>CM072997.1:284316346-284846346 GCA_037038555.1 Rhynchonycteris naso
TAGCTATTATTCTTGTCCTGCAATGTGTCCAAATAAAACTTTAAAATTTTCTTTGTGAAGCTACAGATATCACTTAAAAGTTGAAAAGAATATCTTTTGAGAGAACATTTTCTACTTAACAATGTAAAATACCTGGCTTCAGCATTAGACAAAATGGGAGCTTTCTTTTTCTTCTTTTTCTTTTTCTCACTGCTCAATTTGTCATCATGCAAGGAAGTATCTGAAGGAAAGTATGTCAACTGCTCTTTGAGTTTCCTTCTTATTTTCTTCTTAATCTCCCTCGCCATTTCTTCAGCTACCTGGAGCTGGTACACTCGCTTCAGTTCTTCCTCATCTAAATTATTTCCTTTTTCTTCATCATTTGCTTTCTCACTTCTCTCATGTTCAGAATCCACCTTCTTCTCTGGAGTTTCCTGTTCCATTTCTTGTGTAGTCAGTGGGCACACTGTCTTTGTAACCTTGTTACGTGCCTCTTCTTGCTTGCCTTCCTCCACACTCATATCACCACTTGGCTTTTCAGCTGTTGGCTGTGGATTGGTTGGTTGGTTTTCCATGACTCACGGGTTCTTCACTGCGTTATTAATGTTAGCAGCAACTATTTCATCACTTTTCTGAAGATTACTTCTAAGTGTCAAACTAGGAAAAGAAGACATAATAACAAAGGTTCAGCTAAGCATAGTTATGCAAAGATAAAATACAATGATTAGTGTTCAACAATGGGACACTATGGACATATTATTTCATTTTCTTCCTTGAACATAGTGACATTCTAGAGCACCTGATGAGCACTCTTCTCATTCATTCTCTCAGAATTAGATTAGTAATCTCAGGGGGTAAGTTTTGATAAAATGAGTTAATTAACATGTGAAAAAGTGAGTAATAACTTTTAAGAAGTTAATTAATTATTCAAATTTCAACTGTTATTTTCCTCTTTGGCAGAATGATCCCTACTCTAATTAAGAGAAATTGATAAAAGAGCCACTGAGGTAAAGCACTTAAGGTTCACCCTTAGAAAACACACATAAGTCATTCATCTTGTTTCACTGTTACATTCTAAAACCAAAGGTATATAGCTCTAGGATCACTCTACAATTAGTCCAAATGTATCACTGAAAATACGGCTAGGTATTAAATATTACCAACTTAAATCAAATTACAGACTAATACGCACACATCTGTATCTCTTTCCCCAATAAAAATTATTTAAAAAGAGATATTTCAATAGAAAAAGGCTAGAAATAAAAGATAATGATACTAGTAATAAAATAAATACTTTGAGAAACTTCCCAAAGATAAAAAAGTCAGAATTATTTAAAACAAAGACTATATATGAGACTAAAAAGGACACTACATAATGATAAAGGGAGCAATACAACAAGAGGATATAACCCTTGTAAATATTTATGTACCTAAGAAGGGAGCACCTAAATATATAAAGCAAATCTCAATGCACACAGAGGAAGAATAATAGAGTCACAGAAGAATTTTAACACCCATTGACGTCAATGGATAGAACCTCCAGACATGAAATCAACAAGGAGACAATGGTCTTAAATGACATATTAGATCAGATGGATTTAATTGATACCTTCAGAGCATTTCACTTCAAAGATATACATTATTTTCAAGTGCATATGGAACATTTTCTAGAAGAGATGCATATGGAACATTTTCTAGGACAGACCACATGTTAGGGCACAAAACAAATCTCAATAAACTTAAGAAGACTGAAATCATATCAAGCATCTTCTGCAAACATAATATTATGAAACTAGAAATCAATCAGAAGAAAAAAACTGAAAAACACACAAAGACATTAAGGCTAAATAACATGTTAATAAACAATAAATAGATTAACAATAAAATCAAGGAAGAAATCAAAAGATACCTTGAAACAAATGAAGACGAGAATACAACAACTCAAAAATCAATGGATGCAGTAAAAGCAGTCTTAAGAGGGAAATTCATAGCACTGTAAGCTTACCTTAAGAAACAAGAAAAATATCATAAACAAACACTCTAATTTTAAACTTAAAGACACTAGAAAAAGAGCAACAACAAAAGTGAGTATAAGAAAGGAAATAATAAAGATCAGAGCAGAAATAAACAAAATAGTCTTAAAAAAATATAAAAGATCGCCTAACCTGTGGTGGTGCAGTGGATAAAGCATCGACCTGGGAACACTGAGGTTGCCAGTTCAAAACCCTGCACTGGTCTGGTTAAGGCATATATGGGAGTTGATGCTTCCAGCTCCTCCCCCCTTTCTCTCTTTCTCTCTCTCTCTCTCACTCTGTGTCTCCTCTCTAAAATGAATAAATAAAAAGAAACTTTAAAAAATATATATATAAAAGATCAATAAAACCAAGAGATAGATCTTTGAAAAGATAAACAAGACTGACAAATCTTTAACTAGACTTATCAAGTAAAAAAGAGAGAGGAACTAGAGAAATAAAATCACAAATGAAAGAGGAGAGGTAACAACTGACACCAAAGAAATACAAAGGATTAATGGAAAATATTACCAAAAACTTAAGAAAATCTAAAAGAAATGGAGAAATTCCTAGAAATATACAATCTTCCTAAACGGCATCAGAAAGAACCAGAGAATCTGAGTAGACATATTACAACTAATGAAACTGAAGCAGAAACCAGAAAACTCGCAACAAACAAAAGTCCTAGACCCGATGGCTTCAAAGGTGAATTTTAACAAACATTCAAAAAAGAACTAACATCTATCCTTCTCAAACTATTCCAAAAAATTCCAAGAGAAGGAAAGATTCCCAAGCTCATTTTACAAGGTCAAGATAACCCTAATTCTAAAACCATATAGACACTACAAAGAAAGAAAACTAAAGGCTAATATCCCTGCTGAACATAGATGCTAAAATCCTCAACAAAGTATTAGCAAACCAGGTCCAGCAATACATTAAAGAGATCACATGCCATGTTCAAGTGGGATTTATTCAGGGGATGCAAGGTTGGTACAATATCTGCAAATCAATAAATGTGAGATACTATATAAACAAAATGAAGGTTAAAAATCACATGATCATATCAATAGATGCAGAAAAAGCATTTGATAAAATTCAATACTCATTTATGATAAAGATTCTCAGCAAAGTGGGAATCCAGGGAACATACCTCAATGTAATAAAAGCCATAAATGACAAACTTACAGCCAATACCATAATATGCAAAACCTAGAAGCATTTCTCTCAAGACGAGGAACAACACAGGGATGTCCACTTTCACCATTCTTATTCAACATAGTACTAGAAGTCCTAGCCACAGCAATCAGACAAGAAAAATGCAGACTGGTGTAATCACTGGGGAAAATAGTGTGGAGGTTCCTCAAAAAATTAAAAATGGATCTGCTTTATGACACAGTGATTCCACTTCTGGGAATATATCTGAAGAAACCTGAAACATTCACTCAAAAGTTATGCACCCCTATTTCAGCGCATCATTACTTACAATAGCCAAGTTTGGAAGCATCCCAAGTGCCCATCAACAGATGAGTGGATAAAAATGCTGTGGTACATTTACACAATGGAATAGTACTCTGCCATAAAAACAAAGGAAATCTTACCCTTTGTGACAGCATAGATAGACCTGGAGAGTATTATGCTGAGTGAAATAAACCAGTCAGAGAAAGACACCATCAAGGTACCTGATGTCACCATAAGTACCATATGATTTCACTTATGTGTGGAACGAATGAACAAAATGAACTACAAACAACATAGAAACAGATTCACAGATACAGAGACCAGATCAACAGCTGTCAGAGGGGAAGAGGTTTAGAGGCTGGGTGAAAAAGGTGAAGAGATTAGGCAAAGAAAAAAGAAAAACTCATAGATTCAGACAACAGTATGGTGATTACAAGAGGGAAAGTGGGTCGGGGGAAGAAGAAGAGCATAAAGGGGAATAAATGGTGAAGGAAGGAGATTTGACTTGAGGTGATGAACATGCAATACAGATGATGTATTATAGCTATACATCCAAAACCTATACAATTTTATTAACCTATGTCATCCTAGTGAATCCAATTAAGAGAAAGAAGGAAAGAAAGAACTCATACAACTCAACACCAAACAATCCAGTTAAAAATGGGCAAAGGACTTGAATAGACACCTCTCCTAAGAAGATATACTAATGGCCAACTGATATATGAAAAGATATTCAACTTCCCCAGCTATTAAAGAAATGCAAATCAAAACCATGATGAGATACTACCTCACCTCTGTGAGAATGGCTATTAACAACAAGACAAATAATAAGTGTTGGATAAGTTATGGAGAAAAAGGAAACCTCATTCACTGCTGAAAAGAATGTAAACTGGTACAGTACAGACATTATGGAAAACAGAAAGGCAGTTTCTCAAAAAATTAAGAATAAAGTTACCATTCGTCCCAGCAATCCCTCTACTGAGTATCTACACAAAAAACTTAAAAGTATTTATTTGCCAAGATATATGTAATCCTATGTTCATTGCAGCATTATTCACAAGTGATCAAGACATGGAATACTACTCAGCCATAAGAAAAGATGAAATATGCCCAGGCCAGAAAGCTCAGTTGGTTAAAGCCCTGGTCGGCAAACTGCAGCTCGTGAGCCACATGCAGCTCTTTGGCCCATTGAGCGTGGCTCTTCCACAAAATACCACATGCGAGCACTACCTTGATAAGGAATGTACCTACTTATATAGTTTAAGTTTTAAAAATTTGGCTCTCAAAAGAAATTTCAATCGTTGTACTGTTGATATTTGGCTCTATTGACTAAGGAGTTTGCCAACCACTGGGTTAGAGCATCATCCTGAAGTGCAGAGGCTGCCAGTTTGATCCCCAGTCAGGGCACATACAGGAAAGGATCAATGTTCTGTCTGTCTCTCTCTTAAAAAAACAAAAAATCAATAAAACAATTTTTAGAAGAGATAAAAGATGAGATGCTGCCATTTATGATAACATGGATGAACCTTGAGAATATTATGCTAAGCAAAATGTCAGTCGGAAATAGCTAAGAACCATATGATTTCATTCATATGAGATATAAAATTGAAACTCATAGACACAGGCAACATTACGATGGTCAGCAGAAGGAAAGGGGTGGGAGGGTAGTAAAATAGTAGAGTGGCCAAATATATGGTGACAGAAGATTATTTGATTTGGGGTGGTGGGCAAATAATACAATATACAGATCATGCATCATATTAATGTATACTTGAGGCCCTGGCCGATTGGCTCAGTGGTTGAGTGTTGGCCAACCATGGATGTCCCAGGCTTGATTCCTGGTCAGGGCACACAGTAGAAGCAACGATCTACTTCTCCACCCCTTGTCCTCTCCTTCTCTCTCTTTCTCTCTCTCCCCCTCGCACAGCCATGGCTCAATTGATTCCAGCATCTGAGCAAAGCACTCAGGATGGCTCCATGGAGCCCCGCTAAAAATAGTGCAGTTGTGAACATGGCCCTAAATGGCCAGGGTACTGGCCCCAGATGGGGGTTGTGGGTGGGTCACGGTTGGGGCACATGTGGGAGTCTTGTCTATTTCCCTCTTCTATTTGGAAAAGAAGGAAAAAAAAAACCAAATGTATACTCAAAACCTATATGATCCTGTGAACCAATGTTATCCCAATAGATTTAATTAAAAAAAGAAAAAAAGAAAATAAGAAAAGTGATCAATATAGTAGCTGGCACATCATAGGTGCTCAATAAAACAACTTTATGTCCATTACTAGTGTATTAAAATAATTAGGTGATGAATAAAATACATTTAGTAAATTATGCATTTACATTATTTACTATTTACTTATTTATTTAGAGAGAGACAGAGAGTCAGGTAAAGAGATACAGGAACATGGAGCTACTCCTATATGTGCCCTGACCAGAGAATTGAACCCACAACCTCCATGAAACCAATGAGTTATCCAGCCAGTGCTTTTTTTCTTTTTTTGAGACAGACTGATGAAGGGAGAGAAAGAGAAGGGGCAAGGGAGAGAGGTGGAAAGGAGAAGGGAGAGAAGGGGAAGGGGGAAGGGAGAAAAAGGAGAAGGGAGAAGGAGAGAAAGGGGAGGAGGAAGGAGGAAGGGAGAGAGGGCAGGGGGATGGGAGGGAGAAGAGAGAGAGAGGGGAGGGGGAAGGGAGAAGGGGAAGAGAGGGGAGGGGGAAGGGAGGAGAGAGAGGGGAGGGGGAAGGGAGAAGGAGAGAGAGGGGAGGGGGAAGGGAGAAGGAGAGAGAGGGGAGGGGGAAGGGAGAAGGAGAGAGAGGGAAGGGGGAAGGGAGAAGGAGAGAGAGGGGAGGGGGAAGGGAGAAGGAGAGAGAGGGGAGGAGGGAGAAGGAGAGAGAGGGGAGGGGGAAGGGAGAAGGGGAAGAGAGGGGAGGGGGAAGGGAGAAGGGGGAGATAAGGGAGGGGGAAGGGAGAAGGGGGAGAGAAGAGAGAGGGAAGGGAGAAGGGAGAAGGGAGAAAGAGAGAGAGGGGAGGGGGAAGCGAGAAGGAGAGCGAGGGGAGGAGCGAGAAGGAGAGAGGAGAGGGGGAAGGGAGGAGAGAGAGGGGAGGAGGGAGAAGGAGAGAAAAGGGTGGGGGAAGTGAGAAGAGGAGAGAAGAGAGAGGGAAGGGAGAAGGGAGAAGGAGAGAGAGGGGAGAAGGGAGAAGGAGAGAGGGGAGAGGGGGAAGGGGGAAGGAGAGAGAGGGGAGGGGGAAGGAAGAAGGGGAGGGGGAAGGAAGAAGGAGAGGGGGAGGAGCGAGAAGGAGAGAGAGGAGAGGGGGAAGGGAGAAGGAGAGAGAGGGGAGGGCAAGGGAGGAGAGAGAAGGGTGGGGGAAGTGAGAAGGGGGAGAGAAGAGAGAGGGAAGGGAGAACGCAGAAGGGAGAAGGAGAGAGAGGGGAGGGCAAGGGAGGAGAGAGAAGGGTGGGGGAAGTGAGAAGGGGGAGAGAAGAGAGAGGGAAGGGAGAACGCAGAAGGGAGAAGGAGAGAGAGGGGAGGGGGAAGGGAGAAGGAGAGAGAGGGGAGGGGGAAGGGAGAAGGAGAGAGAGGGAAGGGGGAAGGGAGAAGGAGAGAGAGGGGAGGGGGAAGGGAGAAGGAGAGAGAGGGGAGGGGGAAGGGAGAAGGAGAGAGAGGGGAGGGGGAAGGGAGAAGGAGAGAGAGGGGAGGGGGGAGAAGGAGAGAGAGGGGAGGGGGGAGAAGGAGAGAGAGGGGAGGGGGAAGGGAGAAGGAGAGAGAGGGGAGGGGGAAGGGAGAAGGAGAGAGAGGGGAGGAGGAAGGGAGAAGGAGAGAGAGGGGAGGGGGAAGGGAGAAGGAGAGAGAGGGGAGGAGGGAGAAGGAGAGAGAGGGGAGGAGGGAGGTGAGACAGGGGAGGGGCAAGGGGAGCATTCATTGGTTGCTTCCCTGTGTGCCCTGACTAGGGATAGAAGCTGCACTGGAGTCAAGACGAGGCTCTTCACGGACTGAGCAAACCAGCCATGGCCCTGTTTAGAATTTAATGCACAACTGACAAACATTAGTTAACAACACAGCAAATACATTACAGAACCATCTCTCAATGTTAATATACATTACAGTAAGTAAATTATAGAATTAATGACCAATATTTAATTAGTAGTACTAATGGCAAAAACTAAAGTAAGACCTATGAGGACATTCTTGGACCTCACATATACTACATTTTAAATCTCCCTCATAACCCCTTTGATAGGTGCTGTTAAAGAATACTACATAGAAAAACTGTGTTATGTTTTATCTCATTTTAATTTTTCTCCAACCACCTGATTATTAGTCAAGATATGATTAAACATCAAGGTGAGAAAAAGCTATGACGTTTGGATAACTCACTATTTAACCGAATTTTATAGCACAGAGCAAAAAAGAAACAAACCTTTTATACAAAAAAGGAAAAGGAAAAAAATAATCATAAATCTTTTATACAAAATTCAATTAATAAATTATTGATAACATATAAATAAACAAGATTCTAAATTAAACAGGGTTCAAAAATGTTCTTGGTATTCGAATTAATCTCAAATATATATTTAATTCCCCACAGTCCTAGAAATACGCAATCTTTTCCCGAAAGCCCACGCAGTAACAGCCATCATTTATGCAACAGGTGAGAAAACTGTTAGCATCCTTTCCTCTAAAAAAGAAAGAAAATAAACAAAACCCTTTATACAGATTCAATAAATAAAGGATAATCTACATAAATAAACAGGACTATAAATTAAATATGGTTCAAAAGTGCTCTTGGTATTCGAGTTTATTTCAAATACATATATTTTAATTCCCCACAGTCCTAATAATACGCAATCTTTTCCCAGAAAGCCCACGCAGTAACAGCCATCTTACTGCAACAGGTGAAAAAACTATTAGCATCTTTGCCTCAAAAGAAAGAAAGAAAGAATGAAAGAAAATGACCCTTTATACAAAATTTAATTAATTAACGAAAATCTACATAAATAAACAAGCCTCTAAATTAAATATGGTTCAAAGTGCTTTTGGTATTCGCATTTATTTCAAATATATATATTTAATTCCCCACAGTCCTAATAATACGTAATCTTTTCCCGGAAAGCCCACGCAGTTAACAGTGATTATTAATGCAACAGGTGAAAAAACTGTTAGCATCCTTTCCTTAAAAAAAAGGGAGGGGGGGAGAGCCATATACTCCAATCAGTAGATGTTTCACAGTAGAGATTCTTTGTCTACTTTTTCTGTATATTTATACATATCGAAAAGACCCTACTAATGTAATTCGACTTTTTTCTTATAAATCAAAGGCATCAATCAGCTCTTCTCAGATGTAATTAAAAAGGCATTCATAGTCCTTATCCGCCAGCACCCGCCTGGCATCCTACAACCACCCTTACTACGCATCTGATTTAAAAGCGTTTGAGAGTTTTATACTCTAGCGACAGAGACCAGAATCGGGAGTAGGAAAAGTAAAGATTACATTCACTTTTTCGGGACACCCTGCTGGGAAAAGCATAGAATGCATGCACTCCTTCGGGACACTACGCTGAACACTCCGGGACCGAGGAGCTCAGGGAAGGGAGCGGGAAAGAACGTAGTTTATTTTCCCAAACCACATCTCCCCGCTCGGCGGCGCTCGGCCCCGCAGCCTGCGGCGGTGCACTGGCGCCCCGGCGCCCCCGGACCCCAGCGGCGCCCTCGCCGCCGCCCCCCGGGCAGCTGGGACTGGCCTAGAGCGTGAGCTCCGGCGCCCGCGCCCGCTCCGTACTCACCCGCAGGGGAGCGAAGTGGGCCGACAGCCCGGCCTACCGGAGCAGATGCCGGGACTGCGCGAAGCGACTTCCCGCGCCGGGAGGGGCGGGCTGGAGGGCTAGAGACACACAGCCGAGGCAGCGGCCAGCAACCCCAACTCTGAGCGGGTCCGGTGCCGCAATGCGGCCAGCGCGCCGCCCGCAGACGTCAGCGCCTGCCCACGCCACCGTTCCCTTGACAACCGATGCGGTCCAGTCTGGACCACTGCCCTGCTTGGACGCCCCTCGCAGCCCCGCCCCCGTCTCCGCCCCGCCTCCCACCCCCCGGGCCCGAAGGGACTGCAATGCAGCAGCGGCGGAAGCGGCGCGCGCGCCCGCGGGGCGCGCGCTCCTCTGCGGTCGGGCGCGCGCTCGGTGGCCGCGCGCTGCGCTCCGCATGCCTCGCGCCCGCGCGGTCAGGAGAAGAATCACAACCGCTGAAGCGGGAAGCTACGCAGGGAATGCTCAGGTTCTCCTGGAACCTGAGCTAACCCCCCAAAAAGCACCACTGCACCCCAGAACTGTAGCCAGCTCTTGGAAAAACGGACGGGCAAAGCGAGCCGGAGAGGCTGTCGTGGAACCCACCAAAGATAAGGAAGGACTGAGGGAAAGAAACAATCGACACCCCCCACGCGATCGCGCCCACAATAGGGAACATTCTTTTAAGCGTGCAGAATGAAGATTTGTACTACAGACCAAATCTTATGGAAAAAAATTATCCACGAGTCGTTTGGTGCTAAGTTATCTCAGTGTATGTATAGAGCAGAACAAAAAGAAAAACGTCATCTTTTTTCTATGCCCAATGGCCCCTCCCACTTCCTAATTTTTGCCACAGGCGCCATCTTTAGTTCTGAGTCATCCGGGATGGAAAATACTAAACAAGTCACTCCCCCACTCTTCAGTTTTCCGCAGTTGCAGTCACGCAGTAGAACCTGTTGCTTCGTTTGCACAGTGAGGGCAGGGCGGTACGTAGGTTTCTCTAGAGGCCCGCTTTTCCATTCCCATTGGCATCACCATACTCACTTGTTTCTCCAATTTCTGTGAGAAGACCGAAATATTACCAGTCCAATGTGTCCAAACTGAGCTGTTAACCTTTCCACTAAAAACTTTCTGGGTTTCTATCTTGGTTTAAGTGGCCACCATTTTTTCAGTATTGTAGTGAAGCTAGCTATAGAGTATACTCTTACACTACTAGATCGTGGCCATTCTACCTTTATAACGTCCCCAAAATGTTGCTTATCCATCTTAATGCCCATTGCCTAATTTCAGCCTTCATGACTTCTCACAGGAATAATTATATAAGGGCTTCTTTAGCAGTCCCCTGATTAAAGTTTTGATCCCTGAATTCCATTCTTTACATCGCTAACCAGAATGACCTCACTAAAAAGTAAATCTGATAAATGGCACTCTCCAGAAAATTCTTCAAAGAAGATCTGTAAGAGAACAACACCCTACTTATTTTGCCTAGGTTTCAAGACACTCTGTCTCATGGGCTAGGTTCTTTTCTCATTGACTCGGTTCAATTTTATTCTTCAGCAGTATCGAAGTAGGTGCACCACAACAATCTACATCTTTTCATGCCCTGATTCTTTTTTTTTCAATTTCTTTTTATTTATTCATTTTAGAAAGGAGACACAGTGAGAGAGAGAAAGAGAGAAAGGGGGGAGGAGCTGGAAGCATCAACTCCCATATGTACCTTGACCACACCAGTGCAGGGTTTTGAACTGGCGACCTCAGTGTTCCCAGGTCGATGCTTTACCCACTGCGCCACCACAGGTCAGGCTCATGCCCTGATTCTTGCATACATTTATTGTCCCCTTTCCCTGAAAATCCCTCCTTGTAAATTCCTACTTCTGCATGTCTCAGCCCAAGTGATGTCCATCCTTTGAATCTTAACAAGGTTGACTAATTCGTACAAACGCTCCTGCTATATATATCCTGTTCGCTTTGGCCACTCGTTTTATAAAATATTTTAATTATTTACATTGTACTTTCATTTTTCTAGCCCTAGCATCAACTGTAGTACCTATCAGTTGGTTCTTCATATAAACATTTGTGAATGAGTAATAGATGACATCTTCAGGGGGCGGGCAATAGTAGGTTTGCAGTTATTGAGTAGATGGAACACAGTTTATTCTTGTATTATTATTTATTGGTGTTGTATTATTTATTTGTACATATTACAACTGTAAACCTATGTTTCCCCACCCCTGTATGGAGCTTTTTAAGTGGCTATGCATTATAGATGTTTAATGTACTTTTACTGTGATATAAGTAGCTACTTTTACAAAGAGAGATTATAACTCTGGCAGCACATTCTTAGTCATATATTATCTTTGTAACACATTCCCCAGTTTATCAGACTGGTTGAGATATGCACCTGTTAACATCACCTGCCTAGACCTTTACAATACCTTTTAGAGGTGCAGTTGGGGTGTGGGGTGGAGTGGCAAGGAATGTTTCATAGCAGAAGTGACATTTAAAAATATATAGAGCCTGACCTGTGGTGGCGCAGTGGGATAAAGTGTCGACCAGGCACACTGAGGTCGCTAATTCGAAACCTTGGGCTTGCCTGGTCAAGGCACATATGGGAGTTGATGCTTCCTGCTTCTCTCCCTTCTTTCTCTCTCTCTCCTCTCTGAAAATTGAATAAATAAAGTCTTTTTTAAAAAATAGAGTTTTCCAGGTTGGGATGGGTTTCTGGGTAGAAAACGGGTATATTCCTGACTAAAAGAAAACATGACATAATCCAAAAACTGAAGTCAATTCAGCATGATGAAAAGTCAAGAATGAGCCTAGGGCCTTTGGGAGAAAGTAAGACAAGAGAGGTAAGCAAGTTATGAACAGATCCAGACAGTATTATCAATGAGGCACCATTAAAGGGTTTTAATCATGGAGTAAATTGGTCACATTTTAATTTCAGAAAGAAACTCTGCCTGCAGTGTAGAAAATGGATGGGAAGAAAGCAAATCTCGCTATAGGGATATAAGTTAAGATATTGTTATTGTAAGCTATGTAAGAGAAGTCCAAGATCAAGGTGTCAGCAAGGTTTGTTTTTCTGTGGCCTCTCTGCTTAGCTTTTAGATGGTTGCCTTCTCCCTCTGTCTTCACATAGTTTTCTCTCTGTCCTTGCCTATGTCCTAATATCTTCTTAGAAGGACATCAGTCATATTGGATTAGGACCCACTCTAATGACCAAATTTTAACTTAATTACTGTACTTCTTTAAAGACATTATCTCCAAATACAGTCACATTCTGAAGTATTGGGGTTAAGATGTCAATATATGAATGGTGGGGGGACAGCAACTCAGCCCATTACATTTCTAGAGTAGGATGCCAAAGGCAAACACTGTAACAAGTGGTTCTTGTTTTGATTCTCATTCAGCACAAACTATATAAAGACATGTTGTAGGCAATCAGATTTTTCAGTATGGGCTATGTATTAGATATTAAGGAATATTTGTTAATTTCTTAGTAGATGAACTAATGATATTGTGGTTATATAAGCACATGACTTTTTAAAGTACATACAATAGATTGGCAAGATGTCTAAGATTTGCTTTAAAATATTATTCCCCACCACCACCACCACCACACACACACAAAAAAAATTGTGGAAAGATGATGCATGTATATCTAAAATTTGGTAGTTATTGAAGCTGGTTGATACCTGTATTTTATTATACTTCTTTTTTGTATGTTTAGAAAGTTTCATCATAAACAGGAATAATAAAAGTAAGGAAAATCATATCACAGAGACTTTGAAAAACATTACTCAGGAAAAAAGTACTCAGTACCACTACCCAAAGATAATCTCATTCAGCTTTTTTTGGGTAAACTTATTTTTTTATTTTTGTGGCAAAGACAGAGAGAGTCAGAGAGAGAGACAGATAGACAGGAAGGGAGAGAGAAGAGAAACATCAATTCTTCGTTGTGGCTCCTTAGTTGTTCATTGATTGATTTCTCATATGTGTCTTGAGAAATCAATCTACAGCAGACCAAGTGACTCCTTGCTCAAGTCAGCGATCTTGGGCTCAAGCTGAACCCTGCTCAAACCAGACAACCCTGCGCTCAAGCTGGTGACCTCGGGGTCTTGAACCTGGGTCTTCCGCATCCCAGTCCGATGCTCTATCCACTGCACCACTGCCTGGTCAGGCTGGTAAACTTCTTTTCAGTCTGTTTTTCATGTACAATTTAATTTTGGTCATATCGTATGTAAGATTCTTTTTCTGCTTTCTCAAATTAACATTATGTTATTATTTTATTTCCATGCTACTGTGTATGCCATGTTAGCTTCATTAAAAAATCTAACTTTGTTAATAATGTTCATATCTACTCATAGGAAAAATTCAACCATCCAGATCTTTTATAATGTAGAAACTGAAAGCCTGCCATATGTTAACCATTGATAAGGGTCTTTTATATATTCTTTCAGACTTTCTTTTATGTATATATACTAAACATATAAAATTATAAAAACAATTTCATGGTATAGTTTTTGTCCCACTACCATTTTTTTGTCTTTGCCAAGTGTTATGTTATCCTGAAGACTTTTTATGTCAGTAATATGTATGTATCTTAACCATTAAAATGACTTCATACTATAGCATTTCTATTCCAGTGATGTTGTTGTTTCTCCTCCTCCTCCTCTTTCTCCTCCTTCTAAGATTCTATTTATTGATTTTAGAGAGAAAGAGAGAGAGAGGGGAAGGCAAGGGGAGGAGTGAGAAGCATCAACTCGTAGTTGTTTCTCATATGTGCCTTGACTGGACAAATGCAGGGCTTCAAAACGGCAACCTCAGCATTCTAGGTCGTCACCTTATCCACTGTGCCACCACAGCTTAGGTTCCAGTGATTCTTCATGAATTAGAATTAAATTTATAATTAATTTTTATAATAAAAATTATAATTAATAATTAAGGTGATATGGTGGGTTTTTTAAAATTAAGATAGCTTTCATATAAGTCTCTCATATTATTATTACATTTATTCTTCAGTATTTTATAGAATTGTGGTGCTATTTGGAATGCTCCCAAAGTATCTCCCCAACACATTCTTCTTTCCTGGACTTCAGACTTAACTTCAGACTAAACTTCAACTCCATGCTAGATAACAGTCATCACAAACTTAACCGTGTGTTTCATTCCATAAGACGTACTTTTTTCCCCCAAAACTGGTGGGGGAAATGCCCGTGCGTCTTATGGAGCGAGTGTTCTTTTTTTTTTTTAGCAGCTGTGGGTTCCCAGATAAATAAAAGAGTATTTGAACATTCAAGTCTCTTCTCATTTGTTAATAACAGTGCTAATGGTTGTTATTAATACTGTTGAGTTTACATTGTTGAAATATTATTGTGGAAATTTTGTTAAATATTTTAACACACCATTTGGTTCAAAATATATTTTTCTTATTTTCCTCCTTAAAACCCTAGGTGCATCTTTTTCTTTTTAATTTATTTAATTAATTGTGTTTACATAGATTCTAGGGTGACCCCGACTGCATCCCTCCTCCCCCATATTTCCCTCCACATCTCCCTTGCCCCTCTCCCAACAGTACCCTCCCCCCTTCCCTTCAGGCTTATCCCATCCTATCATCCCCTTCTCCTCTGTCCTCTTTTCCTCTGCTCATTTTGATCCCTCCTCTGTCTCAATTGGTCATGTGCATCTTATGGAGCGAAAAATACGGTAGCTATTCTGACACCGAACTCCTTAATCTTGGCCTCCTTGGACAAACCCCATTTGAAGCTTTCTCACTTGGTGACAATTCCATTTTTCCAGTGACTCAAGCCAAACACCAAACACCTCGGCATATAAGCTATTTATAGGTTTGTTGTCTACATGAAAACCATTTTAATAGAAAAATGTTTTGATTTAGGTTTCGGAGACCCCATAAAAGACAAGAACTTTTAATAGATATATCATGTCAACTAAGTAATGAACACTAGATGGCAGCAAATCAATACCATTATGGGTGTCTAAGAGATCAGTTTTAAAGGTATGTAAGGCCCTATTATCACATCTTATTAGGTTCCCATTTGTTATCCACACCTTTTAATTTACTGGTGTTTAAGCTTCTAATTTGAATTTACAATAATTGATGAGATGCATTAAACTCCAGGACTGACTGAACAATCCAGTTCCTAGATTAATAATTATAGCACAGAGTGATACTGTACCACCAGGGTCGGTATGGAACACTCACAAGAATCTAGAGCCCCATCCTGTCTTTAGAAACTCCACTCCTGACAGTGTCTCTGCCATCTACAATGAGAGAGCCTCTGATTTAAAAAAGCCACATTTTGAATACGTATTCCTGTTCCTGAGTCGTAAGCCCTTTCGTGGCTGCTAAGGCTTAAATTTTCATCTTAGTGTTCATGTGGCATGTATTGGTGAGCTTCATCTTCCCCATGAAGTGTGAAAGTAGGGGCTTCCCAGACCTTGCTGTGAGTAAGTGTCAGGCCTGATTCTGGAGGGACCCAGGTCAGATATCTCCACCACAATTGAGAAGGGACTTTCCTTGTTCTCACATATAAGATTCTATTTATATAATTAATATTTAAAATAGAAAACACATAATATTTTGTGTATAATTTCACTTTCATGAGTTCATTTTTTTCTCTTCTAACTCGAGATAATTTGTAATTTTTCATCTTTTAAGATGTTTAGAATAACTTATTATTAAAGTAAGACATTAATAGTACAGAAAGACTTATAAGGTAAAGTGACAAATCCCTGGTTCACCACTTCCTTCCCAAAATGCTGCTCCTGAGAGTAATCTCCTTTAAACAGTTTCAGCTTTTACTTTGTTTGGTGATTACTTCCGTTAAAGAGAAAAACCCCATGATAACCAATCTAGATTTAATACCTGACCTAATTGCTGTTTTAACCTTTCTTAGAAAGAAAAATCTTAATCACCCAGTCTGGACTTTTCTGTTCAAGCACCGGTAAGGTGATTAGTTACTTGGGTCTTCTTCATTCTCCTAGAAAGAAGAGACAATCTGCATGATAAAACAGAACAAAACACCTTGCTTTCCCCACCCCTCAAGAAAAGGATGCTGTCTTAGTCTATAATAATTCATTCTTTTCTTTCGTTTGTAGCTCTCTTGTCCCACCGTTCTTCCTATAAAAGCCTTCCATTTTGCACAACCCCCTCAGATCAACCTTCTTCTTGTTTGATGGGATGCTGCCCAGTTCGTGAATCACCTAATAAAATTAATTAGATCTTCAAATGTACCCAGTTGAATTTTTTTTTTTTTTTACAAGAACAGAGAGAGAAAGTTAGAGGGATAGTTAGGGACAGACAGACAGGAACGAAGAGAGAAGAGAAGTATCAATCATCAGTTTTTCATTTTGACATCTTAGTTGTTCATTGATTGCTTTCTCATATGTGCCTTGACAGCGGGCCTTCAGCAGACCGAGTAACCTCTTGCTCGAGCCAGCGACCTTGGGTCTAAGCTGGTGAGCTTTTTTGCTCAAGCCAGATGAGCCCGTGCTCAAGCTGGCGACCTCAGGATCTCAAACCTGGGTCCTCTGTATCCCAGTCTGATGCTCTATCCACTGCGCCACCTCCTGGTGAATTACTTCTTAATTCATCACTTAAATATTGCCTTAGTCTACTGTTAGGAGAGATAGTTTAACTCATTTGCATCGCCTTCTACCTTTCTTACCCATCTCTTCCCAATAAAGTCATATAAGGAGGCTATAGAGTATGAGAAATAAGAGCACATACCCTGGAGTCCTACTTCCTCATTTACTAGCTGAGTGACCTTTGGCAAGTTACTCAATCTCTCTGAACCTTCCTCGTAATCTGTGAAGTGGGGACAGCAGTAGTCCATGCCCTATTATTATGAAAATCAGCAGGTCAATATATTTAAAGCACTAGACAAGTATTATATTGACTGTAGTCAATGTATTTACCCTTTTATTTCTTATCAACTTTATATTGAATCTCTTGTCACCCCACTTTTTAAGATGAAAATACTGATAACCTTACATTCCCCCTTTCACTCTTTCCACACCTCAATCTTACCCCTTATATTTTCC
This sequence comes from Rhynchonycteris naso, assembly GCA_037038555.1. Lineage (NCBI taxonomy): Eukaryota > Metazoa > Chordata > Mammalia > Chiroptera > Emballonuridae > Rhynchonycteris > Rhynchonycteris naso. Next base: position 284,333,634 of record CM072997.1, read on the forward strand.
ACCTCTTAACTGGTTGTTTTATTTACTGGAAGACTTTCTTAACTTGATCTTCTAACCAGCCACGGAAAATTTTACTTTAGCAATGTGAGTGTTTTACCTGATGTCTGGTGTTTCTTTTTATAGGATTTTAAAATTTCAGAATTGTATTGGCTATTGTGTTATTCAGGGACTGACTGGTGAGGGACAAAAATTACCACAACTGTCATTTGAATAGAGAAAATGATTGTGAACTAAGTAAAAGCTGTAGTAGCCACTAAAACGGGTCAAAGAGAACTCGAAGGTAGACAGAGGTAGAAAGTGCCGAGTTGAGGGAAAGTGAATAAGGAAGGAATTTGGAACTTCCCAAGGAGGATGCCGGAGGCAGGGATTCAGAGTTCAGAGGAGGGGCGTGGTTGCTGGAGCCTAGAGCACTGCTGCTGAGGGGAACGCTGGCAGGACCCCTGCTGGACCTCAGGAGAAATACAACACCAGACACCGAAAAAGGTGACACCTCCTACTCCAAACCACTCAGTGACCTCTGTCCGCAGAGCCAACATGTAGCCAGAGAGTTTCTTCCCTTTTATGAGCTTTGAGCCCACAGGCAATAAATGAATAACTGGCATACCTATCTTTGAGTTTACTCAGTAAATGAGCCTCTTTCCTTTTCTTGGTTCTCTCCTGATCCTTGGATAATTTCAACTTTCCCTGTGGATACTTATTTTTTTTCCAGTTTCTCTCTGGCCTCCCTATAATTCTAGAGTGTTGGGCAGATAAAATATATTATGCTCACTTTGCTAAAGATGGCGCTGCCCACGTGCAAGTCCGTTGATATTAATGTGTGTTGGGGGACAGGCTGTGGGCAGGCTGGATTGGTATAGACTAAGGCAGGGGACCCCAAACTATGGCCCCGCAGCCGCATGTGGCCCCCTGAGGCCATTTATCCGGCCCCACCGCACTTCTGGAAGGGGCACCTCTTTCATTGGTGGTCAGTGAGAGGAGCACAGGATGCATCCACACCCATAGTTCCCATTGAAATACTGGTCAGTTTGTTGATTTAAATTTACTTGTTCTTTATTTTAAATATTGTATTTGTTCCTGTTTTGTTTTTTTACTTTAAAATAAGATATGTGCAGTGTGCATAGGGATTTATTTGTTCATAGTTTTTTTTATACTCTGGCCCTCCAATGGTCTGAGGGACAGTGAACTGGCCCCCTGTGTAAAAAGTTTGGGGACCCCTGGACTAAGGCTTAGTATTAAAAGTAAGCTTTTCCCCACACCCTTGACTGATTGAATGATGTGGGGTGGTGCACTCTCATGAGGAATCCTCCCATTATGCCTCAGATAAGTGACTGTATCAGAGACTTTCTTGTTTGTAGATTGGATTAAAGGTTTGGATTTCTACACTATAAAGTGGGGCAGACAGGGAGCTTGCTCTCCCAGTTCCTGAGGTTAGCATTAGAGAGGAGAGCAGTTTAAGGCCACGTGGAGGAGAGGAGAAGCAGCCAAGATGGTGGAGTGCTGAAAGAGAGTCCAGTTTGTGCAGAGTTTGTGCAGAGAGAAGGAGATGGGAAACAGAGATGAATAAGTCTGGTGAGCTAGAAACTTTGATTCTAGTAAACTCAGATAAGTCAGTAGCTTTGTGAGCACTGAATGAGTGGGTTTTGGAGCCCAGTGTGTGTTTTTACTTGCCCGCCGGGTGCAAGCTAGGATTAAAGCTGATGGCTCACCAGTTCTTGGCTCTGTTGTTTCATTACCGACTCTCTGAATCTAATGCAAACATGCATGGGCCAGGTGGTTGTGACGGTGGTCTTGGCCACTGGCTTTACATAGAGCCTTTAAAAAAATATCTGCAGTTCCTTCCTTATTTGTTATCTGTTTAATGAAAGGCAATTAAAAGTCGATTCAAGGCTCTATAGTTGTGGGCTGGGCTTGCCAACTGAGGAGCCTTGCTTTGGGTGTTTGGCTGGGGAACATCCGCACTGGCAGCTGGACTTCTCTGTGTGGTGCTGTTTCTAAAGAAAAATTTTCCAAATTTCTTGTTGGAGTGGCAAATATCTGATTGCTGATGGGATTGATTAAGGACTAGTAAGCATGATTAGAACTTACTTTTGCTTTCCAGTAAGTCCCCCGTTTTTAACTCCACATCTCACTCCCTGCTTGATATTTCCTGAGCTTCTCTGTGTTTCTACAGGGCCAGTGTTCTCAGCTTCTTTAGAAACCACGTGCATTCACTTCTTGTGGCTTCTATAACACATTAACACAAACTCGGTAGCTTAAAAGCCAGACATTTATTTTCTTCCCAGTTCTAGAGGCCAGAGTCCAAAATCAGGATTTTGGCTGGAGTCGCTGAAGAAAATATGTTCCTTGCCTTGTCCAGCTTCTGGTGGCTGTTGGCATTACTGGGAACAGGTCTCAATTTTTCAAGCCACTTCAGCGTGTCATTCCTTTGCTCAGAATTTTTCAATGGTTTGCCTCGACTCTCTGATGTATGTGGCTTACAGTGAGAGTCCCTTGCCCTATCATTCCTCTTCCATCTCTTTCCCAGAGACACTACACCTTATCTAGTTCCTAAAAGATGCCAGTTTCTCCCATGTTTAAAGGAGGTGCATAGCATATGCTCTTGTAATTTTGAATCCTATTTTGTCCGGCAGGAATACTATCACCTATCTTGTCCACTTGACAAAATTCAATTTCTCTTTTTAAGTCTCCCTGCAAATGTCACCTCTTTCTTGGCATGGTCTCTGATTTCCCAGGATAGAAAAGAATACTTATGCTATGCTCTAATACAGTGGTTCTTAACCTTTTTTGAGGTATCGAACCCACCGGTTTCATATGTGCATTCACCGAACCCTTTATTAGTGATAAATAAAATATGATTTTGTTTTCCAAATTCAAGACATAGGTATATGTTTTTTTACTGGTGCACAAAATGAGCCGTGCATGAACATCACCTTGCTCAAAGAACAAAACCAACAAAGTGCATGAACTCACAACAAATTACGGTATTACTTTATTCTGGCCTCCGCTGCAGAGGTTCCTCCGAACCCCTAAGACCAACTCATTGATTCCCTAGGATTCGATAGAATCCAGGTTAAGAACCACTGCTCTAATACCTTTGAACATTCATACCACACTGCATTTATATATACAGTGAATGCTAGTATTTAAGCCTCTCCTGTATAATTAGTACTGTCTTAGTTCTGGCTGCTAAAACAACAACAAAAATAGAGACTCAGTGGTTTATAAACAACATACCTTTATTTTTCACAATCTGGAGACTGGGACTTTCAGATCAAGCACTGGCCCATTCAATGTCTGGTGAGGTCCTACTTCCTGGTTGCTGACTGCCAACTTCTTGCTGTGGTCACATATGACAGGAGAAGGGAAGGAAGGTCTCTGGGGCCTCTTTTGTCAGGGTACTAACACTTACACTTAACCATCACAAGTTCACGCCATGTTAACCTGACACCCATATGCATCCTCTTAAATTATACTTAATCTTTAAAGGAAGAAAAAAACAAGATCATAATTTCATCAAAAATGATATAACTATTCTTTTGAGACTTGCGTCTAGTTATAAATCTAGAAGTAAAAAGAAATGGCAGTGGTTGTTCCTGAGAAAAATAAACATTGTCTTTCAAGGTAACTGCCTAGGGCAAGGGGAGCGTATTACAATTCCCTCAAGCAAAGCAGTGTTAATCCCCTCAAACAGAAGTGGGCAGGCCTCAACCTTGGTGGGAGAAAGGCCGCTTCCACTAGCAAAGAAGGCTCATCAGAAGTTAGGGGATCGATGTTCCCAACATCATCAGTCTTCCCACACATCCCCATTCCCATTTTCAGAAGCTCATTTCTTCCCAATTAACTTTAGCAGATACCCGTCGAGGCTGGCAGTTCAAATTGCGTTATAATTCAAGCAGTGGCAGAATAAGGTTCTGACTTGATTTTTAGCAATTTCAGCCCTGTGGCTTCACGAAAAAGTCTCCTTCGGGCAAACATAGAAGTTTTTAAGCCCTTTGTGTGACACTTAATATTTGCTTAATACATTCTTTAATCTGAGTAATACTTGTCAAATGTTAACCATATATGTGCCAGCCAGGCATGTGATATACTTTGATGAACAAAAAGGCTAGAGACCCCTCTTGTGGAGTTGACATTTTAGTATACAAGTGTATGGTCAATTTCATTTAGTTTTGGATTTATTTAAGTTTATTTCAAAATAAAGAATTAATGACTCAAACCAACAGCTCTTGCATAGCCATGCCCAACGAGCAGATACTACATGACATCGATCTATAGACACACCACCATCAAATGGTTACTCCAATGGGACTCAAGCTTGGCAGGATATCAGGAGTTCCATTCCAATCAATAGACAGTGTCTGGAATTCATCTATTGCCTTAAGCCTACTGTTGAGTGAGCTTGTGTAAACATCTCTATGGCCACCAGTATTAAGCTTCTTGGTCCCAACCCCAGCCCTGCAACGTACTTAGACTACTGCCTCTGTTCTGTTTTTGCATTTTATTCTCTACTGTTCATAAGTTCTAGTCCTGAACGCAGCCAAATTGTCTCTGCCTCAGGAGCTCACTAGTCTTGCCAGCCCCTTCTCTCTGGAAGATCTGGACCCTACCCTAGTGTTCCCCTCTCCGTAGCCCACTGGCCAAGACCCTCTCACAACCCAGACAACCTCTCCCACTCCAAGCATAAAACTGTCATCCATGGGATAACAACATTTCCCATGTAACCAATTTCTGGTGGCACCCCCACCCCCGGGCATATCTGAGATGATGACCATCAACATTAAGCTTGATTGGGCTCGTTCGGTGTGTCCCCTTAGAAGCTGATTTGGGTGCAGCTCTAGCCATCAGACTTGCCCTGGCCCTGCCAGTCTTTGCTTTCTCCCTTTCTCCTACAGGTCAAAGGGGGTTGCTTCTGGATCTGCTGCCAGGGCTAATCAGATCACAATACAAAAAAGAAGTCTCAGCATTCTGTCGAGTCTGATTTTCTAAACAGTTTTAAAATTTTTAATGCATCTTAATTATAGTTGGGAGTAACATTTTATCCTTTCTGTAACACATTAGGTCTCCTGCAAATCATTTTCAAAAATTGTCTAAGATTCAGATACTGCCCCAAATATTTACACTTTTTTTGCAAGCAATATGGTCCTAATCCAACATATTGTGCAGAGTACAGATCACTGTTTCTTCTAACTTCAACAGTGATAAATATTTATTAAGCCTCTACTATGCTCATGGCACCCTACCAGGTGCCGCTATAACTATTTCCCTTTCCAGGAAAAATAAATTCAAATATGGAATAAGAAGCCCAAACTCATAAAACTGGACTGACTTTGCTTCTTAAAAATTCAACATGCTACAGCTGTGTGCTTAAACCTGATTAAATAAAACATTATTATCACTGGGAATATAATACCATCTAAATAAATAGCCAGAGTGAACACTGTCTCTAAAAACCATAGCATTGTGAAGACCGCCATTAAGTTACATATTCTTCAGCTCCTTTGTGACATGGTCAGTTCAGAGTCTCTTACTATTAATCTTGACGACATTTAAAAATGCTCACTTTTCCTACTCTTTTCCTATCTGTGAACCTCATTTGCAATAAAAATTTCAAAATATTTTACCTTTTCTTGATATACTGTTTCCATCTAATGATGTCTAGAATAAATTAGCTTTGACTTTTCAGATTCAAAACCCTGTTTCAGAGTTTGAGCAGTTGTAACGCACACTTACACTTCCTATGTCCTTACCATAATGAAGATAAATGCAGAGACAACATTTCTGTGTGCATGTAGGATAAAAACTAGGCCAATTGTGTCACTATCAGACTTCTTGCAGAGGCTTTTAATGTTGAATTGTAATTAAGTACTTGATTGTACGTTTTGCTTTCTATTTTTCAAGTATTTATTAGTGGAAAACATTGAAATATGGGATGCACAAGTTAAGTCTTTTTAATGATTTTATATTTCTGTGTTATAATATTTGAAGTAGAAATATCAATTTTTTGATTTTTCTACTTCAAATGTTACATCTGTCAACATAAAAAACCTACAAGACTATAAATTAGAGGAAAAAAATCTTGTTCAAGTACTAAGAAATTACCCAAGTTTTAGGTAAACAACTTTTCAATATATTTTCTTCAACATATTGCTCTGAGACTTTCTGACCCAACCATTTATGGTTAAAGACAATATTTGAGAGATGAAAGCATAATTATGTTGTGGAGGAAGTCGTTTGGTCTTTGACTAGTGCCAGAAGCAAGTAAATGGTAAATAATATTACACAATAGACAATTCTGCAGATTGTAGAGCTCAACTCTCACAGATAAAGATAAATTCCACAGCTACCAGAGGTTCTTAGTTTCATTAGTGATTTTCTATTTTTGTTAAAAGCTCTACTTTCCCCATAATTCAGTGAATGAAAAATTATTTGAGAGTTGTTCATTCCCATATAATCACTTTTTATTCAGCAATGTTAATTTATAAATAATAATTTACTTTTCTGGTTGAGTCATATAGCATGAAGTTCAGATGTCAGTTGTTCTTTGTCCAATAAAACTAGTTAAATAAGAATGAGTTATAATATCAGAGGTCATACCAGCAAATATTTTTTAACTTTATGGAAAACAAATGTCATAGCAGTCAGTTAAATCAAAGAATCTTTTAGTAGAAGGAACTGTAAGACTAACAATTGGCATTTAGTGGGTTTTTGCTATATGTTTGATATTTTGCTAAGCACATTATATACTTTATTCCATTTAATTCTCACAAGAGCCCTATAAAGTATGTACTATTATTATCCTTATTGTTGCTAAAGTTGGTGCTGCAAGGCAAAGGAGTGTGCCTAAGTATACTAGCTATTAGGTGTGAAATTGGGGATCTGACTCACCTTCTCCTGTTCTAATAGCATTTTGCTGTGTCCCTCTTACACAAGTGTGTTTTATCCACCTCGTGAACTCCTAAGCACATTGAAGGGAAAGACCATCTCTTGGTAAATCTTTATGTTCATCAATTGACTTGCACATGGTAGAGATCTACAAGTATTCGTTGAAAGGAACATCAATAAAAGCTGTAGTAATAATGATATGATATATAGTGATAGTTATTTTTATTTTTTAAGAGTTAAATAGGGTCACCAGTGTGATTGATTCACTAGAGTGTCACCTAGTATATTTTAAAGTCAAATATGTTAGATTGAGTCTATTATCACTGATTCAAACACATAAAGTCATCTGTTATTCATTGACTGTTAAAGTTATTTGACATAAGTAAAAAGGCCAATAAATTCCTTGATATAGTTTTGCTGCCAAGGAGTTACAAACATTTGTTCTACAAATATTTATTAAGCATCTACTGTGTGCCAAACACGATTGCTGCAGCTGAAAATAAGTGGTGAACAAGCAAAACAAGGTTTCCGTTTTTATGAAGCTTAAATTCTAGTGACTGGGGATGAGCATAATGGTGGGGGGTGAAGTGGGAAGCACATCAGTGAGCATCAGTCTGCCTTACTTATACATAGGATGCTTCTAGTGTAGTACTTTGCATGGAGTTGGGACCGGATGTGTATTACACATTTCATTCATACTGAGACTGTAATACGGACATGATAAAATGTTATTTATCTCTACAGTGAGACTTATGAAGACTAGAAAACATGGAAAAATAAATAAAGTACTCAAGGTGGAATGTTATCTACTATAAAATTGCAACTATACAAAAGTAAGACACTTTTGGATGAGAACTGAAAAATAACATGCAAATATTGTTTGCAGGGTAGAAGCTCTAATTTTGGAAGTTTGTATCACTACAAATTAAAATTACTTTAAATGCTTTGTGAGTATCAGTAAGAGATATTAAAATAATTATACTATGTAAACCAAAATATATACTCCAAGCAAAGAAAAAGGAATTACTAAATTCTCAAATTATTCTTAATACATCTTAATTCTAAAACCTAGTCATAAATTATTAACAAAACTTGACTTTCATGGTCTGTTGAAATAAGAGTTTTTTAAAAATAGAAAATATTATATTATGGGTAGTTTTTAATGGCTTGTAATCAAGGCACACTCTCTTAAACAAATGATCCACATTAGGATCAAGTATAAGCAAATGAAAACTTGTTCCTGTTTGGACAGCTATATTTGATAACTTGGGTCTTAGCTTCACAATGTGTATTAACAGCCTTTATTTTTTAGTCATCTGCCTTCTACAATATTCAGATTTTAGATTTCAATTTAATATATTAAGAGAGATGACACTGAGCCTACAACTAGATTTTAAGGGAAAAAAAAACTCAAAGAGAAATGAGTTACAGTATTAGAAATTTAGGGAAATTTTAGATTTCTCAATAAAAAATTTACAGACAAATTTGATTCTTAAGGAAACACTAGCCTGACCTGTGGTGGCACAGTGGATAAAGTGTGAATCTGCAATGCTGAGATCTCAGGTTCAAAACCCTGGACTTGCCCCGTCAAGGCACATATAAGAAGCAACTATGAATTGATGCATCTTGCTCCTTCTCCCCACTTTCTTTATCTCTCTCTCTCCTTTTTCTACAAATTTTATAAATAAAATCCTTAACAAAACAAAACAAAAAAAGATCATGTCATCTGCAAACAGAGATACAGATGCCTTAAAAAATAAAAAAAAACAGACCTGTGGTTGTGCAATGGATAAAACGTCCACCTGGAATGCTGAGATTGCCAGTTCGAAACCTTGGGCTTGCCTGGTCAAGGCACATATGGAAGTTGCTTCCTGTTCCTTTTCTTATCTCTCCTCTCTCCAAAAATGAAAAAATAAAATATATAAAAAAAAAACTTTGGAAAAAAAAGGAAACACTCGAGAGGAAATTCTGAAAAGCAATTTTCCAGAATATATGGAAAATAGAAATATTCTGATGAAATGCCAATGATAAAAGTTCAAATAACTATTTTTAAATCATCACATTCTTAGACCTGGTTGCTTGATGTTTCCATTCAATTTACTTTTAATTGTTTCACTTCTCATTCAAGAGCAAGGCACAGCACTATAAATTTTTGGTGACACTCTAATATTTTTCTAAGTATGGGACAATGACTTTATTTCCTCTGTCAGTTGTCACTCTTGAAGTGTCCAGAATTATCAAACACCAAACTGTTACACCTTTGATATAGAAGGAAAGGTGGTTTACTTCAATAGTGGTAGGTGACCTAATCAGTATTATCCAACTCTAATTTCAAAGAAATACAGAATGCTGATTTTGCTTCTGAGAATGGTTTCTAGGAATTAGATAATTAGTCATACAGTGACAAGGAGTAGTACAAGGACCAAAAGGCACTAAAAGGGATAAAATATTCATGTTTCATTTTAATGCTACAAAACTAAATGGGGTTATATTTTCTACTCATTTTCTGCTGTGTATAGCAAGATTACTTATTCTCCTGTCCACTCTCTAAGTGGGTACAAATTCTCTTAGTTAAAAACCTCTTACCAAATAATCAAAATTTATTTTAACTGATATTTCCCTTCAAATTAAACCAATTTGATCAAATTAAATAAATTTCTCTGAACGCAAATTCAGTTAAAATTTTTTATACAAAATTATTTATTCATACCGGGCTATATTTACCAGTATCTCTGTGTATTTTTTAATAGGCACCAGATTACACCATACAAATCCACACAAATGATACAGGATATATAGAACAAGACCAAAAACATCGCAATAATGCTTCCTTGCCTGTCATGTGGTTACATCACATGAAAAACACAAAAAAGAATTTAACAGAAATCTAAACACTCAGAAGAACAGCAGAATTCTAAATTCTGAACACTAATTTCTTTAACAGTCATTTTTAAAAACATTTAGCTACCTCATAAAAGTAACAAGTTGAAGCGTATCTGGCAGAATAACCAAATTTGACTTATTATTCAAATTTGCTGAAAGATATTAAAGTTAATTATTATGTATGAAAATAATTCTTTTTATTTACTTTTCTGTGAATTCATTTATTGAACGCTTAAACCAGGGGTCCCCAGACTGCGGCCCCCTGAGGCCATTTGTCTGCCGGCCACACTTCCTGAAGGGCACCTCTTTCATTGGTGGTCAGTGAGAGGAGCACAGGATGCATCCGCACCCATAGTTCCCATTGAAATACTGATCAGTTTGTTGATTTAAATTTACTTGTTCTTTATTTTAAATATTGTATTTGTTCCCGTTTTGTTTTTTTACTTTAAAATAAGATCTGTGCAGTGTGCATAGAGATTTGTTCATAATTTTATTTATAGTCTGGCCCTCTAACAGTCTGAGGAACAGTGAACTGGCCCCCTGTGTGAAAAGTTTGGAAGTTTGGAGACCCCTGACTTAAACTATGGTAATAGTTTAACTTTGATTTCTCAAACTCCCTTGTGATTGGATCCCTGGCAGAGGAGTATCAAATGTTTGCTGGGTGGATGGAAGGTCCCGAATATGGTAATAAATAGTTTAACTTTGACTTACCATAATCTCTTCTCAAACTCCCTTGTGATTGGATCCCTGGCAGAGGAGTATCAAATATTTGCTGGGTGGATGGAAGGTCCCGAATATATAACCTGATGCAATTATTGACACTTTATTGATACCTTTCGGGAGTATAAGTATTTCTGTGTTGTAGCAGGCCCATTAATAAACTTACTGGACCTACAAAGGATTCCATTCTGGAACTGTTTTATTAAGAACTATTAATACTGACACAATAGCGAAGATCTGGAAACAGCCTAAGTGTCCGTCAGAGGACGAGTGGATTAAAAAGCTTTGGTACATATATACTATGGAATACTACTCAGCCATAAGAAATGATGACATAGGATCATTTACAACAAAATGGATGGACCTTGATAACATTATACGGAGTGAAATAAGTAAAACAGAAAAAAACTGAGAACTGCATGATTTCATACATAGGTGGGACATAAAAATGAGACTATGAGACATGGACAAGAGTGTGGTGGTTACGGGGTGGAGGGAAGGAGGAGGGATTGGGAGAGGGAGGAGGGGAGGGGCACAAAGAAAACCAGATAGAAGGTGACAGAGGACAATTTGACTTTGGGTGATGGGTATGCAACATAATTAAATGACAAGATAACCTGAAGATGTTTTCTTTGAACATATATACCCTGATTTATTAATGTCACCCCATTAAAATTAAAAAAAAGGAACTATTAATAAATCTTCCCACAAGAGGTCACCAAAGCTCCAATATTTTTGGAGTGTGATTTTCAGACTTTTCAGCCTTTTTCCAAAGGAATTGAAAAAGATTTTGTTTCCTGATTTCTTTTTTTCTACTCCATAGGAGATCTACCAGTCTGATCCAGCTAGACATGAAGATAAATAATAGAGAAGCAGGGGTTAGTTAGGAATAACAAAATTTATTGGAGTTTATAGCCATCTATTGTATGAGCCATACATCAAATAGATAGATATGCATTCATGAATTTAATGAAAAGAACAGAAAACACAAGCAGGCACCTTCTGACCTCAACAATTAAGCTCCTTTAGCCAGAAATTAGACCCTTTAAAGGCACATTAACACTTTTCAGGCCCTGGGTTTATATCCCAGTGTCTTGCATGTACTATAGTGATAGACATCTAAAAGAGGCCTGCACTCAATAAATATCTATTTCAGGAGGCTGAAGAAAGAAATACCATGAATAATCTCAGTGATGAAAAATGCTGCTAGATCTATTTCTTGGGAGGATTTTTAGACTCAAGCAATCAGATGCCCATAAAGAAATGCGTTTGAAATAAAGGGTTCTTTAAGGAACAACCTCTATTTTTTTCACAGCAAACATGAATATTAAAAGAAAAAAATTTAATTATGTTTTAGAAAAAAAGGTAGCCTAAAATTTGAGGATTTTCCCCACATGTTTAGAAGCATTTCCTTCACCCTTACAAATATATTACTCTAATATAAAAATGAAAACATTTTCTTGATTTCTCATTTCCTAGATGTTGGAAGAAGTAATGTTATTTTTAGTACCTTTGAGTAGTAACATTACTGGTTGTATATCTTCCTAGCCAGGGTCATTGATTGCATTTTTTTAATAGGCTCTATTATATAGGGGCAGAGGGTGCAGGCAGAACCTTCTCTAATGATCTTTTTACTTTATTTATCTAAATGGGGAATATTTAACTTAATATATTGTGATTTTAAACATATATAAAAAGGAAAGTTGTATTGTTGTAAATCAAGTTTGAACACTCTTGTGTTTTCATATGAATGAATAAAGGGTGTTAAAATTATAGACAAAATTAGAATTTTAAGAATGGAAAAACCTATAAAGATTCCAACCCTATGCACGTGAAGGTATTTCAACAAGATGATTTCTAAGGTCCTTTCCAGCCCCCAAATCTAATGACTCTATTTAAATTCTCACGCTTTTAAACAATAAAACAAATATTTTTATTTCAATGCGATTGCTTTAAGGTGGAGTGCTTTTCTTATTTGAATATATCTTGTTATGTACCGTGGTTTGGGAATTAAAATTCAGATCATGAAAATCTAATTTTCTATAGTCATCGAGATTTTGCATGATTTTCTCAGCATTATTTCATGCGTATTTCCAACTTCTGTGTTAATGAACATGCTGTTTCATGCCATGCTTTTGCAACGTGCTAAATATTATTCTTCCCTCATTTCCTTTTTGAGGAGGGAGACTGACATACTTGTATCAGAGATGCTCCTGAACTAAAAGGCCCAAGTGAATACTAAGAATACAGAGAAACTGAATTTCTATTTGACTTGAGCCATCATTCAGATAAAGAGGAGAAATGAAACACAAGGTTATTCAGGAGAGTGGGAATGAAGGAGTAAATTAGTCCTAATGTATGAAAAGGCAAATTATACTACTAGAATCTCAAAGAACCATACAATAAGCCTTTTTGGTATAACTGCAATCTAATTTCACCACCTTGGGCTAGGATCAACTGAAAAGGCACTGGGCTGTCCCAAGTTTATCCACAGTAAGCCCTGGGTAGGCACAGCCAGGGAACATTTCAAATGTGTGTTCTAAATAAGCATGAGTCACTAGCTCTGGCCCTGCCAAAAGATATTGTCAGGTAGAGTGAGGACCGCATTAGCGCCTTACGCACTTACCTTGTGCCTGCCACTGACGTCTGTGCTTAGGACAAAGGCTTTCCTAGTCCTTGTACTTGAGTAACTCACAGTACAATTGTGGAAAAGAGGCAAGAACACATACCTCTACAGTATTGCATTGAGACTAAGACATGCGATTTTCCTTTGCAGTTTTACATCTCCAAAATTAGGTTGCATGCTCCAGTTAATGGTATCTTAAAAATGCTGTTGGCAAAACAACAGTCATAAGTAGTCTTGGTTTGTGTGGGTGCAAACTTGGTCAGAGATTTTCACATTGTCTTTTCTTCACTGCAAAATACATTGTTGATATTATGTGAGTTGAGCTAATTGCCATTTAAAATCCCTTTAAAAATTATAATTTGGCATTAGAGTGAAAAGTTATTGTGCATGCAGAAAGGCTAGCGGGAGTGCATTGGGGTATCAATTTACTATCCGTGTGGTTCATATCTATAATTGGAAGGTTGGTCCCCATTTCTTATTTTCTTGCAAATTAATAAAATGCATGTTGAGTCTTAAGAAAGGAAAATACAAGTTGAGAAAGTTGTGTACGATATGGCAGATATATACAAATGTTTGGCTATCATCTTTTACACTGTGTGTGGTCTCTGGACCAAGAGCATCAATATCATCTGGGAAATAGTTAGAAATGCAGAATTTCAGCCCTCATCCCAGACTTGCAAAATCAGAATCTGTCTTTTAAAAAGATGCCTGGGTGACTCCAATGTGAATTAAAACCTGAGAAGTACTGGAATCACATGCGAAGCAATTCAACTAAAGGCAGGAGAAATTGCCTGATCTTTTGAAGATATAAAAGACATTTCAAAACAATAATGAGTTGATGAATAATTCAATTCATTACACAGGACTATCATTTGGGTGACATTTACCAATATCAGAAACTTCCTGCTGAGTTGGAACATCAACTGCTTAACTTTCTGTGACAGGTGATTCAATTGAAGAAAAATTGAGACTATTGGTTAAATAAGAAATGCTAACAAAACCCTGGGCTCTTTGATATATTTCAAAATTTCACTAAAAAACATTCTTTCAATGTGTATGAAAGGAAAAGTTCTGTTATACAAAAGCATTGCTATAATTTTATTGACAGCTTTTTCTTTTTTTGTTCCTTAGCATTCCATGAAATAATAGTGTATCTCATCATTGATGATGTTGGTGTCTTAGACTTGATGTAAAGCAGTATCACATAATGTGCTAACTGCTATAATAGCAAAAAAGCAAGAAATAGTAAAAAGCTGTAGAACAAATAGGTGGCCATTTCTTGTAAGCAGGGGAAGGTTTATTGCCTGGAGCTAAAGTTAGTCGGTAAAGTGCTGTGCAGAGAGGGGAGCATTCCGAGGAGGAGGAATGACAAGGTCAAAGGCAACAAGGCTGTTTGTCAAGAAGCAAACAGAGAAACTAAACCAGTTTTTTTTTTTTTTTCCCTGGGGGTGGGAGGTGGCAGGAGCAGGCAAGGGATGCTGGGTAGAACTTTGCTTTAGCTGGAGTGTCGCAGACCAAAGGCAGAGGGAAGAACCTCCCTGCCTCCAAGGGGTTTGGTGACAGCCCCCTTTCCCGGAGGGAGAACTGACCTTACCTGGGACCAGTTTTCTGTTGAATTAAGTTCAGGGATAAAGGTTGCTCTGCCCTTTAATTTTCTTGAGTGAGTGCAGTTCCCACTGAAGAAACAAGAACACGCCTGACCAGGCGGTGGCGCAGTGGATAGAGCGTCAGACTGGGACATGAGACCCAGGTTTGAGACCCCGAGCTCACCAGCTTGAGCGCGGGGCCCATGTAGCTTGAGCAAAAGCTCGCCAGCTTGGACCCAAGGTCACTGGCTCCAGCAAGGAGTTGCTCGGTCTGCTGAAGGCCTGCGGTCAAGGCATATGTGAGAAAGCAATCAATGACCAACTAAGGTGTTGCGATGGCAACGAAAAATTAATGATTGATGCTGCTCACTTCTCTCCATTCCTGTCTGTCTGTCCCTATCTATCCCTCTCTCTGACTCTCTCTCTGTCCCTTTAAAAAAAAAAAAGAAAAAGAAAAAAGAAACAATAACACTAGTTTTGGTAACTAAGGGTGAGGTTCTCAACCCTGTCTGCACATTAGGGTCACCCCAAATGATGCCTGAACCCCACTCACAGAACTTCCTCGTTAACTCTGGGGAGAGGCAGGAGCATTGGCATTATTACCCTCTCCTCCCCCCTTGGTATTACTGTACAGCTTATTCTGAAAAACATGGGTTTATTTAAGAGAAACCTCGGCCCTGGATGGTTGGCTCAGCAGTTGAGTGTCTGCCCCGCATGTGAAATCCTGGGTTCAATTCCCGGCCAAGGCACACAGGAGAAGCGCTCACCACCCTTCCCCCTCTCATCCTCTCTATCTCTCTCTTACCCTCCCCCAACCAAGGCTCCACTGGAGCAAAATTGGCCTGGGCGCAGGGACAGCTCCATGGCCTCTGCCTCAAGCACTAGAATGGCTCCCGCAGCAACACCCCAGATGGGCAGAGCATCACCCCCGGGTGGGTATGCCAGGTGGGTCCCGGTGGGGCACATACAGGAGTCTGTCTGATTGCCTACCCGCTTCTAGCTTGGGGGGTGGGGGGAGAAAAAGAGAGAAACCTCTAGTTTCCTCTTCTAGAGAGGAAAAAATTATCTGGAGTGTATGCATGAAAGAAGAATAAGAGGTTAAATAGTAGAGAGGATGTGATGACAGTACCATTGGGTAGGTTCCAGTCCCACATCGGACTTCTGAACCCCTAGAAGCCTCACTGGAGCCTCTCTTTTGGATTCTCTGGGGCTCACCCAACGCCACAGAGAATCCCTGCTGGCTGGGCCAGAAGCTTCGGGTGCTTTCTCGGGCCTCCACCAAGTGGAGGCTGGGCTTCAGTGGGAGGTGTCGGTTGACAAGGGCACCAGGTGTGAGGGTGCTGGACGGGAGGCCCACTGCACTCCCAGGGTCCCCATTTGTGCCCTCCCTTCCTCCCTTCGCGTCACAGATGAGCCCAGAGCCCTTCCTTGGCAGAAACCCAGGGGAGTGGCAAAATTCCCAGATAGTGCTGAGCAAGGGGAGAGTCTTAATTTTACTGAATAGATTTTTCACATCCTCTTATCCCTGCTGCAGCATCGGGGTTTGACATAGAAATTAGGTTGAGTCATAAAAACAAATTTCCCACACACTTGAGTTTATGGATGGAGATAGATGACCTGTAGGTCAGATATATTTGTCTCCATTAGTGTGGAAAATCAGGAGTTGACTTCACTCCTCAGTCATTTCAAGTGCGACAGCTACATTTTGGCTGGACACCAACAGCCAACGGCAGGCAAGTATTGGAACAGGTTGTCTGCTTCGTGTTGCTGGATTTTGCTGCATTGCAATGTATTGTTGTTCGTTTGGAAGAACTGCTTTTTCTCCATTGGCTTATGAACTCTATTCTTGAGAGATTGTGAATCCCTGGGTTTCATTAGGGAGCTCTTGAGAGAAATTTTCATTTTCTTTAACATATAACCAATGAAATAAGAGAACAAGAACACATTTCTTCCAGTTGTTTTTCTCCTCTAATGCATAGCAAGCTTTGTGGAAATATTAACATAACAACTGTGCTGAATAATTCTCCTTCAACCAAACAAAGCACCATATGATTATTCTATTTCTAAAATCTCTGTTGCTCTGATACTGTTTTTCTCATCCTTCACGTGGGTTAAAAGTGAGAAATGGGAAAATAGAGACAGTGAACTATTATAAAAACTTTTCACTGGCTACATAGAACAAGGTCCTTGATGTTGCTATGGCCTAAGAGAAGGTGTGAGTGCTATACAGGTCAGTGGTTCTCAACCAGGGGCTATTTTACACACTAGAGGTATTTGAAAATTTCAAGAAACATTTTGGCTGCCATAACTGGTGAGGTGGGGACAGGGGAAAAGTCTGCTACTGAAACCTAGTGGGAAGAGCCCAGATACAATTCCATGAAATCAGTATTATGGTTATTTAAATAACAAAAACAAGACCATGATTATGTTTTACAATTAGTCTTGCTAATTTTACGAACTAAAATGTTTTGTTTTGTATTGAGTGGAGATAATGTGCAAACAAAGGGAGAAAACATGGAATACTTCCATCTGGCTAAATTGTATAAGACAATGAATGCCAGGCAAAAGGACGTTCCTGGGCCAGGTGTGAGAGGTCTTCAACAGTGGGTCATGGAGTTTGAATCCATCCCGTGTGTGTGTGTGTGTGTGTGTGTGTGTGTGTGTGCAAACTTCCCCTTTTTTATAAGGATACCATTCATATTGGATTATAAGCCACCCTAATAACTTCATTTAACTTAACTGATTACATGTGCAATAACCCTATTTCCAAATAAGGTCACATTCTGGGTACTGGGGGTTGGGCCTTCAACATAGAAAATTTGGGAAGATAAAGCTTAACAAGAGGTTTGAATGGAGGAGTGACATTTTCTGGAATGTGTTCATACGAGAATTGCACAGGTTTCTTCTTCCTCAGGAAGCTCAGTTATAAGAAAACACAGTAAAGGCAAATGGGACAGAGTCTTAAATATTTATGAATCTTTATTTTTTTCTTATTGTAGTGATAATAAAAATTTAAAAATAATTCACAACATTGCAAAACACAGAAAGCGGAATTTTTATGTTGCTCCACAGAAAGAATCTATTTTAGCAGTAATAGATACAACTTTACTTAAATATCTATACAGGAATATGTATTTTAATAAAAATAGAAATCATACTCTGTATACTGTTCTGGAATTAGGCCTCTTTTTCTTTTTACTTTGAACGCCTTTTGGACATCTTTTTATATCAGTACATAAAGAGCTACTAATTCTTTGTATTGATTGCCTAGTATTTCTCTGAATGAGTATGCCGTATTTGTTTAATCAGTTTCTATTGAGGACCATTTAGGTTATATCCATATTTTTAGTTTTACAAGAAATGCTACAGTGAATGCCATTAAATATTCATCTTTGTACACTGCTACATGTGTTTCTTGCTGAATATATTTCTAGAGGTAGAATTATTGAGCCAACAGCAAAGGGTATGACCATTTTAAATACTAGTAATTTCTAAATGCCATGCAAAAATGTTGTATTGAATTATTTTCCACTAAATATATAGGTATCATATTAGTAATCACTAAATAGAAAAATGTAAATAGATATATTGATACTGGTTTGAATGGTTCTTATATTAATAAAAGAATAGTTACCATTAATTTATTAATATATACTTGTTTGTCCTTCATAGAACTTCTGTCAATAAATCTTAGCTTATTGTTAAGAATGAAGTTTGTCACTAAATGCTGATTACATTGCTCTCAGTGTCAGTTTTATTCATGTGTTTGTTTGAATGTTTATCAGCAAAATTACAGCTCTTGAGCCCACTACTTGAGTTTTAACTTCTTGAAGTGAATAAACTAATAATGTTCGATAACTCTTTAAAATGCTCAAAAGAACAATCACTAAATATCAACATACAAACCTTGAAAACCCAGTTTTTTTTGTTTGTTTTTTAAAACTTTTATTTATTTATTTTTAATTTTTTTAAAATTTTATTCATTTTAGAGAGGAGACAGAGAGAAAGAGAGAGAGAGAGAGAGAGAGAGAGAGAGAGAGAGAGAGAGAAAGGGAGGAGGAGCTGGAAGCATCAACTCCCATATGTGCCTTGACCAGACCAGTGCAGGGTTTTGAACTGGCGACCTCAGTGTTCCCAGGTCGACGCTTTATCCACTGCACCACCACAGGTCAGGCGAAAACCTAAACAGTTTTAATAATTATTTCTGGGCCTTTTTCTCAACCCCCTGATGTGTGAGTCTCATGCGAAGTGTGAACACCTTCTTAGTGTTTTGTTTTGTTGGAGCCAAGAATTGTGTCTTGCCAAAGAACTTCTAGTGAATATAGTCTTGGGTAATGTTGAGGAGTCCAGATCATGGAAGAGGTCTGGCTAGGACTGGTACTCAAGGATACTGTCATTCCCAGTCATAGTTCTGAAAAACAGATTGAGATATAGACATCAAAGTTGTATTAGACTATTTCACCAACTGAGTGGACCTCAGCCGAGGAGGCAAAGAGACTGGTGAGCCTTGTACAGCCTGAGATCTGGCATTCAGTTTCTGGGGTCCAGTCAGAGGACACTGCGTGCCTGGGCCAGGGCTGAATGTCAGAGCAGAGCTATAGAATTGGAGGCAGAGGAATAAAAAGCTAGTTTAGGTTCTTGTCCTGGGAGGTATGTTGCCATTACTACATCAGACACTTTACAAAGGGAACCAGAATCTTCTGATCCATAGTCCAACGCATTATTAATTGCACCACTGGCCCTGTATCTACAAAGGGAACCAGACAGACTGGAGAGACGAGAAAGGATTTAGGCTCTGGAGCCATTTCCTGAAACTTCACATCCAATGTCTGACTTTTTCTGATTTACTTTTGGAAGCAAAGTCATTGATGTGGTGGTTTCCCATACAATATTGAGAGATGATAAAACATTTCCTAAAACAAAACTCTACTACTGTCTCTGGAAGTGTTCCTAAGTTGTACCTCGTACCTATTCTGTATGTTTTGATGATGGCATGTGTTTGTCTTACTAGAAGCTGCTCAGTCAATGAGTAGTTGTTGAGGGAAATATGGAGGGGTTTTAGTCATCTAGCCATGCGACCAGAAATAACAATCGCATTCATCACATTTATTGTGAGATATCATTAATAGCAAGATAAGTTTCAAATTCAAAGATGTTAAAATGTGCATCTTAGAATTAAAAGAAATATGCTAATTGAATGATTGTTTAAATCTGAGGTAGTTTAATTAATTAATTCCTTTAGTCATTCAGCAAATGTTTACTGAGCAGTTTTATGTGAAGATACTATGCTAACCCCTAGCACCCATTTTATTGTTGTTTATGTATTTGTGCCTTTTGTCAGTTTTTATTAACTTAGCAAATAGTTTAATAATTTTATTTTTTTATTCCAAAGTTTTATTTTTTTATTAATTTTATCTTCTATATCATTCTTTTGTTTTCATTTTTATTTATTGTTTTCTGTTGTTTGTTTATTCCTACATTTTATATTTTAATGCTTTGTGAATTTAATTCCTAATAACTTAAATATAAAGTTTATTTCTTTAAGAAGTGTTGATTGGACTACATTTCTTAAATTCATTTATGTTTTAAATTTCTGAGGTTGATCTCTTTGTGTCTGGATAATGCAATGACTATAAAAATCTCTTACTGTTTTCTTTTTCAAAGACATCAAATAAACGTACATTTGATTTTCTCTGCTATAACTTTTATTTTTCTCTCTAGTCCTTTTAAACTATTTTGATTTGGTTTCATGTTCTCAAACTTGCCCTTTTATGACCTTGATTTTGTTTTATCTATTCTGCTCTCTGTTTCTTCCAAATGTGCCTTTTTGTGTGTGTGATGTTCTTATTTTTCCCTTCCATGCCTCCCGTCCCTTTTTTCAGTATTTATGGGTACCATAGTTTCATTAAATTCTCTGATTTCCAGGAGGACTGTTCAAAGTCTTTACCAGCTTTATGGCAGAATATTTGAAGTGTGTGTTATGAATTTGTGTGTGTGTGTGTGTGTGTGTGTGTGTGTGTATTGATCATATGCCTTTTTTAATCTTTTTAGTAAAGGGTTACCATTTCAATTCCATGAATGTTCCTTTTTCTTTTTAATAAAAACTTATGACTGAGCTAGGAATGGGGAAGTTCTTTGCAAAAATTAGTTGAACTGTAGGGTAGCACTACTTTTACCCCAATCTATGCCTAATGTGATTAGTTACAATGGTTCAAATTCATTCTCAGCAGAAAATTTTTTTTGTTGAGTGAGTTTTAAGTTTGCTTTCCTCATTAAAAAAAAAGATACTGGGTGAAATTTGGGTTTCTGTATTTAGTTTTTAATTTATTTTGTTCAGAATGGGGCTTAACTGTTTTCACTGGTTATAAAATAGAACCTCATAGGAAGTATAAAACAACCAAGGAAGCATAAAAGAGGAGGTAAGAGTCACCCACAATTTTACCATTTAGAGATAATTATCATTTTTTATATCAGTTTGTAATTTTAAAGCATTAATTTATATGGCATTTATATGACATATATATTGGTATGTATATTGTATATATACACAAAGACAGAAAAAATGATACACATTTGTGTATATATACATGTATGCACATATACATTATATGTATACTCAGTGTATAACACACATAAAAATGTACTCATAATACATATATATATATATATATATATATATATATATATATATATTACAATAAAGGGATCTCACTTTAGTTTTTCTCTATTGGTTATTCCTGAAGTTTCCAAACTGTACACTGAAGTGCCCTGGGGTAAACTTACAGAGTATCATGGGAATTTTTTTAATCTTGAGAGATATGCAGTGATAATAATAGTAGCTCTTGGATAACCTGTGACCTACTAGATTGAGGTAGTTCACAAAGCTGGCCTGATGCAGTTAAAGCAAGTACTCTGAAAAACAATTCAGGACAAGAAACGAGGGTGACCGTGTCCACTCTGATTCCAAGGCTTGAGAAGTGTGTGGCACCGAATATCATATACATTCCATTAATAAGTAATCATGGCTAATTAAGAATAAAGTGAACTATATTTATTTCAATTTATGTATATATATATCTTTTAAACAGTTTTTTTAATTTCTTTTTTTTTAATTTATTCATTTTAGAGAGGAGACACAGAGTGAGAGAGAGAGAGAGAGAAAAGGGGGAGGAGCTGGAAGCATCAACTCCCATATGTGCCTTGACCAGGCCAGTGCAGGGTTTTGAACTGGCGACCTCAGTGTTCCCAAGTCGACGCTTTATCCACTGCGCCACCACAGGTCAGGCCTATTTATGTATATATTTTTTAAGCATAGAGACCTATACATTAATCAAATTTATGATAGAATACTGTTATTTTCAGACCTCCACAGTTTCAAAATATTTACCTCTTTTGATCCTTTCTCAGGAACTCTTGGCCAGTGCGCTCCTGAAAATAGAAAACAAACCAATAAAGAGGATCCAGGAAGCAGGAGATTTATCACAGAAGAGCAGAAAAGGGAATTCCCAATATAATGACAAGTTGCTCAGTTTAAAACTTTTACCCATTTTTCTGCTGAGCTGTTGGTCTTTTTCTTCACTTTATTAGAGATATAAACCCTTTGTCCTGTTACCGATTATTTCTCTAATTATTTTGGCCTTTTGATTTTGTCTATGGAATTTTTTGTTTGCTATACAGAAATTTAAATCTTATCTTTTTTTTTTTTTTTTTTTTTTTTTAACAGGGACAGAGAGAGAGTCAGAGAGAGGGATAGACAGGGATAGACAGACAGGAACCGAGAGAGATGAGAAGCATCAATCATCAGTTTTTCGGTGGGACACCTTAGTTGTTCATTGATTGCTTTCTCACATGTGCTTTGACTGTGGGCCTCCAGCAGACCGAGCCACCCCTTGCTGGAACCAGCGACCTTGGGTCCAAGCGGACGAGCT
The DNA here is from genome assembly GCA_037038555.1 of Rhynchonycteris naso. Classification (NCBI taxonomy): domain Eukaryota; kingdom Metazoa; phylum Chordata; class Mammalia; order Chiroptera; family Emballonuridae; genus Rhynchonycteris; species Rhynchonycteris naso. The sequence goes on from CM072997.1 coordinate 284,356,259, forward strand.
TTTGCTTAAGCCAGATGGGCCTGCGCTTAAGCGGGCGACCTCGGGGTCTCGAACCTGGGTCTTCCGTGTCCCAGTCCAACGCTCTATCCACTGCGCCACCACCTGGTCAGGCGCTATACAGAAATTTAAAAATTTCATGTGATCAGATTGGTTAAGCTGAAGATAATTTTAACTATCAGACTCTCCTTAGTTAAAACAGAGATCAATGTGGAGCTAAACTAGGGTGCAGGGGGGCACAGATGAGGGAATACTGAATTGCAAGGCAGACGTGGGTTATGGCTACAGGACTGTTATAGTTACAGCAATTAAGCCAGTTGCTTGACTTCTTTGAATTTCAGATTTGGTATCTACAAAATGATAAGGCTCTTTACTAGATATCTGCTAACCCCTTCTCAGGTCTATGTATTGATCAATTTTGACTGATGTAATGGAAGTCATTTGACAACAAATTTAAACTGGTTCTTGAAAAAATGCTGGAAACTGCCAACAGCAAAAATTTTAGGTAAAGCCATGAGACTAAGTATCTTAAAACACTAAGAAACACAGATTGAAATTCTACAATAATTCACACTGACTGCTGTTACAGGACAGGAAGGAAAGAAAGGACATGTTCTAAGTTTGACTATGGTCTTGTCATCCAACGGTTGTCCAAATGGCAGATAGGACATCAAGAGGTCTGGAAATGTCAAGGTAGTTTCCACTAAGTTTTTCACTGGCAAAGAGGAAACACATGGGAATCTGCAGAAACTCCACCTGTAATGTGCTTTGTTTTCTTCTGTTTTTATGTTCTGGGAGTGACAACTAATATACAAAATATAGAAGTGACTGGGAAACTCTAAAACTCACAGAAGAGTCTGTAAAGAACTTTTTCACTCTTCAGCTCAGGCAAGAGATAGGGAAGGAGTGGGTGACAGAAAGGAGTTCCCTGCTTCTGCAGCAACTCTTTCTCCTTCACCCTAATTTGCCACCCCACCCAACTTTTGTTCATTTTTTCCATGTCGTCCAATGTAGTACTATGATCAGGATATAGCTTTCAACCTTATCTGCAAACAGGAATGAGACATTGCACACATTTATTCTGATATGACACTTTTTATTAATATTAAATAAAATAAAACTGCTTCTCATCCAATTTGCATCTTTTTACATTTCTTTGTCCAGACATAATCAGTGGAACAAAATCTCTCGCCTCTGGTCTGGACTTCTTTTATTTTTTCCTATTTTTCATTACCACTTGGTCCGTAGTCTCAGACATACACAGTGATAAATCATCACAGCCATATAAATTGTGAAGATTTCATTTGATCTTGTTGAAAACCACACAGTCAGAACCATTTCATTAGTATCTGAGATAAAATAATATAAACTTCAAGCCTCATTCAAGATATATGGCTAGAAATGGAATGAGCTGGAAAACCCATTCTGTTTGCACACATTCAAGACATCTATTTGGGCAGTAGACTATAAAATAGCAGACTAAATAAAATAAAGGCATTAGGTTTTTAGATTGTTTTGGAATCATTTTAGATGAATTCCAAATTAGGAAAATAATCCATATGCATTAAAAAGCAACTATAATTAATTTACATTAGAGACTATATATTTATAATCATTGTAAAGCTGTTATAATAATGATTTTATATGCCCATATAATGCTAATCATTTCAAAAATGTCAGATGGGTTTTATTATAAAAATAATATAAAAATGTTGCAAACTACTCAAATATAGGCAAAAGCGCAGCACCACTACCTTAACACACTATTGTGCAAATTTTGCTATCAACCTTCACACTTTTGTCTTATTCAGGTTTTTATGTAGTTATAGTTGTATTTATCCATATTTATTTCTCTACCAAGTGTATTTTCGCATTTATTATGTTTTAGCAACCTTATTTATAGTAATAGACATAATAATAGTTCAAGTATTTGTATTGTAATTTACTTAAGTGTTGCTCATTTGTTGAATAGTCAGCCTTTTATTTTTATTTTATTTATTTATTTATTTTTTAGTGAGAGAGAGAGAGACAGACAGGAAGGGAGAGAGATGAGAAGCATCAACTCATAGTTGCAGCACTTTGATTGCTCATTGATTACTTTCTCATGTGTGCCTTGATCAGGGGCTGCAGCTGAGTCAGTGACCTTGCTCAAGCCAGCAACCTTGGGATCAAGCTAGCAACTTTGGGCTTCAAGCCAGTGACCCTTGGGCTCAAGCCAGTCACCATGGGGTCGTGTCTATGATCCCACGTTCAAGCTGGCGACCTCAGGGTTTTGAACCCGGATCTTTAGCATTCCAGGTCAACGCTCTATACATTGCACTACCGCTTGGTCAGGTTAGATAGGCTTTTATTTTTTATTAAAAAATATCACTGCTGTAAATATATATTTATTTAGGTATATATACATATTTTTTTACCCGTTTTGGATTATATTATTAAGAAACATAATTACTAACTTAAAGTATGTAACTTTTGAAGGTTCTTGACATATATAACTGAATAGCTTTAGAAAATAATTATATACTTTTAGAGTGCAATTAGCAATGTATAAAATTGCCAGTGTTACCAAACCACCACCAGAATATAAATTATTAAAGAAATGAATCCAATAGATTTGATAATAGTTTTCTTGTTTTGTTTTAGGTAAATGGTCTTGGCAGAATAGCTTCAGTACTGTTCTGGAAATCCAGTTGTCGTTAGAAAGAATGGAACAAGAGATTGAAGGCTTTGTGCGTGACGTTTAACAGTAAGAGAGAGTGAGACATAGTTCTTTCAGTAGGGCATGGAGTGAAGTGTGAAAGGGTTTCTGGGTAGAAAACCCAGGGGTTTTCTTCTACTTTGTACATTTGGGTTTTAAAATTTGGCTTGTTTGTCTATTCTTTTATTATGATTTTGTTGGAAGTAAAGGGACAATCACTACCACCTGCCACTTTTGTGAGGGATTTATTCTTGCATCCCCAGACACTGTTGTGTATGCAGTAGCTGAAGATAGGTTCTCATTTGAAGCTTGACCCGGGCCCATATGGGCCCTCTGTCAAAGCTCTGCAGCCGTGGGAAGTCTAGCAAACGAGTTATGAGCCTGTCTGGTGAGGAGGTAAATTTTGAATTGAAAGTCTGACTTTGGAAACACCAGTGGATTTTTTTGAAGCATGTTTTATACATTTTGGTACTTGGAAGGCCTGAGACTTCCAACACCCTCAGACCGTTTGTCAATTTGAGCAAATGATTCAACTGCTTCTAAAATTGGCAGCATGCAGGACAAAGGGGCCTGGCCAGGGTCTTGTGTTTTAGGCATGAATGAAAGTCTGCAACAGGCTGCTACTTTGAAAGATGTGTGTGTGTGCTATACACGTGTGTGTCTACTGACAAGGAAAGTATTTGTTTGGAAGTACACTTGCTATCTAAGTAATATAGGGGTGAGGGAGAAAATACAGCCCTATTTGTAATCTTTAGCTGAAAGACCTCTTATTTTCTGTCTCAGTTGCGAACTAGAACTGTTTTGCTGGTTATTGGGTCTACTAATTAAGGCAAAATGTAAGGTGAACATATCATCCCACTCATTAATTAGGTGTGTGTGTGTGTGTGTGTGTATGTGTGTGTGTGTGTGTGTGTGTACATGCAGGAGCCTATGTTTAGTACTTGAAATAGGTTTGGTAAACCATTAAAGGAAACAGGGGCTTCAGTGCTTTTGTTTTCAAAGACAGCAGGAGTCCCTGTGTTTCAGCAGTTGCAGCCTCTGGGGAAAGAGCTGATAGAACCAGGGGGATGGAGGATCCAGGAGAGAGAGGGAGCGGCTAATGAAACAGGTTCCTGGGACATAGCTTGTTCATTCACAAAGGAACGGCTCATCAGGCAGCAGGCAATGGAGGAAATAGTCCAGGGCTTGATGGTGAATTCGGAAACTATGAGCAAGAGAAAATAACTGAAGTAACAGGAATGGCAGACTTGTTATGAGAAAGCATGTTGAAGATGGAAAAAAATAAAAACAAACCTGGATATAGAGACCAGGTAGGAAGGAGACAGTACAGAAAAGTCACAAATGTGAGGTCAGTCTTACCTTTGTCATTTTAGAAAATCAGCATTAACTTTATATCTTAGGAATTTTCAGATAAAATGCATGCAGACATTTCTTTATCTTATTAAGAATATTACAAAAATTATAGTGCTTTCACTTTTGGTTATATATCCAAATGAATTAGAAGCAGAAATCTGAGGATTTGCGTGTGTATTCCTGTTCATAGCTGTATTATCACAATAGTCAAAGGGTAGAAGCAACCCAAGTGTCCATCAATGGATTAATGGTTAAACAAAATGTGGTATAGACATACAATGGAACATTATCTTGCTTTATAAAGCAAGGAAACTCTGACACAGGCTACCACATGAATGAACCTTGAGAACATAATGTTGAGGGAAACAAGCCAATGATGAAGGGCTAATACTGTATGAATCCACTTATATGAGGGATGTAGAGTAGTCAAATTCATAGAGACAGAAAGTAGAAGGTTGGTTGCCAGGGCCTGGTGGGAGGGGAAGAATGGAGAGTGTTTAGTGGGTAAGGAGTTTCACTTGGGGAAGATGAAAAGTTCTGGAAATGGATGGTGGGGGTGGCCACACACAATGTGAATGTACTTAATGCCCCTGAACTGTGTTCTTAAAAATTGTTAGAATGATAAATTTTGTTAGTATATTTTATCATAATAACAAAAAGCAAAGGGCAATATATATAAAATTATATCTCATAAAATTAGAGTAATAATCTTGCTAGTCATAGTTTGAAATTCTAGGGTATGCTTACAGTGATTTAAATTTTTATAACAAATTTTTATTATCTGAGATATTCTTTTTTAAAATTTTATTTAGAAAATTAAATTAAATGGGTGGCATTAATCAATAAGAGTACATATATTTCAGGTAAACTTTCTATAGCATTTGAACTATTATTGATTATGTTGCATACCCATCACCCAAATTCAAATCATTCTTTGTCACCATATATTTGTCTCTCTTTTCTCCCCTGCAATACTTTCCCCTTGTAACCCCACTTCACTTTTATCTGTTCATGAATCTCAGTTTTATATCCCACCTATGTGTGAAATCATACAGTTCTTAGCTTTTTCCGATTTACTTATTTCACTCAGTATATAATGTTCTCAAGGTCCATCCATGTTGCTGTAAATGACAATATGTCATCATTTCTTATGGCTGAGCAGTATTCCATTGTATATATGTACCACATCTTCTTTATCCAATCATTTATCAAAGGACATCTTTTACATATCTAAGGTTTAGTTCAATTCTTTACACAGGTTCCAAATCTGGATATCAAAATCACTTATTAAAGTTTATAAATACACAAATTACAAATTTCTGGGCTCTGCCCCTGACCCATCATAATCTCTGGGGATTGCAGCCAAAAAGTAGCATTATGACAGGCGCTTCAATGAACCTTATGAAGAAAATTAATACTAAATTTTCAGAATTCTCTTTTCTCTTTCAGACATGTAGGTCTAGGGGGATATGCAGAGAGCAAAGTTCTTTTCAAATTTATTCTTTCAACAAATGTATGAAAGACTACTCTGGGAAAATAATACTTCTTAATCATTTTGATAACTTATAAAAAGGCACAAACATTTTGTGAAAGGGAATGCATGAGCACCAATAATAACTAATACAGAAATTATTGCCATCCTTGGTGCATAGGGGTTTAGTGAGGCATAATTTTATTTAGAAAAAGAAATAAAGAAATTTGACTGTTCTAAAACCTCAAAGGTTGTGAAGACACACATACACACACACACACACACACACACACACAATTTCTTCTTTCAATTGCCTTATATGCCTGTGTAGAGCAGAACCTTTGGGTTTATACATAGGAAGAATACAAATGCAAAGACCTTAAAATTCAAGCAAGTAGGTGATGGTTCTCAATCTTTTTCACTGGCTATGAGTACAAGTGCTCAACAGATCATGGGCAGCAGTGGTTCTAGAACAACTGAAAAAGGCGCTCATGGAAAATTTTCTACCAAAACATGTTTTTAATGACAAATATGATTTGTTTTGGACAAGCATTTGCTTTAATCTGCTTTTAAATATTATATATATATATTTAACCATTTAACCTTTTTTCTTTTCTGTCCAATTTTTTATTTTCTATGAAAAAGTATTGCCAACCATTCTGACAGTCCCAGAACTTTTCATGAACGTGGTGAGCAGGGGATTGCTGTAATTATTTCAAGCATGAAAATAAGTATTTATGCACACACTCTTTATTTTCTTAAGAAAAATTGGACAAGTAACTGAAAACATTTTAATAACTGTGGCAGGACAAGGTATTAATAACACTGGGGAACAATTTTTTTTCATTTTCCGTTGCATGAGGTTTTAGAACGTTTCTATATATTTCTGCATCACTGATTCTAAATATGAAATCTGTTTTTTGGTACATGCTCTAGTTTTCATGCAATTTTAATTTCTTTTTGTTACAGTAATGGCATGCATTGGATTTTAAATTGGAGTTAAAGGACAATCACTATTGGATTGAACATAACCATCAGGCAATTAATGTTTTACAAACATCACTTTTACATCTTTGTAGTTGTTTCTAAATGTAAAAAATTATTATCTGATAAAAACACCCTCTTATTTTGTTTTAAGACTGAGTCATGGCTTCTTCGAATAGGCATAAATGTAAGAATAGTCCTGACACCTTCTGTTATATATGTGGCTGTTACACACTTCAACGTCAAAGGCGCAATATTTCATCATTTGTGACACGTGCATATATTGCCTATTTTCAAGTTTCCCTTGGCAATCAAGACAAGAATTGGGCTCCTCATATTGTGTGTCATAATTGTGAGGAAATGCATCATGATTGGACAAAAGGAAAATGCAAAGGAATGACTTTTGGTATTCCCATGGTTTGGAATGTACCTAAGGACCACAGCAGTGACTGTTATTTCTGACTGATCCATACAAAGGGCATTGGCAAGAAAAAACGGCATATGATCACATATCTTAATATTTCTTCAGCAATATGACCTATGCCACACTCTGAGACACTCCTGGTTTGTTTTCAATGGTTTTATTTCTTCTAAGGATGAAGAAAGTAAATATGGTGATCAAGTGTATTTTGATAAGATGCATGAGAAAATGGTTGTAGAATCTAAAGTGTCTTCTTCTGATACCAAGCAGTCATTAACCCCTCTGCACTCTAGCCAACTCAAATTGAATGACATAGTAAGAGATTTGGGTCTATCAAAAAAAGCAGCTGAGTTATTAGCCTCCAGGCTTCAAGATAAGAATATACTTCAGCCTGACCTGTGGTGGTGCAGTGGATAAAGCGTCGACCTGGGAACACTGAGGTCGCCTTGACCAGACCCTGCACTGGTCTGGTCAAGGCACATATGGGAGTTGATGCTTCTAGCTCCTCCCCCCTTTCTCTCTCTCTCTCTCTCTCTCTCTCACGCTGTGTCTCCTCTCTAAAATGAATAAATAAAAAGAAATTAAAGAATGTACTTCACTTGTCAGCTAACATATACCATTTCAGGAAGCTTGAACAAATTTTTGTGTTTTTTTCTGAGGACAAACACTTTGTTTACTGTCATGATATCAGTAGTCTTCTCAGCCAGCTAGGTGTTACCACTTACAGTTCAACAGAATGGCAGCTACTTCTTGACAGCTCTAAACGGAGTCTGAAATGTGTTCTACACAATGGTAATGTTTATGCAGCAGTTCCAATGGGTTATTCAACTCATCTGCAAGAAGATTATAATGACATAAAAATTGTCCTCGACTTTCTGAAGTATTAGGAGCATATCTGGATCATTTGTGTGGATTGTAAAATAGTCAATTTCCTGCTAGGACAAAAGAGAGGTTTCACGAAGTATCCTTGCTTTCTGTGTTAGTGGGACAGCTGAGCTTGAGAGAAATACTGGACACAGAAGGAGTGGCTGAAACGTGAAGCTCTGGAAGTAGGGATGCAAAATATTGTGAATGAACCTGTAATTAATCGAGACAGGATCATTTTCCCCCCACTTCTCATCAAACTTGGCTTAATGAAGCAGTTTGTTCAGACTTTGAATAGAGAAAGTGAATGCTTTCAACATATGATCTCCGCATTTCCTGCTTTGTCTTTTGAGAAGATAAAAGCAGGTGTATTCGATGGACCTCAGATTCAAACCCTCATATGTGATGAAGAGTTTGCCAGGAAGATGAATAAGGAGAAGAAAGCAGCAAGGCAGTCTTTTGTGGCAGTTACAAAGAACATTCTTGGCAACAGAAAACCATGAACTTCTGGCTCAAAGGATGCTGTTGGCTTTTCACGACATTAAATGGGTCATGAGTGTTAAGATTCACTTCCTGAACAATCACCTTGATACGTTTCCCAAAAATCTTGGAGCTGTTAGTGATGAGCAGACTACTGCTGGTGCATCAAATGAGATTGTCCTCAACAAGTATACATACACAAGAGCTACAAATGCAGATTTTTTTTTTTACAGGAATGGAGAGAGAGTCAGAGAAAGGGATAGATAGAGACAGACAGAAATGGAGAGAGATGAGAAGCATCAATTATTAGTCTTTCATTGCCGTTGCGACACCATAGTTGTTCATTGATTGCTTTCTCACATGTGCCTTGACCGCTGGCCTTCAGCAGACCGAGCAACCCCTTGCTGGAGCCAGCAACCTTGGGTCCAAGCTGACGAGCTTTTCCTCAAGCCAGATGGGCCCGCGCTCAAACTGGTGAGCTCTGGGTCTCAAACCTGGGTCTTCTGCATCCCAGTCCAATGCTCCATCTACTGTGCTACCACCTGGTCAGGCAAATGCATTTTTGACTGAATAGAATTTAAATAAGTTTTGTGCAAATTTTATGATTAAAATAAATGTTTTAATATGTTCTATTTCTAATTTGTAGACAATTCTGATGCAATCATATCTTCAGTGTATTAGTGTATTTATTGCATTATATAATCATTATATTTTTACAAAGATGAATCCCAAGAAGACATTCTACTTCATTATGTTAAACTAAATGTTAAAAATTTTACACGATGAAAACCTAAAATCTTGAATTGCAAGAAAACTGTAGCTTACATAAAAAAACTAATGTCAGATTTGAGAGCAGCACACTCGAATTAGGTAAGAACAAATGCTTTTGTGGGTGCAACAAAACTTTTGTTCCCCAGTGTAATTGAATGGAGCAATTTCCACCATACCCCCTCTTTTCCTTGCCCTAGTGGGGCAGATTTATCCAAAAATAAATAAAGAAATAAAGAAATAAAGAAAAAATAAAAAGAAAAACAAATAGGAGCTGACTGATCCCTCGGAGGATTGTCAGGAAGGCTTTTGTGAAGGCAAAACCTTAGAAGTTTCAGCCTTGGAGGCACCCATCAGAGTTCTGTGACTGAGGTGATGCCCATTGAGGGTCTCAGGAAGGAACATCTTTGTCATTTCTGTAGGCTGCTCTATCGATGATGGGGAAGGGCAGGTGTACCATGGGAGAACAGTGTGTTCCAAGAAAGAACAGTAAGATATTAGCCACAACGGAATGAAAACCTGGGTCTTCCCCATTTCTTCTTACCTCTCAGCCCTGGGCTCTTGATTCATTCCCTTGAAAGGAATGGGGAAAAATATCAATGACTGATGCTGACAAACTGCTTCCCTCCCTAGGAGGGTGAGAGGGCTCAGATTCAGAAATAATTTGATACAGAAGATAAATGGAATAATTCCAGCTCCTCGTGTTACAAAGCAATTTATACATGGCGTATATAAAGATGAATGTGGCTTACCATTTTAAGTTCAAAACGGATTTTTGCAAAATCTTTTTTTTGGTTGGGGTAGAAGGATTTCAATTTTGCCTGTGGGTGAAGAGATTCTCCCTGAATCAGGTGTGAAAGAAAGAGGGAAAGATGATGGAAAGAGCTCTGAGCAAAAGTGTAAGTGACACTATCGTGGAAAAGGTCAATGCAAATTTTGGGACCAGAAGCTTTTTCAGAATTATGGACTTCATACAAATTCTCTTTTTGAGACTGAATTAGCAGCAATCCAAATTCATACACAATTTTTTTGTTTTGTATTTTTAAAACTAACTGTAATAGATTTGCTGTGTGGAAATACCAGTGAGGGAGCAGGTTTTTTTTTAACTGATTAAAATGTGAGGAGCTGCTGTGATGATTTCCTCTGTGTTTCCTTTGGCTGCAGATGATACCACAGAGTGAACCCAGTGACGCACACAGGCGGCTGATAACAGCTGACACATGTGGATCTTAAGCCAAGTGTGTATTATCAGAAAGCGAGCTAAAAACCCCATAAAACTCCCCATTGCCTGACTTCAAAACATTTGAAAAAATCTCCGAGTGACATGGTAGGTGATATTTCAAATTATGAGTTCTAAAACACATCTAGTAAAATAACAAATTAGAATAAAAGCTTGTCCTTTTAATGAATGAGCTATGTATACAACATAAGGATTATTGTACTTTTTAATAGCAGGATATCTGAGAAATGAATATTAGAATTTACAATGAAGTATTGGAAGTCTCTATTTTGCTTTTAAAGTAATTTAATATTTTAATCAAAGGTACACATTGAAAGTTAAAAAAGAAAGTAAAATAATATCATTGGTTTTAAAGGAAAAACAGGAGAGAAACAAAAAGAAAAATAGCAGTCCTTTGCTAAACCTCTTTTCAACATAGATTCCTACTCTCTAGAGATCCCACTTCCAATCATTTTAGTTATTGCTTTTCTTATTTATTTTAATATTTTAAAGTAACTGCTTATACTGTTATTTCTTAATTCTTCATTCCCCAATATTGTCTAGTGAGTTATTTATTTAATTAATTTATTTATTTATATTTTTTTACAGGGACAGAGAGAGAGTCAGAGAGAGGGATAGACAGGGACAGAGACAGGAATGGAGAGAGGTGAGAAACATCAATCATTAGTTTTTTGTTGCCTTTGCGACACCATAGTTGTTCATTGATTGCTTTCTCACGTGTGCCCTGACCGCGGGCCTTCAGCAGACCGAGCAACCCCTTGCTGGAGCCAGCGACCTTGGGTCCAAGCTGACAAGCTTTTGCTCAAGCCAGATGGACCCGCGCTCAAGCTGGCGACCTCAGGGTCTCCAACCTGGGTCTTCCGCATCCCAGTCTGATGCTCTATCCACTGCGCCACCGCCTGGTCAGGCTAGTGAGTTCTTATTTAAAGGATATGAATTTCGATCTCTTCAATTCCCCATTTCTCCCTTTATACTTACCCATCCTTCTGATGTGGTTTTTTATTTAATCATTGTGGTTCACGTTTCTTGGTTAAATTCCATTCTTTTTCTTTAAAAAAAATTTTAAACAAATGTTTATTTATTGATTTTAGAGAGAGAGAGAGAGGAAGGGAGAGAGAATGACAGAGATAGAAACATTGATTTATTGTTCCACTTACTTATGCATTCATTGGTTGATTCTTGTATGTGCCCTGACTGGGGATCTAACCCACAACCTTAGGGTATCATGATGACAGTCTAACCAGCTGAACCAAGCTGGCCAACCTGGATAAGGTTTGAATTCCATTCTTATTATGATTATTCAAATACCATTCACCGCTAAACCATAGTGAATCATGACACATTTCTTTCTTCTACAGCTTTCCATTTTCCCTACTAATTGTCTTTGTCACATTTAGTTTTCTATACATTCATCATTAATTTATTCCCAAACTCCCCAACAGGACTGCAGATCTCCTGTCATCTCTCAGTATGTCCAAACATACCAAGTGTGATGGCCACAGACATGCATGGCTTTAATCTCTCTTAAGAAAGTCCGCTATAGGGAGCATGGGGATCATCTTCCATTGCTGTTCCTGTGAATGCTTAGGCCACGCTTCTGCCAGGTTACTCCTAGCCAATGACTGAATGGCAGAGAGGCTTTTTGGCAGCTTACAAATAAGCCATTATCTTCTACATGGCGGACCATACTCAGCCAAGGAGTACATACAAGAATTTGGAAAGTCACAGAGGCTCAGGGGTGTTTAAATGCTCAGCCAGAGCCGGCCCTGGGACCTGTTCCACGGAATGGAGACATTGGGGAGAACGTCCCTGGAGATTTGGGCTCTAAGGGGCATTGGAATGCTCGGAATTTGCAGAGGTTGCTCCTTTCTCCACCAAGGACTATCACTTCTCATTGTTGGAAGATGCTGCAAAAGCCTCCCCTTCATGGCAACAAGAGTCCCCCTCAGGAATGCACCCAACCTATCTCCAGGTTGTCAAGCTGGTAACTAAGGTTAAATCCCAGTACAACCCTGTTCGGGATGTGCTGGGCCTGATAAGAGAGAAAAGAAATAAGGCACCTTAAGGTGTGGCAAGAATTACTTGACATGTACTGATAGGAGCCCAGTGGAGTACACTTGTTATTGGATTTTGACAAGGCTTAAGACTGTAAAAAAAAACTTATTGACTTGGGGTGCTCCCTTTGGAGCATAGGATTTAACATTCTGGCACGAATCCCAAGCAATGGAATAAACTTGCTGCTTTGGGTGGATCTTAGAAACCTAGCTAGTGCCATCCTCTGAGTGAAATGGAAATGGCAGACAATAGAGGAAAGAATACAAAGGCTAAGGAAAATGGGCCTTCAAAAAGAGTGAAGTTTTTAATCTGATGCTAATGCCTCCAGGAAGCACACACCATGGAAGAGGCACTACACAGCAATATAGACAGAATGAATTGGCCATTTGGCATTATCCAGTCTTTATGCTCAGTCACTGGGAACAGACAGGATAAAGATATGAACAACCTGGAAACATAAACAGAGAGGCCATGGTTACAGAGATGGAGGGCATAAATGGCCCCAGAACAGGGACTTCCACTTACTAAGGCTTATTTATCTACTGTTGCCTCTAAATGTCCAATTCAGAAAACTAAGAGAAATGCTGAGCCTCTGAGATTGCATTTAGTCTAGGACACCAAATAGCTACTTGGTAACAAGTCAAACATAGTGGAGCTCTTACCTCTTGAAAGGCCATAGGTTTTTTAACTCTGTTATGCATGTGGGTTTGCTTCCCTGCTTATAGCCACTCAGCCAGCTCTACTGGCCAGGTGCTTACAGAATACCTGATCCATAGGCATGTAATCCTACATAACACAGAATCAGACAGGGGACCCAACTCACAGTGATGGAGGTATGGGGGTGAGGCTATGACCTTGGAATCTGCTGATCATATTACTTCCTGCACCTTCAAGAAGCGGTGGCTCTATAGAGTGTTGGAATGACCTTCTAAAGGTATAGTGGTAGTGTCAGTTTGGATGTAATACTCCTCAAGGATGGGCCATCCTTGGGATGTAGTATGTGCATTAATTCAGAGTCCTCCATATGGCACTGTGACCCTAATAAGAGAAATACAGAGTTACGGGTACCAGAGGTAAAACCAGGAATGGTACTACTCCTAGTCACCCACGGGGGCCCTTTGTGCTTCCTGTCCTGCAACTTTGTAGTGCTGTCTTAGTCCTATGACCTGTACTTGGCAAGCTGGAGACCCAGAAGAGCAATGGTATAGTTCCAGTCTTAGTCTGAAAACCTGAGAACCAGGAATGCCAGTGATGTACGCCCCAGTTGAAGTCCAAGTCCGAAAGCAGGAGAAGACTGAAATTCAGCTTGAAGACAGTCAGGCAGAAAGAGCAAATCTGCACTCTGCTTTTATTTTTTTTTAATTTTTATCCGTTCAGGCCTTGGTTGGATTAAATGAGACTCACTTACATTGGGAAAGGCAATCTGCTTCACCCAGTTTACCAATTCAAACGTTGAGCTCCTCCAGAAACATTGTCCCAGACACACTCAGATAAATGTTTAACTGAATATCTGGGTACTCCTCAGCCCAGTCAAGTTGACATATAAAATTAATCATCACAAAGTCCTTAAAGAGGGACACATATGGAGCCAGGTGATTCTCTAAGCAATCCATTACTTACCTGTAACTGTGAACAGACACAATAGAAATACCTAAGGCCCTTCAAGAATGAAGGTTTTGGCCCTGACTGGTTAGCTCAGCAGATGGAGCGTTGGCCTAGTGTATTGATGTTCTGGTTTCAAATTCTGGTCAGGGCACACAAGAGGAGCAACCATCTACTTTTCTTGCCCTCCCTCTCCTTCTTTATTCCCTCTTCCCCTCCTGCAGCCAATGGCTGGACTGGTTTGAGTGTCAGCCCCAAGTGGTGAAGATCGCTCAGTTGATTTGAACATTGGCCTCAGGCACTGAGGATAGCTTGGTTGATTTGAGCATGGGACCTAGATGAGGGATGCAGGGTGGATCCTGGTTGAAGTGCATGCAGGAATCTCACATTCTTCCCTCTTATCACTTAAAAAAAGAAAGAAAAAAAAAAAGAATGAAGGTTTGGGTCAAACCACCAGGTCAGCCTCAAGACTGAGGTGACAGGTAAAGATGAATGGAATCATGAAAAGATAACACTGGGGAACAAAATTGCTGTTGCATCCACAAAAACACTTGTTCTTATCTTATTCGAGTGTGCTGATCTTAAATCTGACATTATTTTTCTTTGTAAGATACAGTTATTTTGCAATTCAAGATTTTAGGTTTTTATCTTATTGTAAAATTTTCAACATTTAGTTTAACATAATGAAGTAGAATGTTTTCTTGGGATTCATCTTTGTGAAAATATAATAATTTTTATAATGCAGTAAACACACTAATTCACTAAAAGATATGATTGCATCAGAATTTGTCTACAATTTAGAAATAGAACATATTAAAACACTTATTTTAATCATAAAATTTGCGCAACACTTACTTAAATTCTATTCAGTCAAAAATCTGCCTTTGTAGCTCTTGCGTTTGTGTACTTGTTGAGGACAATCTCGTTTGATGCACCAGCAATAGTCTGCTCATCACTAACAGCTCCAAGATTTTCAGGAAACTTATCAAGGTGACTGTTCAGGAAGTGAATCTTAACGCTCATGTTCCATCCAATGTCACAGAAAGCCAACAGCATCCTTTGAACCATAAGTTCATAGTTTTCTGCTTTTTTTGTTGCCAAGGAAGTTCTTTGCAACTGCCACAAAAGACCACCATGCTGCTTTCTCCTCCTTATTCATCTTCCTGGAAAATTCTTTGTCACGTATGAGGGTTCGAATTAGAGGTCCATTGAAGACACATGATTTGATCTTCTCGAAAGACAAGGCAGGAAAAGCGGAGATCATATGTTGAAAGCATTCACTTTCTCTATTCAAAGTCTGAACAAATTGTTTCATTAAGCCAAGTTTGATGTGAAGTGGGTAAAAATTATGCTGTCCTGATTAGCTACAGGTTCATTCACAATATTTTGCATCCCTACTTCCAGAGCTTCACGTTTCAGCCACACCTTTTGTGTCCAGTGTTTCTGCCGAGCTCGGCTGTCCCACACACACAGAAAGCAAGGATATTTTGTGAAACCTCTCTGTTGTCCTAGCAGGAAATTGACCATTTTAAGATCCACACAAATGATTCAGTTATGCTCCTCATACTTCAGTAAGTCAAGGACAAGTTTTGTGACATTATAATCTTCTCGCAGATGAGTTGAATAACCAATTGGAACTGCTGCATAAATACTACCGTTGTGTAAGAGAACACATTTCAGACTTTTTTTTAGAGCTGTCAAGAAGTAGCTGCCATTCTGTTGGACTGTAAGTGGTAATACCTAGCTGGCTGAGAAGACTACTGATATCATGACAGTAAACAAAGTGTTTGTCTTTGGAAAAAAAGTCCACAAAAATTTGTTCACGCTTCCTAAAATGGGATACTTTAGCTGACCAGTGAAGTACATTCTTTTCTTGAAGCCTTGAGGCTAATAACTCAGCTGCTTTCTTTGATAGGCCCAAATCTCTTACTATGTCATTCAATTTGGGTTGGCTAAACTGCTGAGGGGTTAATGACTGCTTGGTATCAGAAGAAACCCTTCAGATTCTATAACCATTTTCTCATGAATCTTATCAAAATACACTGGATCAGCATGTTCACTTTTTTTTCCTTAGAAGAAATGAAACCATTTAAAACTGGAACCAGGTGTGTCTCAGAGTGTAGGATATGTTATTGCTGAAGGAATATTAGGATTTGTGATCATATGTCGTTTTTTCTTGCCGATGCCCTTTGTATGGATCAGACAGAAATAACAGTCACTGCTGTGGTTCTTAGCTTCATGCCAAACCATGGGAATACCAAAAGGCATTCCTTTGCGTTTTTCTTTTGTCCAGTCACGAAGTATTTCCTCACAATTATGACACACAATATGAGGAGCCCAATTCTTGTGTTGATCACCAAGGGGAATTTGAAAATAGGCAATATATGCATGTGTCACAAATGATGAAAAATTGCGCCTTTGACGTTGAAGTGTGTAACAGCCACATATATAACAGAAGGTGTCAGGACTATTCTTACATTTACGCCTACTCGAAGAAGCCATGACTCAGTTTTAAAACAAAATAAGAGGGTGTTTTATCAAATAATAATATTTTACACTTAAAAACAACTATAATTATGTAAAAGTGATATTTGTAAAACATTAATTGCCTTGTGGTTATGTTCAAACCAATACTTGGTGCCCGTTAACTCCAATTTAAAATATAATGCATGCCATTAACTCTAACAAAAGAAATTAAGATTGCACAAAAACTAGAGCGTGCACTGAAAAATATATTTCACATTTGGAATCAGCGATGCAGAAATATATAGAAACAGTTATAAAACCTCATGCAACAGCTGACCTGCGGTGGCGCAGTGGATAAAGTGTCGACCTGGGAACACTGAGGTCGCCAGTTCAAAACCCGGCACTGGTCTGGTCAAGGCACATATGGAAGTTGATGCTTCCAGCTCCTCCCCCCTTTCTCTCTCTCTCTCTCTCTCTCTCTCTACTTCTCTCTCATTCTGTGTCTCTTCTCTAAAATTAATAAAAAATAAGGAAATTTAAAAAAAAGGATTAAAACCTCATGCAACAGAAAATTAAAAATAAATTTTTCCCCAGTGTAATGGAAAAGTGAGAGGATGAATGTTTTTTGCATCCCTGAGGACAACCATAGGGATGAAATCTGTAGTTTATTCTATGAACCTCTATTTTCTTTACAGGAAGATAGGCCCATTACAACCACTGTGGGACCATTCCTTGAACATACATGGAGAAGTAGAGTTTTCAAGAGGTATAGCTATTCTGGCAATAAGAGAGAAGAGAGCAAGCAGTAAACAATGTGATGTCCAGGAACAGTTATTTATTATATGTGAGAGAGCCTATTTAAAAGAACATGGAGCCTGACCAGGTGGTGGTGCAGTGGATAGAGTGTCAGACTGGGACGCGGAACCCAGGTTCAAGACCCTGAAGTCGCCAGCTTGCGCACGAGCTCATCTGGTTTGAGCAAAACCTCACCAGCTTGAGTCCAGGGTCATTGCCTTGAGCAAGGGGTTACTTGGTCTGCTGAAGGCCTACTGTAAAGGCACATGTGAGAAAGCAATCAATGAACAACTAAGGTGTTAAAACAAAAAGCTGATGATTGGTGCTTCTCATCTCTCTTCATTCCTGTCTGTCTGTCCCTATTTATTCCTCTCTCTGACTCTCTCCCTGTCTCTTTAAAAAAAAAAAAAAAAAAAGAACATGAAATGTGAGAGATGTGTTGAAAATATAAAAGAGTGGAAAGATGAGGTGTTGACATAATATGGTCCCTGAGAAGATAAGAGGAAATGAAACCCCACTGGAAGAATGGTCAGAAGAAAGGACAGACATTTCTATTGAGAATGGAGTGAAGAGTTAAAGGACGGGTGTGCTTGTATTTGCATTTATGGTTTTGGACGCAAATGATGAGAGCATTCATATCTAATGGCCTCTATTTTTTATTTGAAGTTTGAAGCAAGTCTGCTTAGTGTGAGGGAAACTTGGTAACAAGAGTGGTGAGAAAAAAGACAGGTAATTATGGAATTAAAGTAAGTGTTAGTTAGATACTTTTTCAACAATAAGTTGGTTTTTACAAACCATTTTTTGAGTACTAACCCTGTCAGGCACTGTTATCGAACTTGTTTCAGGTATTATTTCCAATATCTATAACTTATCATATATACTCTGAGAATTAGTTAATATTGCCTCCATTTCATGGGAAAGGAATGGTATGTTAATTGTCTAGTCCATTCCTTTATTCATTTTAAATATATATACTGAGTTGTAATTATACACCAAGCATCATTCACGGCATAGTAAGAAAATCGATGTTAGTAATGCAAACCAAAGACTGTCTGATTTTAAAATTTAGTCAGTTTACAGTAGGTCAATAAAAATGACCCAACAATGCAAGCATGTTTGCCCTGTGAGCTTTCTATTTGGTTCACCATTTCTGAAGAGACAGAGAGCAGCTCTTTTTACAACATAAGTAAATAAATTATTTCACTGCCACTTAAAGTATTTTGAGTACATTCAAATTAACAATGATAAGCCTGGAAGTTTAACTCCAACATGATTTCTTTATAATAATTAGAAAGATAGATAACAATAACTGACTGGTGGTGATGCAGTAAATAGAGCATTGACCTGGGATGCTGAGGTTCCCAGCTTGAGTGCAGGATTGCCGGCTTGAGCGTAGGATAATCAACATGATCCCATAGTTGCTAGCTTGAAGCTCAACATTGCTGGTTTTGAGCCCAAGGTCACTGACTTGAGCACAAGGTCACTGGTTCAGCTTGAGCCCTCAGGTCAAGGCACATATGAGAAGAAATTGATGAACAACCAAACTGCCACAACTATGAGTTGATGCTTCTCATCTCCTTTTCTGTCTCTTTCTATCTCTCTCTCTCTCTCTAAAAATAAAAAAAATAGATAAATAGCTTGTCTTTTTATGTAATTTATTTCTATATATTCAAAAAAGCAACATCTTTAAAGATTTAAGAACTCTTATAGTAAGATTACTATTCATTTATAATTTATCTCACTGATTAAAATTTATATCGAATTCACTTTGAATTAATAATTTAAAAATCAATGTAACAATTTACATAAAATTACAGGAAAGCTTTTGAGTTTGAGGAGTGATCGTGGTTGTATTTAACTCATCTTTTAAAGCAAGCTGTTCTATTGAGGCATATACCTTTATTAATGACTTTAGTAATTTTAAAAGCACACTCAAATGATATTTACTGGTACAAAAGTGTGAGGGTTATACTGCTCAGTTACTTTTAAAAATTGTGATTTAAAATTTCCGTATGCTGAGCTTTGTTTTCAGCAATTTATATAATTTTTCTATGTTCACATGTACAAATAAAGTTTTGTTTTTATAGAATTTTTATTTTTGAGAAGCAAGAATGCTTTTGTTTTTATTTTTCTACCGGTTGCAGTTGAAAAGGAACAAATATTATTGTCCATCTTGTGCATCTGGGATTTTCTTGTGGGAGAAATGAAATGCTATGGTACATTTAAAACCATACTAAAAGGCAACAAAAATGCCATGAGGGTAAGTGCCATCTCATAATGGTTACTACTAAGATACTATTTTGCGGCAACAGACTTAGAGGGCTGAGCACCTACCTCTCAAAGTAACTCTTATATTTAAACAAACATAGAAAAGGATGAGGAGAGTAAATTATTCATCAAGGGCTTGGTAAGAAGGTGAGTTACTATGAGCAAATGCTGGTGAGTTTAATGACTCTTTGGGAACATGCACACACTTAAGAGTCACTAGGGTCTAAATTTGGGTAACTCACAAGTGTGAAATTACCAGTCTAGTTAAAAGAGACAGAAATTTTGCAATGCTTTTAGGAAGCAATCTAATATGAGAAGAACACTGGAAACTAGGTGACACATAACAATATTAGGTTAATGACTTTTCTTTTGTCATAGCAGTTGACCGATTCCATGAGAAGCTGGACAAAAGTGACTTCCCAGAAATCTCTTTCTCCTTCTAGGAGAGAATGTAATTAGGGAAGGATTTCTTATTTTAAATATCTTTGAATTAATTGTTATTCTTGATTCAAAAAATGTCTCTAATTAGTAGGGATTTGGAAAAATGTCATGTGACTAAAGAGAAAAACAGTACTATGAAATATTCTCATTTCCTTAGATAACTAAAGTTAGATTTAACACATGCAGGCATGTTTTTGCCAGATGCTGAGATGTGTGAAGGGATGATTTAAAAAGCATAACACACTCCCGTGTTTCTCAATGTGTTTCAGGTCCCTGGCTTTCAAATATTGTGCATTTCACTATTCCTGCATTGCACCATTTATATAGAATCAATGCAAATAAAAATTTATGAACATATTTTTAAAGCTTTTTATGACCCTCCCTTTTATACAAGATAGCAAGTAGAAAACCAGGCAATATATTAATTAGTAAAACAATGTTTTTTTTAATATTGGACAAAAAAAACCCCCAACAACACAGAACCCCTGAAGAAAAGCAAAGTAAGGTCTCCATTGCATAGTTTACTGCATAGCTTAGAGAGAGTGCAATCAGAGACCAGGGGGCTTGCTAAGTTTAGGAAAAAGATGTTTGAGTCCACAAAGGCCAAGTCAGCTAGAATTTGCAGGGCAGTTTAGCAAGAAGGAGGGAGCAGCATAAGGACAGTGCTCTGGAGCTCTGCAGAGATTTACCACAAGTCTTGGGTTGAATGTTGATCTCTGTAATGCATGAGAGGAAACTGCCTGAGATGGGGTGAAGGGTGGGAACATATCATAAAGAGAGTAAGCAGAATAAATGATCAGACCTCAGACTAGCTGGTAATAGTTCACGTTTCCATCATACAAGTGGAAACCTTTGTCATACAAAAGGCATTGGGTAGAATGCTCAGAGAGTTTCACCTTAGTTGTAGGGATAAAGGCTGCTCTTGACATTCCTCAGTAAAACTTAAAAATAAGGCACAAAATTATTTACCTGATTCTAAGTAACTGAACTGTATACTAGAAAAAAAAATTCAGTGCTATTTAAAAGAATACAAAAAAAAAAAAACTCAGAAAAGAAGAACTTAAAATTCTCAATGATGATGTCAAACACAAAACTAATCAGGCAGTCAAAGAAGCAGAGAATATGATTATAATCAGATAAAAATAAAAAACAGATCCAGAAAATCACCCAGATAATAGAAAAAACTAGCAGACAAGGTTGTTAAAACAGTAATTCTAAGTGTGCTTCATATGTTCAAGAAAGTAGAGGAAAACCTGAACATGATGAGGAGAGAAATAGCATAAATGGAACTTTTAAAAATATATAAATTTATTGGATGACTGCTTAATAAGATTAAGTAGGTTTCAAGTGTACATTTCTATGATGCATGATCTGTATATTGCATCGTGTGCCCACCATCGCAAAGTCAAATCATCTTTCATTGCTATATATTTGGCCCCCTTTTACCATTTTCATTTGAAACTTCTGAAGCTACAATAAATATAGGATCTGAAATGGAAAATAGAGTTGAGTAGGGTCAACAGAAGATTAGACACTGTAGAAGAAAGGATTAGTGGACTTTCTGACATAGAAACTATCCAAAATGAAGCACAGAAAGAGAAAAATATAACAGAGACAAATGAACAGAGCATTGGTGACCTGTGGGACAATATTAAGCAGGCTAACTTACAAGTAATTGGAATTATAGACAAAGGTGTGTGGGAAGGTAGAAAAATATTCAACCAAAAAGGGTCATATATAGTTCCAAATTTGATTATAAACAGAAATTTTAAAAAGAAACCAGAAGTAAAAGGACCTATTAGGTAAAATGACAAAGAAAAGAGTAATCACAGATTTCTTATAAGAAACTGTATAAACTGAAAAATGATTTTAAAGTTCTGAAAGAAAAAAACACTTTGAATTTTATACTAATGACAATATATTTCAAAACAAAGGTAAATAAAGACTTTTCTCATGCACACTCACACACACACACACACACACACACACACACACACATCTGAGAAAATGTGTTACCAGTAGACTTGCACATCAAAAAATATTCAAGAAAATTCTTCAGACAGCTGGTTTATAACTGTTTCTTTTCTTATTGATTATGCCTTTTTATAAATGTTAATCTAATGTATTTTATCATGAAATTTACATTATCTGTAACCAATATTGCTATTTTTGCCAAAAGCAGGTGCTTTCATCTTTCTTATTTATGATGTTTCTAATAGATTTATTAAAGCATATCTTTTCCAAAAAGGATAGTTTGAAGGCTGCTTTGTAAATTATTCTAGAGTGTTTGCCTTTTTTTTTAGTTGAATTTCATGCATTTGAATTTATTGTTATAACAAATATATTGAGTCTTCCTCTTGTCATTTTGTTTTGTATTTTCTGAGGCTTTATTTTCTATGCCAGTACTTTTGTATTCTAACTTTTAGGCAATATTAGTTTGTTTATGAACAAGCATGTGCATTGCTTTTGCTAGATCAGATTGCATTTGCTTTGATATTGTTTACCAAACTGAAAGGCATCTATATGTCATTTGTCTAAATCTAGTGATGATCAATTGCATATTCAAAAATATGTTTAAATCTGTTTTTTCTATTTCTCTATACCTCTATTTTAAAAATAAAAATGTGATTTGCTACTGATGTAATGTGAGTTACATAGCGTAATATTTTACTGTTATCCTACAGAATATACTAATGTTTGCAATTTTATTGTGATATTAGCCATCTAGGAGACTACCAAACGGTTTGCCAAAGTGATTGTCATTTCATAGTCCTGTTGTCAATCCAGGAAAGATGTATTTGCTATTGCCAGTTTAAAAACAAATTGTAGCCATTTTAGAAGTATTATAGTTTTAGCATTTATGTTGTCATCTATGATCCATTTTGAGTGAATTCTGTAAAAGGGGCAAGGATTAAACTCCACTTTTTTCTAAGCGGCTAACCAGTTATTTGGTATCATTTGTTGAAATTATCTTTGCCTTTACTGAATTTTCTTGACACTTTTGTTGAAAATCATGTGATATTATTTCTGAATTTTCAGTTTGGTTCTATCAATCTATGTATCTATGCTAATGTTTATACCCCACTCTTTTGATTACAGTAAAGACTTGAGATCAACTAGTGAAATTTAATTTCTGGTTATCTAGATCCTTTGCAATTCTACATACATTTTAGAATCAGCTTAAGCACTTATACCAAAAAAGCCTGTTAAAATATTGATTGGAATTGCATTAACTCTATATACCAATTTGGGTAGACTTGATATTTAAATAATTTTAATTTTGAGATTCAGAAATATATACCTTATCTATGTATATTGTTTAACTTTTATCAAGGATGCTTGTAATTTTTAGTGCACATGTCTTGGACAAAATTTGTTAACTTTCTTTTTCCTCTTAAGAGCCACTGTTCACTGCATAGATCTCAAAAACACGTGTTTATATTGGCTTTTTTATTTTTCCCTGTTCATTTTTCCTGGTTCCTCACTCTTACTTCTTGGAATGAAAACCCAGCTCACCTAATTTTATCTCAATCTGGACCCTCATCCTTCTTAAGGCATGGTAACTCAAGCAAGAAACTCTTTTAGGGAAAAAAAATACTTTAAATACAGTTGACCCTTAAACCACATGGATTTGAACTATACAGGTCCACTAATAAACACATGGATTGTTTTTTCTTTTTCCCAGTGAATGCAGTCTGCCTCAGGTTTTCCATCTGTGGGATCAACCAACCGCAGATTGAAAACTGTTTTTGTATTCCCATCCACAGTCTGGCAACCATGGATTCCCAACCAATTCACGGTCGGTTGAATCACGCAATGCACAGTGCCTAATGTAGAGTCAAAAGTTATATGCAGATTTTTGACTAACAGAAAAACAGCGGCCCTAACTCCCGCATTGTTCCAAGATCAATTGTAGTATACTCCTTTTGGATGGAAGCAGTTTGCAGTAATTCTTGGCATCAGTTTTATGTGGTAGCCTTGTGAAGAGAATGATGCCTTAGGACACAGCAGGCAGCATCTCTCAGATTTGTCCTGGGCTGTGGTGACTGACAACCAGAAACCTGCTTATATAATCCTGAAAAAAAAATGTAGTAGAGAAATTCTGATTTTATGAGGAAAATTTTGGAATAAACCAAGTATTATGTATTGGCTAATATGTTTCTACCACTAAAAAAGGCTTGAGACAGAAAATAGGTGCAGTGATCAAAAAAATAAAGGAAATGCCTATTCCCAACTTTGCGGCTTGATAATTCAGTTTTATAATGAGAACTACATTGACAGTGGCTAAATTGGGGTATAGTTTAAGGAGTGCAGAGGAAATCCAGGTTATTTAAATTTTCTTACCTATGATTCTTTGTATATTTAAATTTCCTTTTCTGCAGCAATATGTATTACTTTTATAATCAGGAACCTCTAAGCATTACTTTAGAGGAATATCATGACGGTAAATACAGTACTGAAAGGTCAATATTGAGCACCCATGACTGGCTTTAACTTGTAGTACTCAATTCTTATTATAAATTTATTCTAATAGAAACTGTATCTAATGAAAACACATTAATCTTCTTTCTTTAATTTATTATTTTTTTACAGGGACAGAGAGAGAGAGTCAGAGAGAGGGATAGATAGGGACAGACAGACAGACAGAAACAGAGAGATATGAGAAGCATCAATCATTAGTTTTTCATTGCCGTTGTGACACCTTAGTTGTTCATTGATTGCTTTCTCACATGTGCCTTGACCGCGGGCCTTCAGCAGACCGAGTCACCCCTTGCTGGGTCCAAGCTGAGGAGCTTTTGCTCAAGCCAGATGGGCCTGCACTCAAGCTGGAGAGCTTGGGGTCTCGATCCTGGGTCTTCCGTATCCCATTCCGACGCTCTATCCACTGCGCCACCGCCTGGTCAGGCAAAACAACATTAATCTTGTTGATACTTTCTCAGCTAGTAATACCAACTCATACTATAAAACCAAGAGTTTTGAGTCTTAAAAAAAAAAGGAAACAAAGTGCCTTTCTTTTTGCCACATATGCCATAAGTAGGTGTAGAGCCTACAAATGAGCCCCTGCTTACGTGTAGTCAAATAGACCACATGACATGAAGGAAGTAGCAATTTGCTGGAGCTATCCTAAGTTAGCAGGGGCAGATAGATAGAGACTTAAATGGGTCACACAGGAAATGTTATGACATTCACTTTTGTGGGCAGTGGGGGCAGGGAGAATCTGTTTTCTGCTCTAATTTCAACCAGGAAATGTCATTTTATACCAAAAGAAGCCTCATTCTACCAACCCCCCTTTTTATTTTCACAGTATATGGCAAACCAGTTTCATGCTGTGGCTGAAGCAGAGGGGCCTGTCCACTCTGAGGGGACAGAATGGTCATGGCGAGACACTGACTGTGACTCTCGGGTGGAAAGCGTAGAAGCAGGACTTAAGACCTTCTTCGGTATTTACTAATACACACTCACTACCTGATGATTCAGAAAGTGAACAATCAAAGACTACAACTGAGAGAAAAAACACAGAGATTCTGAGACAATGCACTGGGTGGGACAAGAGTAACAAGTGTTAGGATGTACAGAAAGGACTCAGATGACATCAGTACTAAGCCCTTAGGAGCTACTAACAGTTGTATGGAAACCACCTAGTACTGAGAAATTGTGAAGAACATGTCTAGATTTGCTGACACAAAATGAAAATTTCAATATATTACTACTATAATCAATATTGGTCACAAAAACAGCTAAACTTTTTTTTAATATGTGCCTGGTATTATGCTAAGCAGTTTATATGCCTTGGTGCATTTAATTCTCACAACAACACTTTGAGATAAGTACTACTATTAGCTCATTCAGAGAACTGATATTCAAAAGGACCAAGCAATTCATTTATGGTCCCACAACAAACTGTTGTCAGGGCTGGATTCAGACACTGATGTTTGACTCCAGAAGCAGCATTCTAATCAGACTGAGACCTTTCCAAACTGACTGAAGATCATCATCAAATACTCTTTTGTGAGGAGTAACTAGAAACTCATTAGGACCTATGGTAAGTAAATTCACTAGTGAGTGGCATTCTTCTGAGTTAATAAAGCTATTGTAATAATCATAACCTGCGTGTCTTTTTCCTTATGAACAACTTTAAACCTACCTATGCCAACTTCTGTACTTTGGAAGAATAGGGACATCTCCAGCATTTTTAATTGGTACTTTCCACCCTGGGTTGTCCTGAGACATAAGAATGATGAAGCCAAGTTTTAATAGTTGTGTTTGAGACACTCCGTTTCTCTTGTGAGAAGCAGTTGAAAAAGAGCAATAAGAGATAAATAAACCTGTTCTAATTTAAATAAAGCTAATGCAGCAGATTTTATATGCCCAAGTTTTAATTTTAAACATGTTATTCTACCCCACCACAACTTTCTCACTGCAGATTAATATCAATATTTGACCATTAAGATTATTAGATACTCTTACAATTTATTTCTTTGTTTGTAATGTTTCGTTCTTTGGATAATAATTCAAAGTCTTTGATGAGGTCAAGATCCCTTTTGGTTCTAGGGATGTAGTTGATCACAAGACAGACAAAGTCTCTGACATTTTGTTGAACACTCCTATTTTGTTGCAAACAGACTCATGGGGAAAACTAACCAGTAATAAATATATATTTTAGATAGTGATGAGTGCTTTGAAGAGAATGCAGCCAAGGCCTGTGATAGAGAGAGAGCTGGGGCTCCTTGGAATAGTAAGTCAGAGAAGACCAAATGGCCAGCAGCAACCACTGTGCAAAAACAGTGGAAGTATTTCAGGCACGGGAACTGACAAATCTACCAGCCAAGCACCAAGAGAGGGCTGTTTAAGAAGGAGATTATACAAAACACAGAATACTTCATCTGAACCAGGAAATAATCCTTCCGGTTAAACCCCAGTTCCATCCTTCCATATGAGTCAACTACACACTACCTGGTAATGCTGATTTTTATTGCTACTCACAAAGATGGCAGAAACAAAATTGGCATCCTTGCGTAGTGAACAGGAGATAAATTTATGGGTTATCTGGAGAAGCTTAGTAATATAGATAGGGCTAGTTTGATAGTTGAGAGGTTAATTCTATCTATTTCCGTTAAGAGTTCATAGTTAATCCTGTATTAAAACCTTGAAGCAGAATAAGTACAGTAAAGATGACAGGAATCCCAGCTTTTTGTTATCACTTGTTGCTGGGAAAAAATGCTACTTAATGCACAGGTTAAATGCTGTCTGCTCTTCATGTGCCTTTATTTGAAGAGAACTTTTCAAGTACATTCCAGCAGCACTGACCCAATCCTGTTATTTTCACCTTCTAGCATGTGTGGTTTTATTATGCTGCTGATGTGTGTAAATGCATTTTTCTTTTGTGGGTTTCTTTCAGGTTCTAGATAGTTACAGAGAGTGAAAAGGTCATGGGTCAGTTTATTGTTCCAGAGAGAGAACAAAGCAAAACTGCTCTAATAGGCTAAGGCTTACCAGAGTAATCTTGTAGGTTTAGTTTGCCTTCCCATGAGTACAAATAAAGAACAAACAAACAAAAAACCTTAAAAACAAAATCAGAGATCATTAGCACAGTGTAATATTTTTGAGCCTATAGAGAAAACACACACATGCACACAGTCCCTCAATTATGCCTGTGATTTTTGTCTCTTTCTATAGTATTTCTTAGTTGTGTTTCTCCTAAAGTATAAGAACCTTTTGTGGTATTTTTTGTAGGAGAAAGGACAATATAATACACTATAAGTCTTTAATTCATAGTAAATAATAGGAAAAAAGAAAGATAATTGAGTATAACTCAACAAGGATAAGTGATACAGGTTGTATATCTAATGGTAATTCAAGAAGTTTTAGAACTATTTCCTGATAAACTTAATTAAAGGAGTAGCCTAGTAGATGTTGTAAATAACTTGTTTTCAACCGTAAAGTCTCCTTTTAATATTTTCAGAGAAATTAAGATTTTAGTGAGAAATGTTCCCTTTTTGGGAAGTACCTCTTCTTTCTT
Organism: Rhynchonycteris naso; assembly: GCA_037038555.1. Classification (NCBI taxonomy): domain Eukaryota; kingdom Metazoa; phylum Chordata; class Mammalia; order Chiroptera; family Emballonuridae; genus Rhynchonycteris; species Rhynchonycteris naso. The sequence goes on from CM072997.1 coordinate 284,384,182, forward strand.
TATTCTCTTTATGGTAAATTCTCTTTAAGGGAGCAAGGTGAACCTTCATTTTGTCTTATTTGATTATTTAAATTTAGTTTGTTACAGGTTTAAAGCTTAATTTTACAGATATAAATTCTTAGCATTTATTAAATAATAACATTTAAAATATATATTCAACTGTGTTTCTTAATTTATAAACTATAATACCAACTAGAAAAAAGTAAAAAAATACTACTTAGAAGATGTTTTACACATTTACTTATGCTCTTCCTTCAATCTGGTCCCTTCCTTCTTTTTAATATTAGTTAAGGACAGTTAAGGGACTCTGAATTTATACAGTTCCCTAGCACCTACAGGAAGAATCTGCACAGAATATGGACTAGAAACTCTTGATTGAGAATTATCAAGGCCTTCAGAAGGGGGACTTTTCCATAATCATGAGCAGATTTTACTCTATAAAATATAATGACTTGTAAAATTTTTCACCAAAAGCTTTATCTACTTTGTAAATAAAAAATCTTGTTACTTTGAATAAGTAAAAAAATCATGAAGAACATCCTGAAAATTCAGAACTAAGAAGATCCTGAAAATCCTTGATTTAATATCTGCCTTTAGTTCCAGATAAAAAGTTCTGAAGAATATATACAGTAAAAAAAAAAAGCATTTCACATTTAAAACAAAATAGTTCCTTTTTGATCTATTTATAAAGTTATTTATCTTAGAGGAGTTTCTCAAACATTATATAGTTGTGAACTCAAGAGAATCAATTGAAAATTTACTGAAGGAAACAATTAAATAAAATGGCTAGCTACAAAATCAGTATCTTTTTATCCAAATAATGGACAGTTAGAAATTCTAATGAAAAATAGGTTTTTTTAAAAAAAATTATTTTATTTCATTTTAGAGAGGAGAGAGAGAGAGAGAGAGAGAGAGAGAGAGAGAGAGAGAAATGGGGGAGGAGCTGGAAGCATCAACTCCTGTATGTGCCTTGACCAGACCAGTACACGGTTTTGAACTGGCGACCTCAGTGTTCCCAGGTCAACACTTTATCCACTGCGCCACCACAGGTCAGGCGAAAAACAGGTTTTGTTTTGTTTTTTGTAGTAGCAACTAAAATTATAAAATGCTTAAAAACAAACTTAGGTAGAGATATAAAGAACCTATATAATGAAAAACTTCAAAATATTAATAATAGATTTAATAATACAAACATACCTTAGAGATATTTTGGGTTCAATTTCAGACCACCACAATAAAGTGAATATAGAAATTATGTGAGTCACAAATTTTTTGGCTTCCCAGTACATATAAGAGTTATGTTCATGGTATACTGTAGTCTATTAAGTGTGCAATAGAATTATGTCTATAAAACAATGTACATACCTTGCTTTAAAAATACTTTGTTGCCTAACCAGGTGGTGGTGCAGTGAATAGAGTGTCGGACTGGGATGCAGAAGACCCAGGTTCCAGACCCCGAGGTCGCCAGTTTGAGCGCGGGCCCATCTGGCTTGAGCAAAAGCTCGCCAGCTTGGACCCAAGTTTGCTGGCTCCAGCAAGGGTGGCTTGGTCTGCTGAAGGCCTGGGATCAGGGCATATGTGAGAAAGCAATCAATGAACAACTATGGTGTCGCAACAGCAACGAAAAACTAATGATTGATGCTTCTCATCTCTCTCCGTTTCTGTCTGTCTGTCCCTATCTATCCCTCTCTCTGACTCTCTCTCTGTCCCTGAAATAAAACAAACAAAAAAACACTTTGTTGTCAAATAATGCTAATCATCATCTGAGCTTTCAGTGAGTCGTAATCTTTCTGTTGTCTGAGGGTCTTATTCTAGTAACATTAAAGACCACTTATCACAGATCACCATAACAAATATAATAACAATGAAAAAGTTTGAAATATTGTGAGAATTTACCAAAATGTGACATAAAGTGAGCATAAGTTTTGGAAAAATTGTGCCAATATACTTGATTGTTACAGGGTTGTCACAAACTGTCAATTTGTAAAAAACATAGTGTCTGCTAAATCCAGTAACATAAGGTATGCCTATACTTGAGTAATTTAAAATGCATGCCATGCCTCTAATCTAGAAGACAGAATATTATAAAGTAGCGATTCTCTATAAATTAATTATATCTAAATGAAACTAACTTTGAAAACTCTAACAAACACTTTTAAAATTAGTTTGGAAGAATAAGTTTCTTAAATAGCCTACACAAATTTTTTGTGGTAAAAGGAGTAATAGATATAAACTTCCTCATCAAGATTTTAATTGACAGGGTGGAGGGAGGGAGGAGAGGGAGGGAGAGGGAGAAGGGAGGGGCACAGAGAAAACCAGATAGCAGGTGACAGAGGACAATTTTACTTTGGGTGATGGGTATGCAACATAATTGAATGACAAGATAACCTGGAGATGTTTTCTTTGAACATATGTACCCTGATTTATTAATGTCACCCCATTAAAATTAATTTAAAAATATTTTAATTGTATAAAGCTGCTTAAATAAATAAATCACTGAGACACTTTAATAAAAATATATTAATAAAATCAATGAAAATAGAACATCTAAAAGCAAACCCAAGTAATTTAGGAAAATTTAGTACATGATGTACATAATTTCAAATTGATGAAATAAAAATAAATTATTCAGTGACTGATATTGAAATAACTACTTGTTAAAAAATATTAGATTCTCTATCTTATTCTTTTACACTAAAATATAGATATAATAAATATTTAACTGTGAAAACAGAAAGAATATAAGTATAAAAACATATATAGATAAATATTCTTAAATTCTTCTGTCATGTCTATTTATTTATTTAAAATATTTAATAACTATTTTTATTGAATTTATTGGGGTTCCATTGATTAATGAAATTATATCAGTTTCAAGTGTACAATTCTATAATACATCATCTGTCTATTTCATTGTGTGTTCAACAGCCTAAGTCAAGTCTCCTTCTGTCAATGGTTACCCCACTGATACCTTCTACCTGCTTCCATTCTCTTTCCTTCTGGGAATCACCATCCTGTTGTATGAATTTTGCGGGCTTTTTTGTGTGTTTTGCTTTATCCCTTCACCTGTTTCACTTATCCCCCAAAGCCCCCTCCCCTCTGACAGCTGTCAGTCTGTTCTCTGTATCTATGAGTCTGTTTCTATTTTGTTTGTTAGTTTATTTTGCTCATTAGAGTCCACATATAAGTGAAATTATGTGATATTTCTCTTTCTCTGACTGGCTCATTTCATTTAGCATAACAATATCCGGGTCCATCCATGCCATCCCAAAGGGTAATTTTTCTTTCATTTTTATAGTGGAGTGGAATTTCATTGTGTAAACACACCACAGCCACCACAGCTTTTTTATCCACTCATCTACTGGTGGGCACTTGGGACACTTACAAATCTTGGCTATTGTAAAAAGAGCTGCAATTTACATAGGGGTGCATATATTCTTTCAAATCAGTATTTTGTGTTTCTTAGGATATATTCCGAGAAGTAGCATTGCTGGGTCCTGAGGCAGTTCCACCTTTAAGTTTCTGAGGAATCTCCATACTGTTTTCCACAGTGGCTGCACCAGTCTGCATTCCCACCAGCAGTGCAGGAGGGTTCCCTTTTCTCCACACCTTTGCCAGCACTTATTTGTGGATATATTGATGATAGCCATTCTGACAGGGGTGATGTGATAAAGATCTCTCCAAGTAGGTCACCAAAGGTAAAATTAATAAAGAAAAATATTAATAGTTTCAGCTACATGTATTTGTAAACTTCGTATGCTAAAATCAGCATATACGGAAGAATAAAAGCTGAATACTAAGCTAAGAAAATATTACAGCATATATAATAGGTGAGATATACCATTAATACTTAAGGAGCTATTACAAATAACTAATTAAAAGGTAACTACCTTAACTAAAATGATGAGTGAGATGAGCAGAGAAACCATAAAGGAAGAAATGTAAAGGCATAACAAATGCAAAATTTAGTTAAAATAAGTTGAAATTAAAGGAGATACTGTATTAGTTAGCCATTTCTCTGTAACAAACATTCTACAAACTGAGTAGTTGAAACAACAGTGACATTATAACTTACATGTGTTCTGGTTGTCTGGGGGTTGACTGCCTTAGGATGATTTTTGCTAGGCATACTTTGTTTCTGTGTGTAGCTGGGTGCTGTTTCTAGGCAGGGGTTGCCTGAAACATTTTTGCTCCATGTGTCTTTCATACTCTGCTAGGATTTCATGTATTTCTTATTCTTTTCTTGGTACTAACAGGCTATCCCAGCATGTCCTTCTTGTGGCAATGGCAAAAGTACAAGAATAACGGACCCAGTTGGACAAGTGTTTATCAAGCCTCTGCATGTGACCTACCTGCCAATATACCATTGAACAAAGGTAATGACATGATCAAACTCAAAGTCAAGAGGCAAAGAAAACCATATTTTCTTTTAAAAGGAGATTTTGCAAAGTCACATGATAAAGAACATAGATACAGTCAGAAGTAAAAATTGAGAGCCATTAATATAATTTACTAGATAGCATCTATTGCACATCTGTTAGTAAAAACTTTTTACAGAGCTTAAAATATTCAGTGCTGTCAATAGTGTTACTTGCTGGATATGTGTAAATGGATAATAAACTATTTGGAGGGACATTTGAGAGTATATTTCAAAATCCTTTTTAAAGTTGTATTTTTTGACCCAACAGTTCTATTTTTAAAATATTATTGCAGGAAAATAGTCAGTTAAACATGGAAAGTTGTATAACTATAAACTAAGGTAATGTGGAGCTAGGTGCACATGTAAGGCTTTGCTATTTTGTAGTTGGCATTACTTTTAATTAAGTGATGCTTGGGCTTGTTATATAGTTTGCATATTACATCTGAGTACAAGGATATTAATGACTAAATTGTTTATAATAGCAAATACTTGAGAATATTCTAAATTCCATTGGTATAAAATTGATAAAAATATATGTTGGTATATCCACAGAATCATTTACTAGAGAAGCATTAAGATAATGATGATTTTAATTATTGTCATGAAAGGAATTCATGTTATACTGACTAAGTAAAAAGTAGATGCCTGTTTTAATAATATAATATATATAATAATAGGTTCATTAAATATATGAAAAAGTATTTATCAAGGTATTTCCAACTACAGAATTATGGGTGAATTATTTTCTTACTCTTTTAAAATATATTTTATTTGTAGTTTCATGCATTAACATGTATTTTTATGACCATAAAAGGCTAAAAATCTATTTCTGATTTTAAATAGTGATAGAGGTTTTCATTATAATTAGCTTGAGGGGAAATATATGGGTCATGATTCTTTATGTTGTGAAATCCAAACATTCATGGAAAAGAGCTACAGTTTTTAAAGGAATAACTTCTAATCACATCACAAATGATAGCTTGTTCCTTTTCCAGCAAAGAGAACTGGCTCAAAAAAATTAATAGGAGAAATTAAAATGCATATAAAGGAAAGTGTTAGTAAGGAAGGCATGGATACTTTTATACTGTTATATACACATACACACGCAGCCATGGTTTTCATAAAAATAGTGCCTACTTGGTTCTGTAAAAAGGAGAAATATTTCAGGGTTTATGGTAAAGTCATTTTGGAGGTAGAGAAGGCTGGTTTGGAAAGGATTCCACATTTGTCATGCTTTCTTTCATGCTTAATAAAAAAATGAGTCTGATCTGATGAATGAAACATTGTTACAAGTCAGAAAACATTCATGTTTCTCATTATACTTTTCATTTGTCATATGACTTTGATGAAGGACCCTCCTCTTAGTAGGAGAGTCATTAAGCAACGAAAGGTATGTAGAACATTTCTTCTTTAATGCAGACATTAATATAAACTAATGAATACTAGCTAAAAATAAAACTACAAATTATTTTGTTTATTATATACTTTGAGGATTCAATGAATAATTTCTGCATTTGAGTACAAAGTAAGAAAATAATTTAGAGTTTAACTAGCCAGAATATTTTTTTAAGAAAAGCAGCAACAGGTAATTTTATTTTATTTTGTTCTTTTTCATTTTATTTTTCGTATTTTTCCAAAGTGAGAAATTGTGTGTGTGTAGGGGGGGAGAGGGTGAAGGGAGTCAGACAGACAAGACTCCTGCATGCGCCCAACTGGGATCCACCCGGCATGCCAACCAGGGGACGATGCTGGGCCCATCTGGGGCTCTGTTGCAAATGGAGCTATTCCAGAACCTGAGGCAGAGGCCATGGAGCCATCCTCAGTGCCCGGGCCAACTTTGCTCCAATAGAGCCTTGGCTCTGGGAGGGAAAGAAAGAGATAGAGAGAAAGGTGATGGGGAAGGGTGGAGAAGCATATGGGTGCTTCTCCTGTGTGCCCTGGCCAGGAATCGAACCTGGAACTTCCACATGCTGGGCTGATGCTCTACCACTGAGCCAATTGGCCAGGGGTATTTTATTTTTTGAAGCAATAAGAGACTTGGAGTGGAGACAGGCATGCAATTAATGAAGAATTATTTTATTTCTATTGAAAGATTTATAATTTAAGTCACAAGATTTTCAGGTTTGAGACCAGTGTTCCATAGGTTCTGCATTTCAAAGTTCTGTTTGAGGTGTGACCTGAAAAATGAGCTCTGTTGTAAAAATAATTTCAGAAAAACCTTTAATTTGTTCCATTCCCATAGTGTGTTGATGAAGAAATGGGGATTCCAAATAAGCTCTTACTCTAGTTCAGTGATTATTAACATCTGGTAGGTGTAATTGCACATGCTTTTACATATTGTCATACTACTTGGCTATCACACCAATCTTGTCACCTCGGCTAAGTAGATATCACTAGCTCTATTTCCCAAATGAGGAAATTGACACTCAGAGGATTTTAACAACTATCCAGGAGATAGGATGCTTCTTTTCATTTCTGTTCTTCCCATTCTTTCTCCACCATAAGCCTCCTTGTATGTACATGCTTCAGTCCTGGGAAGTTGTAGCATGTAAAATTTATAGTATTTTAAAAGACTTCCATAAAAACTGCTGTTATTAGATTGATCTCAAAACAGCATTCCTGTGTATGAATACATCCAATATTGACAAACTCTAACTCGTACGTACTGAGACTAGTATAGGAGTTTTACATAGCAACTTTACAAGATTGGTGTAGGTGTAGGTGTGAGCAAATTGTTTTATGTGTCTTTCTGCTATAGAAGGTTTCAATAAATGGCAGATTTGTAACTTTAGAAGTTATGTTACAGACTTATAATTTGAACATTAACATTGTAGGCATAAAGATTATTTTCATAATATATCTAGATAGTCATGATTTTAATTGGTCTTTGCATAATATATTGTATTCCTTTCAAGTGAACGAAATTTACATAGATTCTATATGTTCATTAGACACATTTTCTTAATTTAGTTACAACTCTTAGGAGTGGGTGAAGCAAGTGGGGAAACATGTATTTGAGGCTTCTCTGTGGTGTATGTTTTCCTTGTCCAATGAGACATACCTAAAAACTTTCATTGGATCTTCAGAAGCCTGGTTGTCTATGGAAAAACACACATTTTAAGATAAGAGTCCTTGTTCAAAATTTGTTCTGTGAGGATCTTATCATGTCCTAAGAAATAAAAAATTAAATAATAAAGACCATGTTGTATTCATACATATATATGCTGGATTGTATTTAACTATTTCTTTGTTAAATATTTAAGACAAAAGATGTTTCTGGATTTTTGCTATTGTTTAAAATAGTATAGAAATGAGCATCTTAGTATACATATCTTTGCACCCATCTTTAATAATTTCCATAGGAAGAACTCCTATAACTGACATGATTGCAGTAATTTACACTTTTACAAATTTAAAATTACCCTTCTATGTCAAATTTCACTAATATGAAATCATACATTATTTTACTAACATTACTAATGAATCCTGACCAGGCGATGGCACAGTGGATAGAGTGTCAGACTGGGATGCGGAAGACCCGGGTTCGAGACCCCAAGGTCGCCAGCTTGAGCGTGGGAAAACATTACTAATGAAAAATGATATCTTGGTATATTAATTTATGTATTTCCATTTTTTTTCAGGTAAAACTTTTTTTTGTATATCTACTAGTATGTTTTGTCATCTATAAGTGTCATGGGGAATCTATATCTTTCAATTTCCCTGATTTATGTAAAGCAATATATATAATCAGAGAATCTGTGATATTAACATAGGTTATCTCTGGGTTACAGGATTGTGGCGTTTATTTTCTTTAAACTTTGATGTGTTTCTGATTATATAATATTTTATAATAAAAATATAAGATATAAAAAGATTGATGTTTTCTTCCTTGCAATCCAAATACATAAAATAAAACAAGATATGTATGTATTATCTAACATATATGGAATTTTGTTGTGTTTTCCCAAGACCTATTCAACACATGAAGGATGTCAGTCAGTAGAAACAGTGACCACTTTACTTACCTAAAAGGAATTGTTTTTATTTCTATACCAGTGTAAATGAGGTAGGACTATGAAAAATTTTCACTGAGGATGTAGCAAAACTGATATTTTGAAGACAGCTCCAGCATTTGTGAAGTGCCTGGCACTCTAACATATGGAAGAGGCACTGTAGTGAAGTAGTTAAGTACACAGACCCTGGAATCTAACTACTTCAATATGACTCCAAGCTTTGCTACTTACTTCTTGTATGACTTTGAGCAAGAGAAGTTTATTTATGTACCTCAGTGTTCTCATTTGTGAAACTGGGGTACAAACAGAGCCTACATCCTAAGAGTATTATAAAGGCTAAATGAAGTACTATATAGAAATCACTATGTTAATTTTTTTTCTTTTCATGTTATGGTAGGTATTCCCTGGATATATGTGCAGCCATTTTACTTTCTTTGTAAGTTCAACTCCCTTAAGAAATGGTCACCATAGTAAGTCCTGTATAATATTTGATTTTCCTTATTTATTTATACTTTGTCATCTATAGTGTCTTGTCCTCAGATGTTTCTATTCTCTAAGATGAAAATTCAGCATTACTAAACTCTTCACAGAAGCACAGCTTTTCTTTGCCATATTTCATAAGTACAAAGATGAGGTAAATATTGTGAGTCAGTACATTCTACTCTGTCTCTCCCACTGAATCCAAATGTAAATTCTAGACAGCATGCATGAAGCAAGATATTTATTTGAGGGTTCTAAAAAATAAATAGCATATGTAATGGGAAAGAAGACCAGAACTTGAAGTACCATTAAATTAGTGGCGAGTTCACTACTTTTTCCTTGAATTGTCTGATTCAAGGCAGCAAAATCATTAAGTGCACATTGGGTTGACAGCAAGAGTTTTAGAAGTTTCTTAGTTCAGACTCTAAAAGGAATGTGGTCTCATAGTGATAAAGCTGGTAGTGAAAGTTCACAGGTACCTCAAACACTAAATGAAGGGAATTTTTTGCTCTTATTGGATGATATATGGTCCCAAAAGGGACAGGGCAAACTCTTATTATTATTTTCTATCTCTGTCTCCTACCACTTCATCCATATGCCAATGCAGTCACAAGAAGAAAGTGGCAGAGAGAGGTAAACAAAGTGTCAGCTTGTTGGCTGAAGAATTGGAAAGGGGAGTTTCAGGGAACCAGAAAGTAGGGGGAGTTTGCACAGAGAGAGGAAGTGGCAAAAGGGACTCTGTAGACTTTATTTATGAATTCCTGAGCTCACTCCCAAGAAACTGCCAAATTGATAACCAAACGGATCACACCATTTCCTCTCCCAACCAAGATGTGTGAGTTCCTATTGTTCTATATCCTTGTCAACACTTAATATTGCCAGTCTTTTAAATTATAGTCATTGCCATGAATTCATGTAGCAATGTTATCATTGTAATTTTAATTTAAATTTCCTTAATGACTAATGATGTTGAACATATTTTTTTTTAATGTTGAACATATTGCATTTGTTATTTAACTATTCATGTATCTTCTTTAGTGAAGTATCTGTTAGGATGTTTTGTGCTTTTACTAGTAATGCTTGTTACTATCAGGGTTCTTTATATGTTATTCTGGATGCAAGTTGTTTGTTAAATATAAATAACGTGAGTATTTTCTCACAGTGTGTGACTTATCTTTCAACTTCCTTAACAGTGTTTCTGTAAGAGCATACTATTTACAATTGAAGAAGTATAATTTGCCATTGTTTTTACTTTTTGTGTCTTGTCTTATAAATCTTTACCTAACAAAAGATTGTGAAGTGTTTCTCCTCTACTTTCATCTTTAAATTTTATAGTTTTAGCAATTAAACAGTTGGGTCTGTGATCTCTTTTAAATAAATTTTTATTTATGGTGTGAAAAGAATTGATACTCAGTTCCTTTCCTCTATGAAAATCCAGCTGTTCTTTAACTATTTGTTGAAGTGACTATTTTTTCTTCACTGAATTACTTAAGATCTTTTGTTAAAAATCAACTAACCCTATATGTGTGTGTCTTTTTTATGGACCATATTATTCCATATTCTATTCCACTAATTGATGTGTGTCTCTCACTATAGTTTTATAGTGAGTCTTGAAATGAGAGAGTAAGTGATTTAAATGTGTTCTTTAAAAAAATAACTTAATTTAAGCTATTTTAAGTCCTCAGCATTTCTATTTAAATATTAGAACCAGCCTGTCTATTTCTATTGTAAGGCTCTTTGAAATTTTATTGATATTGCATTAAATTATAGACATTGTAGTAAAGAAATGATCTCTTAACATCGAGTCTTTCAATCTTTGAACATAAAATATGCCTTCCATTAGTTAATTCTTTATTAATTAATTGCAGTGATTTTTTTTTTTATTTTTGCTTGTACAGGTCTGGCACATATTTTGTTGACTTTATTCCTAAGCACTTTACTTTTTGATGCTATTGGGAATGAAATTTAAAATTATTTTGTGAAGACGGAGTGATAAGAGTAGAAAAGGACAAAAATCTAATGGACTTGGACATCAGTGTGGTGACTGTTGGGGAGAGGGGGCTGTGAAGGTAAAGGATGGTGTAGGGGGAAATGGTGATGGAAGAAGACTTGACTTGGGGGAATGAACACACAATATGGTATACAGAGATGTGTTGTAGAATTGGGCACCTGAAACCTGTATAATTATGTTAACCAGTGTCACTCTAATAAAAGTTAATTTTAAAAATTAAATTAAATTAATTTGCAATTGCTTACTTTTAGCCAGTAGGAACACAAATAATTCTTATTTATTGACTTTGTATTCTGCTGCCTTGATAAATTTACTTTTATTCTTTACAATTTTCTGTGCTCATAATCATGCCATCTGTGAACAAAGAAATTTAGGGTGGGGGGACAGAGACAGAGAGAGCGACAGATAGGGACACACAGGGAGGAAGGGAGAGAGATGAGAAGCATCAATTCTTTGTTGTGGCTACTTAGTCTCCTTAGTTTTCACTGACTGCTTTCTCTTATGTGCCTTGATCAGGCGGCTACAACAGAGAGTGACCCCTTGCTTAAGCCAGCGATCTCTGGGCTCAAGCCAGTGACCGTGGGGTCATGTCTATGATCTCATGCTTAAGCCAGTGATCTCATTCTTAAGCCGAGGACCCCAAACTCAAGCTGGTAAGCCTGCCCTAAAGCCGGAGACCTCGGGGTTTTGAACCTGGGTCCTCTGCATCCCAGTCCAATTCTCTATCCACTGCACCACTGCCTGGTCAGGTAGATATTTTAATTTTGTTTCTTTTTCCAACATGCCTGCCTTTTATTTCATTTCTTTTTTCCCTTATTGATCTGGTTTTGACTTCCAGTGCAACATTGGTTAGAACTGGTATTTCATAAATACCTTTATTAGGCTGAGGAAATTCCTTTCTATTTCTAGTTCCCTGAGAGGTTTTATCATGAAAGAATGTTAGTTTTATACCAGTTGACCACAAGGATTCAATCTCTTCTTTATCCTATCATCCTCTATACATACTGCTAGAATTACTTTGATCACTTACTTACTTGATTAAAAAAGAATAATGGCTGCTCAATAACAATAGTTTTCATTCTATGTCTCTAAAAGACATAGAATCCTGGCTATGCTTACTTCTCTACTGCTGTCTCTTCTAACAAACTAAAAATAACTAACCCAAAGGCCCTATCCACTCACTCAAATATACTACTCACTATTCATGTCTTTACTGCTGAATGCATTTGCCACTCTTGACCATATGTAACTGATAAGGATATACCGGTACTTCTCCTTTTAACTGGGGGTAATAAATTGTAATAATAATCTTACTGTTTACTGTTAATTGAGAGCTTGCAGTTGTACCAGGGCATATGCTAAATCATTTACATACATCTATTTTATACATAAAAGAGCTGAGGTTTGGAATAGTAACTTGACTAGTATCATACGTTCAGTAAAAAGTGGGCCTGCTGGGATCTGAACTTAAGGGCCTTCTAACTTCAAGCTTGAGTTCTCAGAGCTTTCACCCATGACACTGTTTTCTGTTTATTCCCTACATTGAAGAACAAGAAGCGTTGAACTGACACTGTAAACTTAACATATGCACTTTATTTCCAGGAGGTAATGAGATACATTGTATTTTAGAAATTATTCTGGGAGGAATTTCAATGTTGTTGTTGTACTTAGTCTTTCTGTAATTGTAAGTTCTTGAGTCTAGAGCTTGGCAGTATTTTGGCCAATATTGATAAGCAAAAGGTCTAATATTTCATTTTTTCCTTTGTTTGAAGATCAATTCACTTATTTTATGTTTTCTTTTTATTTGCTGATAAAGAAGAAAAACAAAAGGTTAATAGATATGAACACTTAGTCATATTGCTTATTATTATGTCATTATAGAATGACATAAAAACAACTTGCTTCATCTAGACCAGGGATCCCCAAACTACGGCCAGTGGGTTGCATGCGGCCCCCTGAGGCCATTTATCCAGCCCTTGATGCACTTCCAGAAGGGGCACTTTTTTCATTGGTGGTCAGTGAGAGGAGCACAGAATGCATCTGCACCAATAGTTCCCATTGAAATACTGGTCAGTTTGTTGATTTAAATTACTTGTTCTTTATTTTAAATATTGTATTTGTTCCCATTTTGGTTTTTTACTTTAAAATAAAATATGTGCAGTGTGCATAGGGATTTGTTCATAGCTTTTTGATAGTCCGGCCCTCCAATGGTCTGAGGGACAGTGAACTGTCCCCCTGTGTAAAAAGTTTGGGGAGCCCTGACCTAGGCAGATGTGGTTTTATAAAATAATCACGAATAGATTTTTTAATTGATGAAGTACAATTATGCACAAAACTGGAGTTTACTTTCTAGAAAGGTCAGCTTGACTTCTAATGGATCTCTTTAGGCATTTATTATTTTCACTTCCAGATTTGTGTGGTATAGGTTGCAATATACTTAACTCTATTGTGCTCTAAATAAAAATGTTTAGTGTAATAAGGTAGTTGCCTAGAGTTTAGAGTTTTAGTTGCCTGCAATGAATGCTGTTTTTAAAATCTGTCGTTCATTTCTATTTTTTTTTTCAGGCATCAAGATATAAGAATTTTCAATGCACTTGACTTATATTCAATAATAGGTGAAGGAATCATTTTTAGTATGTCTATGATGACACTAACTTTATATTTAAGGTTAGTTAAAATTTCAGCAAGTGCTGAATTAATCTAGAAACCAGTTTCTATTTTTTTAATTGAATCATTGGGGTACAGATTTAGGTGTGCAACTCAATAAAACATCCTTGGCACACCGTGCGCCCATCTCCCCACACAAAGTGTCTTTCATCCAGGGAATTGTTTGGAATGGTTGGTCCATCATTAAATAGTAAGTAATCTCCAAATGCTTGAAAAGGCTCATATCAAACAATGGAAAGTGTAATAGAATAATTTAAAATGCTTAAAATATAATTTTGTGTTTTATATAGTATTTATATGGTGATAAATAGTATATTTTATTATTTATGAACTCATGTATAATTCATATTTTTATACAGTGGTTATATAGTAACTGTCTACTGCATGATGATGAACAGTAGAACACTCTGTATTATTTTAAAACTCATTATCCAAAAAGATAACACAAGGATGGTTCATTTTCTTTCAATTCTTATACAGGATGAATGTTCAGTCTAGATCAGAGGTTCTTAAACTATGGCCCGCGGACCGAATTGGGGCCACCTGAGGCCATTTATCCAGCCCCCGCAGCACTTCTGGAAAGGGCACCTCTTTCACTGGTGGTCAGTGTATGGAGTACTGTATGTGGCGGCCCTCCAACGGTCTGAGGGACAGTGAACTGCTCCCCTGTGTAAAAAGTTTGGGACCCCTGAATTGTTTCTATAACTTTGAAAACATTGCTTTTTAGAATCATAGAAGTATTGAAAATATTTGAGATTTTTGAACTCAAGTAAGATATTTATTTTAATAAGTTTGTTTTCAATCATGTGAAGCCATAATACTTGGCTCCTTGAACCCTTCTGCTGTATGTGGACATGCATAATACATGCAAAGAATAATACTATTTCTTATTGTATGCTTCTGGTCATATAAAGATGAATTCAACATACTTTCTGCCTTTGTGAACATCACAAAAATTTTCTCACTTAATTTTTACAGAAATCTTATGAGATATGTACTATTATTAACTCTATTTTACTGAAGAGGAAACAGAGACTCAATGAGCTTATACAATTATTCATTGACACAAGATCACCAAATGATAGAACTAGTATTCACATTCTCATTTTCAAGTTCAATGCTATACTCTGTCAGTTTTCTGACCCTAACCCATCTTTTTCTATACTGGGCCACTCAGTACTCTTTTTCCCCCAGTTTTATTAAGACATGATTAACACATAACATTGTGTGACTCCCTGTTCCCTTTATATGTCACGCTTTTTCTACTTCATGTTCTTTCTTACTCATTCTGCCCTCCCTGAATGTTTTTTTTTCCAATCCTCTTCCCCATCTCTGTTTGTTAGTAATAATTGTTCTTCAAGGCTAAGGACATAATCGACCTCTTCCACTACAAATCCAAAGTTGCTTTTTTGGTAAGTTCACAAGGTACCATTACTTTTTATTCTGGTTATACAAACTATATCTCTGTACTATATATTGAGAGTTTCTTGAATTTTGAGACTTACCTTTTTGATACAGAAAGAGAATTGCAAAATGCAGTGGTTAAACCATAATTTTGCACAAACTCATGCTTCTCTATTAAGACTGTCCCTTATGAGAAAGAAACAAGAATGATTTTAACACATTATTCTATTTGGCAGTTTGAAGATTTAAAGAATTGTTAATAACAGCTTTTAAGATCCTTCTAATGATTTATTTGACCTTTTAAGTATCAAGCTGAGCTTTATCAAGGGTTCTAAATTTTTATTTTGTTTTGTTTTGTTTTATTTGTTAGCAATAAAGGCTTCTAATTATGTGACATAATTAAGAAAGTTCTCAGGAGCTGATTCAGATTTTCCACCAAGGGTTGTGCTGGGTACAAAAGACATAAATGTCAGCCACATTTCAGCACAACTTTCATCACTCTCTGTGGTTTGAGTTTTCTTATGGTGTCTAAACTTAAACATAAAAGAAAACCCCACCTTAAATGGATGACTTGGAATGGAAAGAGGCTCCACAGCTTTCCTGTTTGGGGGTGGGTTTGACATTTTTCACACGTGCATTTGTTTTGAATTCCTCCTAAGTTAAATGCTATGTAAATACAAGTTATAGTTAAGATGCTTTCTTTGGGTCCTTTGAATGAAACGCTCCCTCATAGGATATGCTGTGCATATTGACTTTGAATAAATATGAATTTTGAATTTATTGCTAGATAACATGGCTAAGATTCATATCTTTTCTTTGCTTTTAATATAAGGCTGCAGGATTGGGCCCAAATGTGAAGGAAATAAAACACGGGAAAACATTTCTGTTTGGCTGTGGTATAACCAGGGATGAAAAGTTGAGCTTATAGACTCTAATCAAATGTGTTATTTTTCATTTTCATGTAACTGGCCTATGTTATTACTGTGCATTTCATAATCCGCTGTTTCCTTTTTATTGTGCTTCTTGTGAGGTTTCTGCTTTAAGTTTATCTATCACTTGGAGATCCTGAGGGCTGAAATAATACTTGTAATTTCAAGGTAGTGATTGAGATTTTGTTTGTTTTTAGATTTAAAAAATTATACATTTTTAATTTATTATTTTTTAATTTCTTGTGTTGACACGGTTTCAAGTGTCCCACTCAATATAACACCCTCTACACACTGCATCATGTATTAATTTAATCCAATATGTTTAAAATATTTTCTCTTAGTTGCTATTATGAGTATGCAAATGTCTGTTTAAACCTACAGGATGTCCTTCATTGTCAAGTGAGGAAAAATGTTGAAAGAATTAATAGGCTAAGGAAAAGCATGTTCTCAATATTCTCATCTGTCCTTCACTATTTTACCAAGCTTGCATGATTGCCTCAGTTCCCCATTTAGTACTGGAGATGGAGACTTAAACTCTGAAAGAAGAGATGTTTATATGCCTTCTCTTTTACACATAATATAAATATTGTTTGTTCAATAGCTTCAATCATTTTATACCTTCACTGACTTAAGGACAGAGTTTCACCAGCAGGAGAAAATCCTTTGGTTTGTCATGCTGGAAATGGTCTGGGTCAGATAGATTAAGGAATTGTAGACCAAAGAATATGAATAGTCTCTCAGTATTCAGTCTCAGAAGTTGTGAAATTTAAACATAATGAATTCACTTATTTTATCATTTTTATGATTTGAAGGTTGAGGTTAAATAATAATAATAACTAACACTTATAACACTTACCATGTGCTATTTAAGTTTCTACATGTATTAATTTATTAATCTCCTTGATAATTCGGTATTTTTACCATCCTTTCTTATAGATGGTGAAATTGAGACAGAGAAATGTTAAGAAACTTGTACATAATTATAAACCTTGTAAGTGGCGGAGCCTGAGCCGGGAATTGAATGCTGACAGCGTAGCTCTTTATCCTGCACTCAACTGCCGTGAGTTTTTGCAAAGAGTAAATAATGAAATAGAACCATGATTTCAGAATTAGTTTGGTGGAAAATGTCTTTATAATTCTTGTATGTTTGATTGACTTCCCCCAAACTGGTTGAACACTTTTTAATGATTCATGGGGGCCACTAATTTGGGGTAGCAAAGCTTCTACCTAGAGGGTCAGCTAAGTCAAGATGAGGAATTTACACAAAGCACATCAGGGTATATCAGAGTACATTAGGCAATGTCAACTAAATGTGGAGTGCCTTGAGCTGAAATTACTGTATCAGGTTCTGGTAATCCAATATTTACATAGAAAATACCTTTTCTGAAACCAAGTGCAAAATTCTCATACATTCTTATGTGGATTTATACTAAATTTCATAGCATGAAAAGATTTTATTGTCTTGATATTTTTTTGAAATAACTAGATCAAACTACTGAGCCCATAGAAGCAACTCTCAAAATATTTTTATTTATTTATTTATTTTTACTTTATTTTTTATTTTATTATTAAGTGAGAGGCAGGGAGGCAAAGACAGACTTCCTCATGAGCCCCGACCAGGATTCCTTGGCAAGTCCCTTATCAGGCGATGCTCTGCCTGTCAGAGCCATTGCTCCATTGCTCAATAACTGAGATATTTTAGCACCTGAAGTGAGGCCATGGAGCCATACTCTGCACCAGGGGCCAAACATTGATCAAACCGTGGCTTTGAGCCGTGGCTGTGGGAGGGGAAGTGGAGGAGATGAGGGAAGGGGGGGAGAATCAGACGGTCGCTTCTTCTATGTGTCTTGAGTGGGAATTGAACTTGGGACTTACACACACTGAGGCAATGCTCTACCATTGAGCCAAACAGCCAGGGCCCCAAAATATTTTTACCTATTATTTTTTGGAAAGATATATAGATGAGTGGATAGTGAAACAAAGAGAACTAAAGTATATAAGATTTCAATTTGCCATGGCTTATTGGGTCTACTGCAAGTAACAGAAAGCTTTAAATGCTTCTCTCTTCTTTCAAAGTTTTGTCTCCTTCCAGGCAAGGAAGAAGAGCTGTAAAGGAAGAAAGTGCCATCCAGGTGGTTTTCCTTTTTCATCTTTTGGCCATAGTCATAAAGTAAGGAACTATTTAATCTGCACATTATTTTTGGTGGGGTACGCAGGAATATAAAGAGGAACAGGAGCGGACTGAAAGATGGAGATGGAGCAGGCGGACATACCAACTTCCAAATCCCAGACCAAAGTGAATTACAACTTAATTTTAAGAACCATCACCTGGATAAAACAACTTTGAACTAAACTAAGTGGACTCTTCAACCAAGGAACACTGAAGAAGCCACATTGAGACTGGTAGGAAAAGCGATAGTGTGGAAAGGGCGCAAGGCAGCCCGGAGAGACCCGCGTGGCGGGAGGAGAGTTTGGCGGAGAGGGAGGGATCTGGGTCCCAGGAACAAAGCCCCAGCCTGCAGACCCAGAGCCTAGAAGAGGCGTTTGGACAATATTGAGCTGTGAAACAAGTGAGGACACTGTTTGTGAGAAAGAGACAGTTTTCTCAGACCCAGGATTCTTCTTAAAGGGACAGCACAGAAAACCTCTCTCATAACCACTCACCCGGGGCACCAGGGAACAGGGAAAAAGGAGAGAAGCAGAGCAGCAGAAAGAGAGTATGGACTGGAAGGCACAGGGAGAAACACTCTGAGGGACAGCCACCCTAACCACTTGGCTGAGTCACTTTCCTAATTGAAAACGAATATTTCCCCTGGAACTAGCAATACCAGCAAAGGGAGGCAAGACACCAGCCAAACAAGCTCTCCCGCAGCACTTAGAGCAGGGCTGCTTAGACGGAGAGAGTTTCCAGGATTACAGTATGGAGTGTTAGAGTTTGAACTGCAGTGCCCCCACCCACACTGCTGAGGGTTAGCTGGTGGGACTGTGGCAGTGGGATGCTGAAACGCAGTTCTGTCAGGCGGGGGCAGAGGCCCAGCCAGTGTGAGCTCGGTCTACCCCAGCAGGGGCAGAGGGGACATGTGAAAGCAGTCCGGCAACTGCGGACCTGCCTGCAGTCACACCTGCGGGGGGAAAAGCGGGTGGCCAGGAAGGGCAGAGATCTGCTACTGAGCAGGGTCCCATGGGCTCACAGTATCACCTGGCCTCTGTGGTTTGTGACCCTGTGCGAGCTGGCCCTGACCGCGGAGGCAGGCTAAACCCGGTACAGGCAGAGGCTTGCAGCTGAGTGCATGCCAGCAGCCCTGTCCGACCCAAGAATCCGGCGCGAGAAGGCTTTGGCCGCGGGGACTGGGCGGAAGCCCGGGAACAGGTGGGGTCCACAGTGAGCAAAGGTGCTCACCCTTACCCTTGGTGCCAAGGCTTGTGGCTTGAGTGCGGTGTGCAAACCCACCTGTGGGGGCGAGGCAAAGGACCAGAAAATCTGAGGCTTGTAGAGCCTGGATCCAGAACAAAGCCCCTCCTGTGGAAAAGAGGCGGAAATCACAGCAACAGCCGCAGTGGGCTGGCGCCAGCAATGCCCATACCCAACCGCCCGAAACAGCTGCAGAAGAGGTGGAGGGCTTGCAGAAAGACCACAACTAGGGAACACAGAGGCAACACCCACTGGACTCAAGTGGCCACACCATTCTTATACACAGACAAAATGGGAAGGCAGAGAAATGTAACCCAAATGAATCACGAGAAATCCCCAGAAAAGGACCTGAATGAACCAGATATAACCAAATTACCAGAAGTAGAGTGTAAAATAATGATAATTAGAATGTTCAAAGAGCTTAGAGCAACAATGGATAGTCATTACAAACACCTAAAGAGATAACAAGGATAAAAAAGGAAATTGAAATAATAATAAAATATCAGACAGAAATGACAAATACAGTATCAGAACTGAAGACCACAATGGAAGGAATTCAAAGCAGGATGGATGAAACTGAGGATCAAATCAGAGAGTTAGAGGACAAAATAAACAAAGGCACATAAGCAGAGCAGAAAAAAGAAAAGAGACTCAAAAAATCTGAGGAAACTCTAAGGGAGCTCTGTGACAACATGAAGAGAAATAACATCTGCATCATAGGGGTTCCTGAAGATGAAGAGAAAGAACAAGGGATAGAAACTTTGTTCAATCAAATCATAGCTGAAAACTTCCTTAAATTAAGGCTTGAAAACGTTTCACAATTTCAAGAAGTACAGAGAACTCCATTAAAGAGAAACCCAAAGAAATTTACACCAAGACACATCATAGTTAAAATACCAAATCTAAGGGATAAAGAGAAAATGTTAAAAACTTCTAGAGAAAAGAATGCTATCACCTACAAAGGAGCCCCTATAAGGATGACATCTGACTTCTCAACAGAAACACTTGAGGCCAGAAGGGAATGTCAAAATATATTCAAAGTAATGCAGAAAAAGAACCTAGAACCAAAACTACTCTATCCAGCAAAGCTAATGTTTAAAATAGAAGGAGAAATAAAGAGCTTCCCAGAAAAAAAAAGCATCAAGAAATTCATTAAAACCAAACCAATTCTGCAAGAGATGCTAAGGGGCCTGTTGTGAACAGTTCAAAGGGGGAAAAGAATATAGCAAAAGAAGAATACAGCTTTAAAGAATAAAATGGCAATAAACAACTACATATCAATAATAACCATAAATGTAAATAGATTAAATGATCCAATCAAAGACATAGGGTAACTGCATGGATAAAGAAACAGGTCCCATACATATGCTCTCTATAAGAGACACACCTTAAAACAAAAGATGCACATAGACTGAAGGTAAAAGGATGGAAAAAAAATATTTCATGCAAATGGAAATGAAATAAAAGCCAGTGGAGCAATACTTATATGGACTTTAAAACAAAGGCTGTAGTAAGAGATAAAGAAGGACATTACATAATGATAAAGGGAACAATTCAACAGGAAGATATAACCATTATAAATATCTATGTGCCAAACATAGGAGCCCCGACATACATAAAGCAAACTTTGATGGATATAAAGTGTGAGATTAACAGCAATACTATAATAGTAGGGGATTTCAATACCCCACTAACATCACTGGATAGATCCTCAAGAAAGAAAATTAATAAGAAACAGCAAACTTAAAGGATTCACTAGATCAACTCGATTTAATAGATATCTTCAGAACTTTTCACCCTAATGCAGTAGAATATACATTCTTTTCAAGCGCTCATGGTACATTTTCTAGGATAGACCACATGTTAGGACACAAAAGTGGCCTTAACAAATCTAAGAAGATTGAAATTATATCAAGCATTTTCTCTGATCACAATGGCATGAAACTAGAAATTAACCACACACAAAAAAACCTGAAAAATACTCAAACACTTGAAAACTATGTTATTAAATAATGAATGGATTAACAATGAGATCAAAGAAGAAATAAAAAAGTTTCTAGAAACAAATGATAATGAGCAAACATCAACTCTAAATTTATGGGACACAGCAAAAGCAGTCCTGAAAGGGAAGTTCATAGCACTACAGGCATACCATGAGAAGCTAGAAAAAGCTCAAATAAGCAACCTGACCCTGCATCTAAAAGAACTAGATAAACAACAGCAAATAAAGCCGAGGACTAGTAGAAGGAAG
This sequence comes from Rhynchonycteris naso, assembly GCA_037038555.1. NCBI lineage: Eukaryota > Metazoa > Chordata > Mammalia > Chiroptera > Emballonuridae > Rhynchonycteris > Rhynchonycteris naso. The sequence goes on from CM072997.1 coordinate 284,405,769, forward strand.
GAAATAATAAAGATCAGAGCAGAAATAAATGACATAGAGGCTAAGGAAATAATACAGAGGATCAATGAAACCAGGACCTGGTTCTTTGAAAAGGTAAACAAGATCAGTGAACCTTTAACTAGACTCACCAAGAAAAAAAGAGAGAGGACTCAAATAAATAAAATTAGAAAGGACAGTGGAGAAATAACAACTGACACAACAGAAATACAAAGTATTGTAAGGAAATACTATGAAGAACTCTATGCCAAAAAATTAGACAACCTAGATGAAATGGACAAATTTCTTGAATCATATAATCTTCCAAAAATCAATCTGGAAGAATCAGAACACCTAAACAGACCAATTACAACAAATGAGATCGAAACAGTTATCAAAAATCTCCCAAAAAAGAAAAGTCCTGGGCTGATGGCTTCACAATTGAATTCTACTAAAAATTCAAAGAAGAACTAACGCAAATCCTCCTCAAGCTATTTCAAAAAATTCAAGAGGAAGGAAGACTTCCAAACTCCTTTTATGAGGCGAGCATAATTCTGATCCCGAAATCAAGCAAAGAGAACACAAAGAAAGAAAATTATAGGCCAATATCACTGATGAATTTAGATGCTAAATTCTCAACAAAATATTAGCCAACCAAATCCAACAATATATGAAAAAAAATTATACACCATGATCAAGTGGGATTTACTCTGGAGAGGCAAGGCTGATTCAATCTTCGCAAATCAATCAATGTGATTCATCACATAAACAAAAGGAAGGACAAAAATCACATGATAATTTCAATAGATGCAGAAAAAGCATTTGATAAAATCCACCACCCATTCATGCTCAAAACTCTCAGTAAAGTGGGAATACAGAGAACATTCCTTAACATGATAAAGGCCATCTATGACAAACCCACAGCAAACATCATACTAAATGGGCAAAAATTAAAACAACCCCTTTAAGATCAGGAACCAGACAGGGGTGCCCCCTTTCACCACTCTCATTCAACATAGTTCTGGAAGTCCTAGCTATAGCAATCAGACAATAAATGGCATCCAAATTGGAAAAGAAGTAAAACTGTTATTATTTGCTAATGATATGATATTTCATATAGAAAACTCTAAAGTCTTAGTCAAAAAACTACTGGACCTGATAAATGAATTCAGCAAGGTGGCAGGATATAAAATTAATACTCAGAAATCAGAGGCATTTTTATATACCAACAATGAACAGCAAAAGAAATTAAGGAAACAATCCCCTTCACTATTGCAACCAAAAAAATAAAGTACCTAAGAGTAAATTTTTAAAAAAATTTATTTATTTATTCATTTTAGAGAGGAGACACAGAGTGAGCGAGAGAGAGAGAGAAAGAGAGAAAGGGGGGAGGAGCTGGAAGCATCAACTCCCATATGTACCTTGACCAGACCAGTGCAGGGTTTTGAACTGGCGACCTCAGTGTTCCCAGGTCGACGCTTTATCCACTGCGCCACCACAGGTCAGGCTAAGAGTAAATTTAACCAAGGAGGTTAAGGACTTGTAGAAAATTATAAAACATTGATAAAAGAAATCAAGGAAGATACAAACAAGTAGAAGCATATACCGTGCTCATGGTTAGGAAGAATAAACATCATTAAAATGTCTATATTACCCAAAGCAATTTATAAATTCAATGCAATACCAATGACATACTTCAAAGATATAGAACACATATTCCAAATATTTATTTGCAACCAAAAAAGAATATGAAGAGCCTCAGCAATCTTAAAAAGAACAAATAAAGCAGGAGGTATCTTTCTTCCGGATATCAAGGTTTACTACAAGGCCATTGTACTCAAGACAGCCTGGTACTGGCATAAGAACAGGCACATAGATCAATGGAACAGAACAGAGGACCCAGAAATAAACCCACAGCTTTATGGACAACTGATATTTGACAAAGGAGGAAAGAACATACGATTGAGTAAAGATAGCCTCTTTAACAAATGGTGTTGGGAAAATTGGACATCAACCTGCAAAAAAATGAAACTAGACCATCAACTTACACCATTCACGAAAACAAACTCAAAATGGATAAAAGACTTAAATGTAAGCCGTGAAACCATAAGCATCTTAGAAGAAAACATAGACAGCAAGCTCTCAGACATCTGTAGCAGCAATATATTTGCTGATTTATCCACAGTCAAGTGAAATAAAAGGCAAGATAAACAAATGGGACTATATCAAACTAAAAAGTTTTTGCATAGCTTAAGACAATAAGAACAGAATAAAAAGACAAACAGCACAATAGGAGAACATATTTGACAACATGTCTGATAAGGGGTTAATAACCAAAATTTATAAAGAACTTATAAAACTCAACACCAGGAAGACAAACAATCCAATCAAAAAATGGGCAAAAGATATGAATAGAAATTTTTCTAAAGAGGACATACAGATGGCCAATAGGCATATGAAAAAATACTCAGCATCACTAATCATTAGAGAAATGCAAAATAAAACCACAATGAGATATCACCTCACACCAGTCAGAATGGCGCTCATTTGCAAAACAACACAGAATAAGTGCTGGTGAGGATGTGGAGAAAAGGGAACCCTCCTGCACTGCTGGTGGGAATGCAGACTGGTGCAACCACTGTGGGAAACAGTATAAAGATTCCTCAAAAAATTTTAAAAAAATCGAACTGCCTTTTTACCCAGCTATGCCACTTTTAGGAATATACCCTAAGAGCACCATAGCACTGTTCGAAAAGAAGAAATGCGCTCCCATGTTTGTGGCAGCATTGTTCACAATAGCGAAGATCTGGAAACAGCCCAAGTATCTGTCAGAGGACGAGTGGTTTAAAAAGCTTGGTACATATATACTATAGAATACTACTCAGCCATAAGAAATGATGACATCGGATCATTTACAACAATTTGGATGGACCTTGATAACATTGTACGGAGTGAAATAAGTAAAACAGAAATAAACTGAGAACAGAATGATTTCATATGTAGGTGGGACATAAAAGTGAGACTATGAGACATGGACAAGAGTGTGGTGGTTACAGGGTGGGTGGAGGGAGAAGAGGGAGGCAGAAGGGGAGGGGAGGGGCACAAAGAAAACCAGATAGAAGGTGACAGAGGTCAATTTGACTTTGGGTGATGGGTATGCAACCTAATTGAGTGATAAGATAACCTGAAGATGTTTTCTTTGAACTTATTTACCCTGATTTATTTATGTCACCCCATTAAAATTAATAAACATAAAAAAAGAGGAACTGGAGCTAGAACAACTAAAATGCACGGAAGGTAAAATGAAATGACTGAGTTAGCAACTGAGTAATGACAATAAATATAATGACTCTGTGGGCCATGTTGTTATGCGTGGTTGTGGTTCTAGTCAGTATCTTAGAACAAGGAGCTGTATAGCAAGATTACTATCAAGTATACTCAAAGCATTACTTACAATCGAATGCAAAACACCTATAATTTATACATCCAAGATATATACATGCTACATTTGTCTTAAGAGCATCGATTTTCTTTGAATAAAGTTATACTTGTATATTCATTGGAAGAAATTGGTAGGCTTTAACAATAAGTTTAAATAGCCAAAACAAAGAAAAAACAATGAATAAAGTGACAGCTAATGTGTGATTTACATATTACAGACATTCTACAAATAATTGAAAAAATGTAGATGGACATGAATAAATAGGTAGAGATGAACAGATGAACTAATGGTGCAAAACTCTCAGATTCTATTGGGGTATAGTGGGAGAGGGGTGTTGAGCCTCATCCCTCTGGGAAGGTAGAGTAAACAAGTAAAATGGCAAGAGCTATCATTGCTCTGAGAGGCTGTTTGTTACAAGGTAGGCTGAGATCCCAGTTGGGTGAGTAAGTGGGGATAATATTAAGGACTCAGAGACAAACAGAAGCAAAGTGCTTTCTAAGGTGCCATGTTTGCCTTGGACGAAGACAGGGATGGTAAGTGTTTAAGAAGTAGGTGAGAAGTGTTATCTAATAGAACAGGTGTTTTGCTATTGGATTAAGAAATTATTATCTGTCTCAGATAGAGCAGTATACAGGGGCTGGCCTCGAGTGGTGAATGGAACTAAACAGCATACTGAGCATTTTAACACGACAATTCAGGGCTTTCCACTAGATCACTCTCTAAATTTTTTTTACTTCGTCTTTAAAAAGCTCCAGTGACTGGATATTTCATGGAGTCCACAAAACCATAAGCATCACCTATAAAAGGATAAATGTAAATTTTTGCACTGGAGAGGGAGAGCCAGCTCAATAGCTCTTTGCTTGAGAATATAAAAAAAAATATATTGCATTAGGACTTTTAAATTCAATTTTGATTCTACCTCACAAATTAACTGAGTGATTTTGGGCACAAATATTTTAGATTCTTAATTTTATTATATGAAAAGGAGGATGTTCGAATAATATCATCGTTGTAGTTCTATCTGGATTTAATTTTATAGTTCTGTAGTTTAGACATTTTTATTAAGTACAAATTCAACATGAAACCATGCTGTGACCTGTGATGACCTGAATCTAACTCATTAAGAGGAAAACAGAGACTAGATCATCCCTGGTATTTAACACTAGACGCTTCACTTGGTTGGACAATCAAATTTAGACTGTCATATATTTGGAAGGATATTGAAAACTGAATAACACATCTAGAGGAGGGTCCCTGTAGCGGTTTGATTTTGGAAACAATATTATAGAAAAAATGGTAAGATGAGCTAGGGTTTGTTACCTCAGGCTAGAGGAGTAGGAATCTCCCAAAAACTTCTCTTCTACTATCTGTTCTTGAAGCTTTAGAGGAAAGTTTGTAGAAGATTTTCCTAAAGGTTACATAAAAGTAAATAAAAATAATAACTTTCTAATTAAAGTTTGCTAGTAGTTAACTGGATTGTTTTCTGATGAAGCTATTTTCCTCACAAGGGTAACATTAAGGGAAAAGTTGAACAACCATCTCTGAGTGGAAAACTGAATTTGATGGCTTTGAGGGTCCCACACACTCAAAGTTGCTTCCATCCTCTGATTTTCTGAGTGCTAATGTTAGTTTCAAAATTACAGTAAGAACAAATTCATGTGCTAATGTCTGACACAACTGATTTTTATGACTAGCTAACTATTTTTTTGATTAATCAAAAATAAAATAAATGTTAAAACTCAGACAATTCCATTCAAGTTTAAGTAAGAAAATTAGTTCTCACGAGCCCCTCTGTCCCCTTATGCTTCACAAGGGTTTTCCTCAGCACATCCCTGTCCCATTTAATTCTGCCTTGGCATCAGCTTCTTGGAGTATTTATCACAGTAATATACATGTGATAAATAATTATTTTATTTAAATTTTAGCTATTTTACTCTTTTCTCGATGACTCCAAATTAATTTTTTTCTGGTTTCCAATAGAAAAATGGAAATAATCTTCCCGATAGTTATAAAATAATTCATTATTTTAGGAGGATAGTAATAATTTAAAATGGAAGAATTAGCCTGACCTGTGGTGGCACAATGGATAAAGCACTGACCTGGAACGCTGAGTTTGCCGGTTTGAAACCCCTGGCTTGCCTAGTCAAGGCACATATGGGAGCTGATGCTTCCTGCTCCTCCCCTCTCCCCTTCTCTCTCTCTCTCTTCTCTCTAAAATGAATAAATTTAAAAATATTTAAATTGAAACTTTTAAAAAAGAAATGATTATTTTAATTGGAAGTGTTTAATATCACTTAATACTAGTGATATTAAACAGGAATAGTAAAATTATTAGTATGTCATAAGGTCACTGTTAGCATGTAGACATAAATTAAAAGGAATAGTAAAATTATTAGTGTGTCCTAAGGTCACTGTTAGCATGTAGACACAAATTAAAAGGAATAGTAAAATTATTAGTGTGTCATAAGGTCACTGTTAGCGTGTAGACACAAATTAAAAGGAATAGTAAAATTATTAGTGTGTCATAAGGTCACTGTTAGCATGTAGACACTACTTTGAGAGGGAACAGCAGGGGGAAGTAAAGACAGTCACCTGGCCAGGCAGAAGTCCTTGCACTGTCTGGGTCTGGTGTGAGCTCCACCCTGTCTCTTCTGTGGGCATTCCAGCCAGTACATCCCGGATGACCCAAAGGCAGGCATTTCCTGCAAGGTAGCAGGAGGGACAGGAAGCACCATGTGCTTCCTTGTTTTGGAGGTGGCACAGGGCTGTGGGGCGGCCAGTAAAAACAAACACCCGAGGGGGGAAAGGATTTGGTGACCTTGTCCACTGAGTTTTGCTTTTTAGCAGGATGACTTAATCACTTGTCAGGTTTCAGCTTGGACTCTGTAACTCCTGGAAACACTCTTACTGCAGAAAATTTACTTTCAGGGCTCCAATTTAGTGGTGTAGGTAGGACAGATACCAACTTCTCCAGGGGAGAGAAACAGCCTTAACAGCCTCGTGCCTGGCAATGTTCTCAACAGTCAAAAGCAAACACTTTTCTCCTGCAGTGAGGCAAGGCCATTCAGGAGTCACCTCACTGAGAAGGAGAGTCCGAGGAGAGGAGAAAAGTACATTTATAATGTTATGTTTTTTTAAAGGTAGTCTTTATTTTTAAAAAATTTATTTAATTACTTGTTTTTACATAGATTCTAGGTATTTGTTCATTTTATTAGAGAGAGAGAGGAGTGAGAGAATGAGAAAGAGAGTATAGAAAGAAGGGGGGAGGAGCAGGAAGCACCAACTCCCATATGTGCATTGACCAGGCAAGCCCAGGCTTTAAACCGACAGCCTCAGCATTCCAGGTCTACACTTATCCGCTGCGCCACCACAGGTCAGGCTAATGTCATGTTTTTGATGGAGAGAAAGGTGACGTCATTCTAGGTATGGCCACAGCTTCAAGGCAGAGAATGATTTGTGAATGGGGGCCAGGAACTTGGAGAAATTCTCAAAGTTCTTGAACAAAGTATAAAACTCCCTATTTCAAGAAGTACAGTGAACCCATAAGGAAAATATATTTAAAGATGTTTCTCTTAGAAGGGAAGAAGGTCATGACTTCTGCGGCCTCCCTGAGATGGTCTGCCACCTGTGCTGGTGATGATGGCCTCTTGTGAGGTAGGACAACATATGTTTCTGAAAAAGGAGCTTCTATTCTTGAATGAGAAGCCACAGAATATAAAGACTAAAAGGAAGGGGTCGGTTGCAGTGTGGGCACAGCTCGATCTTCTCGTCACATCACCTTGGGAAAGTTCACACACCCATCACAAGGACTTCTGTGAGGAGCACGTGAGATGTGGCACACACAGCATTTAGTACTGTGCCTGGAACGTTCTATGGGAGCCCAGATTCAAAAGCAGCTAACTAAAGGAGTTACTAAGGCATCTCGGCAGTCTTGCTTGCTTGGGCACATGTGGCTTTTCAAATTTTTGGTTAAAAGTTAGTACTTTATGGTCCTGGCCAGTGTACTGTGTGCTGAGGTAGCGGGTTCTATCCCTGGTCAGGGCACGAACAAGAAGCAAACAATGAGCAGCCAACTAAATGGAACAGCTAAGTGGAGCAACGAGTTGATACTTCTCCCTCTTTTTCCCTTCCCCCTCCTTCAAACCAATGAAAAATTTTTCGTTAGTAATTTATTATGGCTTTATTAAAACACATGACTAATATAATCGGCTTTTATTACATAATGCAGTTTATATTGTCACTATATGAGATCAAAAGGACAAAATGACTTTTTGGATCCTGAGTGAGAGCTTTCATCTGCTAAGAAAGTTTTGAGATTAAGAAACAGAGATAATTGAGTATTTTTACATGGTAGGGGCTTAATATATATGTTTAACATGAATAAATCCACTCACTTATTCAGCACACATATATTTTAACTAGTGAAGCATGCTGTGAAAAAAGCTAAGGTTACGTGATAGTGAGTGGTCTGTGTGTGTACAAGGGGTGGTGCTCCGTCACTTGGATTAGAAGCTAGTTCAAGGCCTGCATTCTAAGTTGCTTGAAAATTGCAGTTTTTATTAAGTATGGCTAACTTACAAATTGCCAGAAGGTGCTAATAATATTGAAATTGAAATTCAACGTTTCCTTGGGGAAAATTAAATTTTGTTTATTTAGGGTTCACAAACTTTCCCTGGTGTTTTTTTTTTTTTTTTTTTTTCTTTTCTGGTTGAAAATGAAACTGCAAAAAAAAAAAAAAATACCCGAAGTTACTTTTAGTTATTGAAGGTAAACCCTTAAGTTTTTACCATCAAAGTGGATTTTTTGCTCTTTGGCTAATGTTGACTTATAATGCCATTGACTTCTGCAGCCCTGGCATTTCTAGAATGCCAACGAAGTGATTATGTTGGATTCTCCCCAGTTGACTTCCATTGATACTATCAGAAACTATAAAAAACTATTTTGATGATTATAAATTTTTGTGCTTGTATAGTAGTGAATTTGCTATTATATGAGGTTTTGCTGAATTTCTGAAGTTGATTTGTTCTTTTTTGTGTGTGACAGAGACAAAGAGAGAGGGACAGATAGAGACAGACAGACAGGAAGGAAGAGAGATGAGAAGCATCTATTCTTCATTGCAGCTTTTTAGTCTCCTTAGTTGTTCATTTATTGCTTTCTCATATGTATTTTGACCGAGGGGCTACAGCAGAGCAAGTGACCCCTTGCTCAAGCTAGTGACTTTGGGCTCAAACCAGTGACCTTGAGCTTCAAAACATTGACCTTTGGCCTCAAGTTAGCGACCATGGGGTCATGTCTATGATCCCACGCTCAAGCCAGTACCCCACACTCAAGCCTGGTGAGCCCGTGTTCAAGCTGAATGAGCCCATGCTCAAGCCCATGACTTCAGAGTTTCAAATTAGGGTTCTCTGCATCCCAGTATGATGATCCACTGTGCCACCGTCTAATCTGGATGAAGTTGATTTGTTCTTGGCGTCCTTTCCTGTCATACATTTCCCAGATAGAAAAAGACATATGCCTGAATTCTCAGGGTCAGCCATTCATTTAGTAAGAATTTTTCAAGTGCCTATCATGTGTCAAGAATTTGTGATAGTAAGTTGAATCCTATACAATTGTTGATATTTCATCCTTTTCAGCCTAAAAAAATGGATACAATTCAACTTTTTTAATACAGTGCTATAAAAGAATTAATTACACTGGGGAACAAAATTTTTGTTGTGTCCACAAGAACACTTGTTCTTACCTAATTCGAGTGTGCTGATCTCAAATCTGACATTAGTTTTTCTCTGTAAGATACACTTTTTTTGCAATTCAAGATTTTAGGTTTCCATATTATTGTAAAATTTTCAACATTTAGTTTAACATAATGAAGTAGACTGTCTTCTTGGGAATCTTGTGAAAATATAATAATTTATATAATGCAGTAAATACACTAATATACTAAAAGATATGATTGCACCAGAATTTTTCTACAATTTCAAAGTAGAACATATTAAAACACTTATTTTAATCATAAAATTAGTGTAAAACTTATTTAAATTCTATTTAGGCAAAAATTTGCATTTGTAGCTCTTGCGTTTGTGTACTTTTTGAGGACAATCTCGTTTGATGCTCCAGCAGTAGTCTGCTCATCACTAACAGCTTCAAGATTTTCAGGAAACTTATCAAGGTGACTGTTCAGGAAGTGAATCTTAATGCTCATGTTACATCCAATGTTGCAGAAAGCCAACAGCATCCTTTGAACCAGAAGTTCATAGTTTTCTGCTTTTTTGTTACCAAGGAAGTTCTTTATAACTGTCATGAAAGACTGCCATGCTGCTTCCTTCTCCTTATTCATCTTCCTGGCAAATTCTTCATCACGTATGAGGGTTCGAATTTGAGGTCCATCGAATGCACCTACTTTTATCTTCTTGAAAGACAAGGCAGGAAAAGCAGAAATCATGTTGAAAGCATTCACTTTCTCTATTCAAAGCCTGAACAAACTGCTTCATTAAGCCAGGTTAAATGTGAAGTGGGGCAAAAATGATCCTGTCTCGATTAATTACAGGTTCATTCACAATATTTTGCATCCCTACTTCCAGAGCTTCACATTTTGGCCACTCCTTCTTAATCCAGTGTTTCTGCCAAGCTTGCCTGTCCCACAGACACAGAAAGAAGGATACTTCGTGAAACCTCTCTGTTGTCCTAGCAGGAAATTGATCATTTTAAGATTCACGCAAATGATTCAGTTATGTTCCTAATACTTCAGAAAGTCGAGGACAATTTCTATGTCATTATAGTCTTCTCGCAGATGAGTTGAATAACCAATTGGAAGTGCTGCATAAACATTACCGTTACGTAGGAGAATACTTTTCAGACTCCGTTTAGAGCTTATAAGAAATAGCCGTCATTCTGTTGAACTGTAAGTGGTAACACCTAGCTGGCTGAGAAGACTACTGACATCATGACAGTAAACAAAGTGTTTGTCTTTGGAAAAAAAGTCCACAAAAATTTGTTCACACTTCCTGAAATGGGATGCTTTAGCTGACCTGTGGAGTACATTCTTTTTTTTAAGCCTGGAGGCTAATAAATCAGCTGCTGTCTTTAATAGGCCCAAATTTCTTACTAAGTCACTTAATTTGGGTTTGCTAAAGTACTGAGGGGTTAATGACTGCTCGGCATCAGAAAAAGACCCTTCAGATTTTACAACCATTTCCTCATGCATCTTGTCAAAATACATTTGATCACCATGTTCACTTTCTTTGTCCTTAGAAGAAATAAAACCATTGAAAACTGGAACTGGGAGTGTCTCAGAGTGTGGCATAGGTCGTATTGCTGAAGGAATATTAAGGTATGTGATCATATGCCATTTTTTCTTGCCGATGCCCTTTGTATAGATCAGACAGAAATAACAGTCATTGCTGTAATACCTAGGTTCCCGCCAAACTATGGGAATACCAAAAGGCGTTCCTTTGCATTTTCCTTTTGTCCAATCATGATGCATTTCCTCACAATTATGACACACAATACGAGGAGCCCAATTCTTGTCTTGATCGCCAAGGGGAACTTGAAAATAGGCAATATATGCACGTGTCACAAATGATGAAATATTATGTCATTGACGTTGAAGTGTGTAACAGCCACATATATAACAGAAGGTGTCAGGACTATTCTTATATTTATGCCTACTCGAAGAAACCATGATTCAATCTTAAAACAAAATAAGAGGGTGTTTTTATCAGATGATAATTTTTTACATTTAAAAACAACTACAATGATGTAAAAGTAATGTTTGTAAAACATTAATTGCCTTGTGGTTATGTTCAATCCGAGACTCGTTGCCCTTTAACTCCAATTTAAAAACCAATGCATGCCATAACTGTAACAAAAGGAAATTAAAATTGCATAACATCTGGAGCATACACCAGAAAACGGATTTTAGATTTGGAACCAGTGATGCAGACATATTTAGAAACTGTTCTAAAACCTCATGCAATAGAAAATTTAAAAAAATTGTTTCTCAGTGTTATTTATTGCCTGACTGGTGGTGCAGTGGATTAAGCATCGACTGGGAACATTGAGGTCACCAGTTTGAAACCTCAGGTCACTAGCTTGAACCTGAGGTTGCCAGTTCTATCCTTGGTCAAGGCATGTATGAGACGCAATTAATACAGAAATAAGTGGAGAAATAATTTAATGCTTCTCTCTTCTTTTCTCTAAAAAAATAAAAAGAATTATTTGTTCACTTTGTTATGATTTGAAAAGCTAGTTTAGAGTAAAATTAAAATGAGGTGTTGAATAGTGGCTCAGGTTTTGTTTTCTGCTTGGAAGAAATAATTAATATTTAACTTACCATTCTTCTACCAACCTTCTTTCAAAAGAACAAATAATCTCCCTTACCAGAAACCTCTGAAATCCCGATAAACAGTGCCAGGGAACAGGGAATTAGAATTGTGGTAGAACAGGGGGTGACATGCATGCACCTGAATTTAGACATCCTTCTTTGATTAATGTCTGATAAGAGTAGTGCCATATGAATTCTGTTACTCAAAGCCTGGCTGTGGTTATGATTTACTTACAGCATATATGGTCACCATTACCAAAGTCCACAAAGGACTTTGAATTGTTGACTCTATTTAACATCCTTAAAAGAGTTTATTGTTCTTGGTCCTTTGCAAATAGTGGGTAGAGGGGAGGACAGTGGAAGGAAATAATAAGGGAAGGCAAGGCAAGGAACATGAATATTGTAAAAGGCTATTTTTTTAAACCAAAAAGTTTTGTTTAAGTTTACACTTAGGAATGATCATGCAATGGAGAGAACACAACTTAAAAATGAAGAAGATGGGGTTCCCGTCCGTTAAACCCAATGCTCCTTCTCCATTACAAACCTACATGTTGTGTTTTCATTGTTTTCTTCTTCTACTGTTGCAGAAGGGAAGTAACCCGCTTGTCACAGGGCAAGTCCTCTACCATATTCAGAATGCCATCCCCTTCTAACATTCTCTTTCTTCTTCTTCGCTTCTGTGTCTTCACCTCTCTTTCTAGTGGTTCCGTCTTATCAGCATTTAAGCATATACAAGTGTTTTCTTTTAAATTTAAAAAGTCTGTTTATTCCCTCTCCTTATCCTCCTAAACCTTTCTTTACAGGCACACAGGAAATAGCATAGAAAGAAACAGTTGTTTTTACCCAATGGCTTCTTTTCCTCACCTCACATTTACTAACTGACCTTCCTATGAAAGGGTGAGTCAAAGTCATTAGTCACTCTCCAATTGATGTTAAGTCTAGCACACATTAAGATTTCATATCATTTGACCTCTCATCAAAGTGTAATAAAGTGGGTCATTCCATCCCAGTAGAAACTTCTACTGCCTTGGTTCCCATGATACTAAATCCTTTTAGATTTTTGACAGTCCAATTGCTCTGTCCTCTCCTTTATTTGCAAATCCTCTGCCTAATTTGTAAACATTGAACTTCTTCCTTCTTCAAGGCTAGGCCTCTTCTCTTTTCCTTAGATCAACCTTATTCAATCGTATTCTGGTTTAGGAGAATCCCTACATAACAATTGCTATTTATACAGCTCCTGATATATTAGCATGACCAGTAAATTGTAGATATAATAAACCAATAATAATGTCACTATTCTTTTGAGGAAAGAATGATAGTGTTTTATGGATATGTTTATTTTTGCCAACTTATTATCAGCCTTTTTATTTTATATAACCCTTCTCACTGTTGATATCAACCTGAATGTGATAGAGGAAACTTGAGTTTTTTTAAAATTATCTACTTAATTTTTTTGAAACCTCATCTAAGAAGACCTAAAAAACTTATCACACATTTCTACTATAAAAAATACTAATGAGATATGATATACGATGTATATAATTTCCCCCTACTTGTGACTAAAAAGGACTATTTAAGTTTACCTTTATTGAAAAAAGGGTAATTAAGCTTAGCTTACCTTAAATATTATTTGTTTTAATTTTATAAATTTTTAAAACTCAAAAGGCAACAGAATAAGTTTCTATAGAATAGCTGTTTTAAGCCAAAACAAGATTTACTTTTTTAATAGTAAACACGATCAATTTAACTTAAAGTTTCTAATTGCTTTTAATTATTACTTACAACACAGAGATTTGTCAGTGATGAACAGTAAAACTTCTAAAATCATCAGTCAAAACAATATAATAAAAATATAGCTTAGGCTATATATATTAAGGCCAAAGTCTTTTATATGACTTTGACAATATGTTTTCTTACTGAGTAACATGATTAGGCTCAAATATAGGCCTAGCAGTTACAATATTATTATGCAGATGTGTTGGTTTCTAGATCTCTTTTGTAGGCCTATATTTGGATTAAAAATATTGTTTGAACCAAAAAAGAAAGAATGAAATTTACATACGTAATGTGAAACCTGTGCTTATTTTTTGTTGTAAAAATATACAATTCTGGGTCAAACACATGATAGAAGCATACATGTATTTCATTTTCAGTTGTAATCAGTTAATTTCTGTTTCTGTTTCTGATACTGGTTAAATAAAAAAAACACTCATAAACAAAAAAAGTTGAAACCACTGCAAGATGTTCACTGTTTCCCTAAAAGTGGCAGAATATTGTGCTTCTGCAGGAATCCAGAATTCTGTGGAGGGGCAGAGCACTGATTGTTATCTTGAGTGTGCTAGTGAACTTCAGCTCAAACTAATTCCTTTTCTATTAAGGCCAAGTTCTCATATTGAGAAAGAAATAAAAAGAAAGAGTACCTCATGCAACCGTACACCTGGATGAAATGGGAAAACAATTTTTGACATTATTCTAAAATTTTCTTTCAGGGTTTTCAATATAGATTATACTTGTTCCCTCTCAAACCCAAGTAGCAGTTGAAATATGAATTTTTATCTTGCGATATATTTTTTCTAAAGATTTGACTTATTTTAAATTTAGGAATCTTGTCAAGTGGAGTAAAAAAGTTTTCTTGGATCTCCCAAGAACTTGTTCCATTGGATAATGTGATGAGAAATGTGGGTTAGGTAGGCTGGTTTCTGCATGCACTCTTCATCTTCAAAGCATTCAGCAAAATCTGGCCAGTTTATATCTGGGAGTTGCCCTTATAATTCTCTTTCAGTTCATACACTCTGTGGAGAACTGTCTCTTCGTTAAGCCACTGGATTTCTATATGTATGTAGTTGCTCCTTTTCCAGATTTTCATGCTGTCTTAAAACAATCTTCAATGAACTGGTCTTTGTTTAATAAAAAATTTTGTACCATCATCCAAACATTTTTTAAAAATTTTGTATTCAAGAGTTTTTGACACCAGAATATTTCTGGAAAGAAAATAGTATATTGTGATGTTAGTGTGGATGCAATATTTCTTGGGGTACCATCATCATGGATGCCAATGTAATTTTTGCAAAATAGAACTTCTGCTTTCAGATATGAACATGAACACCAAAGGTATCTTGTCCTTTCCTTGTTTTGAGCAGCATTTTGTGGTAGAAAACACCTTTTAAAAATTCACTGTCATTTCCAAATCTTACAAATTTTATAACATGACTTTTATTGAGAGAAGTTGTTATTTTCTAGTTTATTATGCAAAACATCTTAATGTCATATGGCATATTATCAATATGTCAACATGTCTTACTGGTTGAGATTGGAAATATTTAAATTTCTTGTACGAAATTTCACCCTCACATTTTACTAACTACAATTTTACCTGGTTTTAGTATCAAGTTCTCGCCAACTATGTTAAATTTGCTTTTTCTAGGTTATCAGTCATGTTCCTAATAGCCCCTTTATAACTTGCTTTCTGAGCCTTTTTCCTTGAATGTGACTTTATTTAAACCAAAATGTTTATCACGTTATAGATTAAAATTTCTTTTTAAAATGATTGGCATCTTTCCTTGTTAAATGACTATAATTTATAGGTATCTTTTCAGTTTTGCTAGATTTATTGCAGTCTTTCTAGTTGTTTGCAACAAACTGTACACGATAGGATGTAAATGGGACGAGACAGCTGGGATATGAAACTTATTAAGTAGCTTTTGTCATTAAGGGGAGCTTCATTTGGGTCCCTTGCTGCACTGGTACAGTGAATTGACACATGATTATAACCATTCTTCATTAAGCTTATCAAAACTGGTCATAAACCTGACTGTAGTCCTTTCCATCTCATACCTCATCTCCAGAAATCACCATACTTGACTATCAGACATCTGTGAAACACAAATGCTCAAAAACAGAAAGACACAACAACTAACTGAGAAAAATCTCAAGAAATATGAAAACTTGACAATATAATTTACTTTTAACCTACAGTGTCCATTTTTGCAGCATTTGCTATAACAGTGGAAGTGGGCAGGTTACTGTTGGTGTGTGTCAATGTCTTCTTTAGCATAAAAATTGCCTTCTTATTTTCTATTATATCAGTAAAGCTTATTTGCTTCCTAAGTCAGTTGACTGTACATAAAGGGACGTGGGGAAGGTAATTTGAGAGAGAGAGGTTGACATCTGTGACACACTTCCCTCTGCTTTGTGTAACAGCACTCATTAACCTCAAAGGCCTCCACTTACCTGGCATCAAAATCTGAGAATGGACTCATCCCAATGTGCACTGTCCCATCGCCTACGGTTGTATGGGGTCAAAAATCTTGACAAAATTGCTAATGGGAATGCTCAATCCCAGCCCATCACATTGTGCAACCCATGAAGTTCAAAAATTGATGTTATAATATTTTTTCAACCACTCTTTCAAATGAAAGCCCCACTCTGCAAAACTTTTGTTACAATGCCTTGCCAGGACAATCTCACCTCATCTTGTGCCTTCACTTCTTTCCAATTTTTGTCTCCTTTTATTTCTGGGCATATAAAATTGCTTACTCATGGTCTCCATTTGACTATTTCATAGCTATATCAAACTCTTTATGGCAAACATAAATTTCTATTTGTGTCTCTTCTTCTTGCACCACTCAAAAAAGAAAATTGTAAACCATTTCTTGTGTTGCCTACCTCAGCTAATACACCAGTGTTTGCCAACGGTGCCCACCAACAACCAGGACATCATTTTTTATCCAGTCTCTTCAACTCCCATATTTAATCAGTCACCAATTCTTGTTAATTCTACTTCTTAAATATCACCAGATTGTACCTTTTTCTTATTCTGATTCCCATCACCTTTATTTTGGGGCTGAAATTTTAGAAAAGACTTTTAAGTGGTCCCTCCAATCTACAATTAATCATCCCAATATGTTCTCCACTATGTTGCCAACTGTATAACTTTTAAAATGCAAAATAATATCATGCCTCTCCCTGCTTGAGGTTCCTTAATAAATGCCAACGCATTGCTCTTAAAATGAAGACCAAAATCCCTAATAAGACAGTGACATGTGATCTGGCCCCTGATAACCTCAAAAGCCTCACCTCTGACATTTGCTTTTCCCTCATTGTATTCCTTGCACACAGACCTGTAAACCCCATATTCTAATCTCTGCACAGTTCCTCCCACCATCTTCCCTCTATCTAAACTACCTCCCACTCCTTTCATCTCATTCTTACTCATCCTTTAGATCTGAGTTGAAATGTCATTTCCCCAGAGAAGCTGGAATTTCCTAAGTACTCTGCACTTCTGCCTAATTTCACTTACCACAATTCTAATCACACAATTAATTGCACAATTTGTTGGTTATTATCTATTCCTGAAGCAGCTCTGATTACTCTTGACAGGCAGAGAATGTATTTGTTGTGTTTACCACCTCATTTCCAGCATTAAAACATGATTTTAAAAAGTTAGTGGGATAAATCAGTGAATGAATGCTTAGATTCACTACTTTGCTTCTTTCTTGTTACAGCTCTTAACATTAAGAATAGAATTGCCATAATCATCACATAAAACTGAATTTCTATTTTAAGTTTTTAAATTAAATTAGTCTTTTCACAGTAAGTAAAATGTTTAACATTTGAAACAGTTTTTAACAAATGATGCCTACCCTATCACTCTATGTTTGTTGTTTTATGTGATAAAATATAGTTTTTTATACACAACAAAGTAACAAACAATATGAAATTTTGTTATAAAAATTATGATCAGTGGCTTGAATTTATTGAGATAAAATCATCCCGTTTATTTTTAAGAGCAAATACCAATATTGATTTGAGATTAGCATCGCAGATGTTGAGTATTTCAGTGCTCATTAATTATTACAGAGCATAGTTTTAAAATGTAGTAGGAAAACACAAAGATTACTTTATAGTTTTATTTGTCCTATTATTTACAAAACAACATTTTGACATTAAGATTTCCTAGAGTGAAAAATGTGTAAGTATATAATCTTAATAAAGTTATGTGCCAAAATCAATCTTTATTTTCTTTTTTGTTTGTATACAAACCAGCATAGACATGGACTTAGTTTTTTTCTTTTTGGATATAAGAACACACTATTCAAATTCAATTAGAACATCCAGATGTAAATGAACTGTTCATCCAGAGTTCACAGGATGTTCACTTCGGCTGTAGTTCTTCTAGACTGAACTCATGTCGGCTTTAAAAAAATTAGTTAGTAGTTCTGGCAAAATTAATGAATATTGTTATTTCAGCTTGAAATCATTTAGATCAACAGTGGTCTCAAAAGAGAAGTTGTAAAGACTGGCTTAATAGTTATTCAACATATGAAGATTAAAAATGAAACTTCTGATGTGACCTATGAGTTTTTTCCCCATTATATTTTTGAAAACCAGGGCAGGTGTTTATCAGAGAGGAATCCAAAATCAGAAGTGGAAAAGGATGACTTTTAAGGTCTTTCCTCTCCTTGTTTAGTCTCTTCTTTCTTTCCAAATACTATAGGTCTAGTATGATGCACTATTATGACTGTTCATTGCTGACAGCTAACTTCCTGCTGGTTGCATGAACATGACTGCACCAGTTGGACATTTTGACTTGAGAGATCTACTATGGCTGTGGGAAGTATTATACTTTGTAGTTACCAGCTCCTAGGGATCAACATGATACAAACAAAGCAAGCAAAATCCTATAAATAGTGTCAAATAGGCAAATAATTTATGTAAATAACTTTTCTGACCTCACATTTCTGGATGGTAATACAAGAGATCAACAGAATTTTAAAGTTTGGTATTATCTTTTCCAAAATGGCAATTTTATATAGTTACAGCCTAAGGTTTATTGAGTATAGGAGTCTTACCCTCCAGTAAAATAAGCTTTAATATGTAGAGTGTTTAAACCAGAAAATCTTCTATACTACCTTCTATTTAATATATTTAAATTTTTGCAATACATTTTTCTAGAAGAATTCTACTTATTACTCATGCAAACTCCAATCAGGACAAATATAAAAGAAACTACTACTAGGTACATCATACCTGACAACTCAGAACCAAAAACAAAGAACAAATTTAAAAAGTAACTGGAGAAAAAAGATACATTACATAGGGAAACAGTGAATGGTGGTCATCTTTACAGGTCAGAAGATTGTAAAATAATACTTTAAAGTACTAAAGGAAAAAGAAAAATTAATCTAGAATTGTATTTCCAACAAAGTCCTAAGAATTGAGGAAAAAAATAAATAAAAACATTTCCAATAGACAAAAGCTAAGAACGTTAGTTTCCAAGTAAAGCTGCATTACACAAACACAAAATGGTGAGAGAAGGTTGTCAGGCTGAAGAAAAATGATACCAGATGGAAAGCAAGGAAGAGTACCAAAAGAGAAATATTTAATTAAATATTAAATACTATTTTCTGTTTTGCTTTTAATATGCACAAACCTATTTAGGCTTATCATATGTAGAAGTAAAATAGAAGCACAATGGCCAAAAAAGGGGATAAATATTTCAATTACAACCTTGCAGTTTTTAGTTTCTTACATTGTTTGTGAAGTAAAAAATTATTTGAAAGTAAATTGTGAAAATTTAAAGATATTATTTCTAAACTGAGAAATCTGTAAAAAAACAAAAAGCATATCAAAAGTATCAATAGATAAGAATAAGTTGAATACTAAAAATACTTTATTCATCAAAAATAAGGCAGGAAAAGAGGAATGGAATATGGGTTAAATGATATAAGTAGTAAACAACAAGGTAGGAGATTAAAACCATATTAGTAATTAGATTAAATAGAAATGGAATAAATTCTCTAAAGGTAGAGATAATAAGTGCATAAAAAGAAAAACCCATTTGTATATTCTTGGAAAAAACATTTTTAATAGAGAAGACACAAACAGACTGAAAACTAAGTGTGAAAAAAATATGCCATGAGAAAAGCTAAGCTTTTAAAAACTGGTGTGGCTATGGAAATATCAGACACAGAACACTTGAAGACAAGTAATATTATTAGAGACAAAGAAAAGCATTTCATAATGAAAAGTGGATCACTGTATCAAGAAGATACCATCAATCATAAGTGTATATTTACCTAATGACAGAACTTCTGAAATGCATGAAGCAAAACTTGACAGGACAAAGAGAGAAATAAAAAAAATTTTGTTTACTGTTGATGTGACATTTTGTTTTAAATATGTCAACTTGGTCAGGTTGCAATATCTAGTTATTTAATCAAACATCAATTGATGCATTGTTGTGAAGGTATTTTGTAGATGTAGCTAACATCTACAATAAGTTGACTTTAAATAAAGGGGTTCACTTCTGATAATGTGGGTGGGACATTGTGCAATGGTTGAAGACCTTAAAAACAAAAACAGGTTTTCCAGAGAAGAATAATTTCTGCCTCAAGACTACTACATTGACTCATGCCTGAGTTTCCAGCCTGCTGGCTTACCTTACAGTGATTTGGCAGCCCCTATAATTACATGAGCCAAATCCTTAAAACTCATCTCTTAGTGGTTCCTCTGGAGAAACCTGAATGATAAAGTTGTTGATGTTAACGTCACTTCTCAGTTACTGATGTAACTAACAAGTAGCCAAAGTAATCAGTAGATAGAGAAGATTTAAAAAACTGTCAACTAACTTGACCTAATCAACAAATGCAGATATAAATTTTTTGAAAAATATATGAGACACTCATCAAAATCAACACATGCTGGGTCATTATACAAGTCTCAATAAAAATCAGATATTGAAATCATACCAAGTATTTTTTTCTGACCAAACTGTTAAACTAAAAACCAAATAACAGAAATGTAACCAGAAAATATCAAATATTTGGAAATAAATTAACATATTTATTAATATCATTATGGTAATAATTTTATACTGAATGTTAATAAAATACATTATAAATTTGTAAGACACAGGTAAAGTAGAGTTTAGAAATTTATAGGTTTTCATGCTTGTTAGAAAAGAAAGGTTTAAAATAAATGTTTTATGCCTCTACATTAAAAAATGAGGCTAAGAAGATAAAATTACACTGAAATTAAGGAAGAGAAAAATAAAAATGATAGGAATCATGAAATGTATAATTAATTGTTTAAAATTTTGCCAGGTTTTTCAACATAGACCACTACTCAGTAATAATTATTTCCAAGTGTGAAACCAATAACATCCTGTTTAAATTCGTTCAATACCTCCTAATTCAAACTCCTCAGAGGGACAAGTATTGTGGTACTTGGAGAGAAGGCCAGAACTTGGATTAAATATTTGTTAACTATTTTAAATAATAAATTAATCAATTAAATGATGAAGACCGTTTCGAGGTCAGATGTTTCTTACCTGATCATTTCTTGGGTCAGTGTCATATATACACTTTCCTCTTGAGTAATAATGAGACAAATATAAGTATTCCTCTAATAAATTTGGTTGTCTTCTCACATGTGTCTCCACCGCCTAGAATACTACATACCAAATGTGGATAGCTGGACAATTTCACCTCATTCTTTACCTATTACTAAATCTTCATCTTTTCTTCTGAAGCATTTCTGTACTGCTGCAGAAAGAGAAAGGTTTTCTGTCTATTCCCTCTGATAGCATTTATTAACATATATTTTCACAACTCCGTTGGGAACTTTTGATCAGAGGTAGTGTCTTTTTGTTTCTGTATCCATAAAAGCTAGCATTGCTGACATATGGTAGGAGCTAAAGAAATGTGAATTAATACTAACACAAAAACATTCATTTTTTGGCAATATATTACATATATATGAATTGTATAAGTAAGAATAGTATTGATGGCTGGATAATTTAAGGTACATTCTTAAAATAAGTGTCCCTGAGTATCATGAGTAAGCAAGTAGGCATTGAATCAGACTAGCCTGATTCAAATCTCTATGTCATCCCTCATCAACAATGCAGACATACACATGCTATTTAACTTCTCTGTACCTAAGCTCCTCATCCACAAATTGAGATTTACAATGAATCTACCCCATGCTGCTGTTGTGAGAATTGATATAATCTTGGGACATGCTTAGTAAAGTAGCTGGCAGATAGTACTCAGTAAATATTTGTTGTTCTTATTCTCATTATTTAGTACTTGCAATTTGGAGTCAGATATGAACTCAACTTACTTCATCACTCACCAATTGTGTGATTTTGGATAAAGCAGCTAAGCTCTCTGAGTCTCAGTTTTTTCATATGTACAATGGTGAAAACCGTGCATAGAGCTGCTGTGTTTCACTGTCACTAAGATAATGCACATGTCTTTACATAGCAAATACTTGTAATACTTGTAAAGGTGGGAATTTTTGTTATTTTGATTTTTCTGGTATCTATGATTTTCTCCAAGATAAAAAATGGAATATAGTAGAAGAACAAGACCAAATTAGAGAAGTGGGGAGAGGTAATTTCCATGAAAACCTTTTTAGCCATCGTAGGCAGACATTACAGGGCAAATGCTTTAAAAGCCATAGAATATTTTCAAGTGTTCAAAAGCTTCCATGCTAGCTATAAATAACCAACTAAAACTAAATATTAACAACCAAAACAACAAGGGACTTCAAGGACAGCCTTAGAATAGATTTTCTTTATCCCTAAATATGTCTTTCAATTATTTTGTAATTATGATAAGGTGACCAGATTTTAAAATTGGTAAAGTGGGACACCATTGACGGAGGGGTTCTTGATTAAAAATTTGGTCTATATGGAGCAAAAAAAAAAAAATTCATAGAATGCAAAAATAGTATTGTAATATATTTTTTTAAATCAGAACTTTTTAAAAACGCCGCAGGACGTCTGGTCACCTTAAATTATGAACATAATTACACAGTAAGAAAACTTTTTCAGTTTTGGTGATCAATATGCCTTATCAACCTGTCTTTATTCATCCACATATTGACAGCAGATATATGTGTAAAAATCTCTGCTCTTACACAAAATAAACTTAGTATTGGCTTTAGCTTAAAAATAGGCTGCAGTTATATGAGATTACATGATAGTATGTATTGAAAGATTTTAAGTTTTTAGTATGTATATAAAAATAATTAGCTATATCTAGAAAAGGTATTTATTTAAAATTGAAGGCATTATTTTATTTTATAAACAAGGTTCAATAATTTGAGTTTGCCTGACCAGGCCGTGGCGCAGTGGATAGAGTGTTGGACTGGGATGCGGAAGACCCAGGTTCGACCCCGAGGTTGCCAGCTTGAGCGCGGGCCCATCTGGCTTGAGCAAAAGCTCACCAGCTTGGACCCAAGGTCGCTGGCTCCAGCAAGGGGTGTCTTGGTCTGCTGAAGGCCTGCAGTCAAGGTACTTGTGAGAAAGCAATCAATGAACAACAATAGTGTCGCAACAGCAACGAAAAACTAATGATTGATGCTTCTCATTTCTCTCTGTTCCTGTCTGTCTGTCCATATCTATCCCTCTCTCTGACTCTCTCTCTGTCCCTGTAAAAAAATAAAAATAAATAATTTGAGTTCAACAAAATTACAAATGGTTTTACAGTGGCTTTATTCTGAACAATGAATACAGGTACTATAAAGCATGTCATTAGAACACCTCTACTGGCTTACAGTTAGCAAGCTATCTGTCTGATATTGACCCAGGTAAGAAATCTACAAGATATTGGACATTTGTGAATGTATGTTGTTTCATAATGAAACATATCAGCTGACTTTTATGCAAATATTATCAGTCTGGGCATATGGTTTATATTCAATATACATTTCTTATTTCTTAAGAATCACTGAGTCATCAAAATTTGGGAAATATTTGGCCTGACCTGTGGTGGCGCAGTGGATAAAGCGTCGACCTGGGAACACTGAGGTCACCAGTTCAAAACCCTGCACTGGTCTGGTCAAGGCACATATGGGAGTTGATGCTTCCAGCTCCTCCCCCCTTTCTCTCTCTCTCTCTCTCTCTCTCTCTCTCTCACTCTGTGTCTCCTTTCTAAAATGAATAAAATAAAATAAAAATTAAAAAAAATTTTGGGAAATATTTGTTGAAAATAGGGCTGCTAATTTTTGTGAAAGTTGAAAAAGTAAAAGATTTTTCTTCTCATAAGAAATTATCTATTTTTCGAGTCAAGAGAAACACAGTGAAAACATACATGGAAAGTTAGAGAGTGAGAGCTCAGGATCAACTGAAGAGATGGTCAGACTATAAAATGTAGTCTGTTCTGATCAGATTAAGAGGGTGTTGACCCTGCTTGCAAAGGTGGACCAGATGATAAATACCAAATGATTATGGATCCAGTGAAACAAAGAATAACATTACTCAAAGAAGTCCAGGTGCTCACTGTGAAAATGAAGAAGTAAAACTATTATTGTAAGTGGCTAGGATTATAGACAGAAGATACAGAATGTGCTCTAAGACTAGGGATAAAAAAATAATTTTGATAAGGGAGAAAAAGCCAGGCTTGAAACCAGAAGTTGGAAAAAGTAAATGAAGGGAAAGGTAATAAAAGACTTGGGTGATTTAGGCAGCTAGGTCTGTGAACAAAGAGTATGTACCAAGTTCCTTCCTTTATGCTGTGCCCAGGGAAAACTCTCCAAGGTTCAAGTGGACTTTAAACGCTCAATGCAGTCAAGCTACACCCTGAGATAATGTAATTGTGCTACTCTCTTTTATTTGAGTAAGTGCCTTTGTTGACTGTCCATAAGTGACTACTTTTCAAGAGCCCAATGTTCTTCGTTCTGTTCTTTTACTTACAGTAGTCTTATCAACAAAACCATGATTCCTTGATACTGCCCCCAGCATCTTAACATAGTGGCCCTTGCTGATTTTTAATACTTGGTTTACAAACACAAGACTCTAAGTCCGTTTTCACCACCTATAGAAGCAACATGCCAAGATGTAGCATTCTTGAGTCCAAAGGCTGTTACAGTTGTTCACTCAAAAGATTAGGAAAACAGTTATACAAATGGCAACTCTTTTATTCAGAACACAAGACTGATAGTTTTGATATCATTCAACAAATATTTATCAAATAACCTTAGTTTCTGTTTTAGGTGCATGTGCTTTCTATAATACCTATAAGTCTTTCAGCATGTGTGTCCTTATTCTGGGACCTTTGGTTGAGAATGAGAACACTAAGCTTTTGATTACCACCTCATGCCAGCTCCCGCAGTGATGTCCTTCAGGTGGAGGGTGAGGCATTACTGATTACTCACTACTCGTGTTCCTGCCAGTTTTCATTAATGGCAATATTTTCATCAAAATTTAGCATTCTTGAAATGATATTCTGTGGTTGTATTGTGTATTTTTTTTTTTTGCCTATCCTTGATATCAGAAGATTTTCTAACTAACCTCTAAGCTTTTACCTCAATATGAATGTGGATTCATTGGCGTTCATTGGCAGATTTTAGGCCATGGTTACCTCATAAGTCATTTCTGACTTGTCAAGTCTTAGAAGGGAAGCATATCCTTCTCTTATTTCTTTATTCAAAGACACTCAGACTGTATTTTGCTATTGGTAGAGATGATTTAGGACAGCTGGACCGACTTTCCAGTGCAGTGAAAATATGTGTTCATGGAAATTGTTTCTAGAGCAGTGCTTCCCAGACTTGCGTGTGTGTTTGAATTGCCTGGGGATTTTGTGAACATACATATTCTTCTATTTAGCAGTCTTTAAATTTCACTGAATGTATGCAATGCAAGAAGTCTCTTCCTGAACCCTGAATCAGGGATTATTACCTAGAGTTTGTCAGAAGTGCAGACTTTTGCTACCATCCAGATTTACTGAATCAGAATCTATGTTTTAACAAGATCCCAAGTAATTTGTTTCTGTATAAAAGTTAGAAAAACATCCTGAAGCTCACACAAAATTAGTTCTTTAATAGCAAAATCAAAAACACAATTACTATATACTCTTGGTGATTATATCATGAGACCCTTTGTCACAGAGGATCTCAAAGGATTAAAGTTCTGCAGAATGTACTTTAGACCAGGGGTTGGCAAACTATAGCCTGTACAGTAAATTCAACCTACCACCTGTTTTTGTATTGCCCATGAGGTAAGAATAATTTTTAAATATTTAAGTTGTTAAAAATCAAAGAAAGGAGAGGAGCAAGATGGCGACGGAGTAGGCGGACGTACCAACTTCCAACTCCCAGAACCAAAGTGGATTACAACGCAATTTTAAGAACCATCACCTGGATAAACCAACTTTGAACAAAACTAAGTGGACTCTTCAACCAAGGAACACAGAAGAAGCCACATTGAGACTGGTAGGAATAGCGAAAACGCGAAAAGGGCTGCCCAGCTCCCCGGAGCAAACGGCAGCCCGGAGAGACCCGTGTGGCGGGAGGAAAGTTTGGCAGAGAGGGAGGGACCTGGGTCCCAGGAACCAAGCCCCAGCCTGCAGTCCCAGAGCCTAGAAGAGGCGTTTGGACAGATTTGAGATGTGAAACAAGTGAGGGAGCTCCCAGGCCTACAGTGTGGAGTATTAGGTCCCTTCCTACTCTGCTGAGGGCTGCTTAAGGTTTTGGGGCGGCAGGACGCTGAAAGGCGGTTCTGTCGGCGTGAGCAGAGGCCAAGCCGGTGGGAGATC
This sequence comes from Rhynchonycteris naso, assembly GCA_037038555.1. Lineage (NCBI taxonomy): Eukaryota > Metazoa > Chordata > Mammalia > Chiroptera > Emballonuridae > Rhynchonycteris > Rhynchonycteris naso. The sequence goes on from CM072997.1 coordinate 284,432,050, forward strand.
GGTCTAGCCCAGAGGGTAGGAGGGGAAGCGCGAGAGCGGTCCGGAAGCTGCGGGCCCGCCTTTAATCCCACTTACGGGGACAAAGCGGGAGGCCAGGAATAGGCAGGCCCTGCGCAAGCCGACCCTGACCGTGGGGACCGGGCTAGGACCAGGGACGGGCAGGGGCTCGCGGCTGAGCTGACACTACCAGTCCCCTCGCCCCCGGCCGGAGAAACCGCGGTTGGCCAGTATACGTGCGCGAGTGGGCTCCGAGCATGAGAACGGGGTGGACCCCGAGACGGGTGGAGGCTCGCAGCTGAGCCCACGCTATTATCCCCATCCGGCCGGAGAAAACGCGAATAGCATTCATACGTGCACGAGCGGGCTCCGAACACGGGGGCGGGGTAGAGTCCGGGACGAGCGGAAGTACGCAGCTCGGCGGAAGCCAGCAAACACGCCCGCCCCAATAAACCTTGGTTTCCGACCCTGCGCAAAGGGCCCTGGCCTCGAGGGCGGGGCTAAAGCTCCGGACGGGCAAAGGCTTACAGCTGAGAGCACGTCAAAAGCCCCGCCTAACCCGCGGAACTGTAGCGAGCAGGCTCCGACTGCTGGTTCTGGGCGGAAGTCCGGAAATAGGCTGGGTCCGCAGCTGAGGAAAGGTGCTCACCTCTACCCTTGGTGCTGATCTTGTGGCTTCAGTGACAGCCCCTCCCACGGAGGAGAGGCAGAAATCACAGCAAAAGCCACAGTGGGCCGGCGCTGGCAACGCTCATACCCAACCACCCTAGGCACCGGCAGAGGGGGTGGGGGGCCTGCAGATAGACCACACCTAGAGAACATAAAGGCAACACCTACTGGACTCCAGTGGCCACAACTTGCTTATACACAGAAAAAATGGGCAGGCAGAGGAATGCAAACCAAATGAATCAAGAGAAATCCCCAGAGAAGGACCTGAATGAACCAGATATAACCAAATTACTGGAAGCAGAATTTAGAATAATGATAGTTAGGATGTTCAAAGAAATTAGAGCAACAATGGATAGTCATTATGAACACCTAAATAAAGAGATAACAAGTATAAAAAATGAAATTGAAATAATAAAAAAGAATCAGACAGAAATGACAAATACAGTATCAGAACTGAAGACCACAATGGAAGGAATTAAAAGCAGGATGGATGACGCTGAGGATCGAATAAGCGAGTTAGAGGACACAATAAACAAAGGCACAGAAGCAGAGAAGAAAAAGGAAAAGAGACTTAAAAAATGTGAGGAAACTCTAAGGGAGCTTTGTGACAACATGAAGAGAAACAACATTCGCATCATAGGGGTGCCTGAAGAAGAGGAGAGAGGACAGGAAATGGAAACTTTGTTCAATCAAATCATAGCAGAAAACTTTCCTAAATTAAGGCTGGGAAACACTCCACACATTCAAGAAGCACACAGAACTCCATTAAAGAGAAACCCAAAAAGATCTACACCAAGACACATCATAGTTAAAATACCAAAGCTAATGGATAAAGAAAAAATTTTAAAAGCTGCTAGAGAAAAAAAGGCTATCACCTACAAAGGAGCCCCCATAAGGATGACATCGGACTTCTCAACAGAAACACTTGAGGCCAGAAGGGAATGGCAAGATATAATCAAAGTAATGCAGAACAAGAACCTACAACCAAGACTACTTTATCCAGCAAGGCTAACGTTTAAAATTGAAGGAGAAATAAAGAGCTTCCCAGAAAAAGAAAGCCTGAAGGAATTCATAAAAACCAAACCAATTCTGCAAGAGATACTAAGGGGCCTCTTGTGAACAGTTTAAAGGGAGGAATGAATAGAGCAAAAGAAGAATACAGCTTTAAAGAATAAAATGGCAATAAACAACTACATATCAATAATAACCTTAAATGTAAATGGATTAAATGATCCAATCAAAAGACATAGGGTAGCTGCATGGATAAAGAAACAGGACCCATACATATGCTGTCTACAAGAGACACACCTTAAAACAAAAGATGCTCATAGACTGAAGGTAAAAGGATGGAAAAAAATATTTCATGCAAATGGAAATGAAAAAAAAGCAGGGGTAGCAATACTTATATCAGACAAAATGGACTTTAAAACAAAGGCTGTAGTAAGAGATAAAGGAGGACACTACATAATGATAAAGGGAACAATTCAACAGGAAGATATAACTATTGTAAATATCTATGCACCAAATATAGGAGCCCCGACATACATAAAGCAAACTTTGATGGATATAAAGGGCGAGATTAACAGCAATACTATCATAGTAGGGGATTTCAATACCCCTCTAACAACACTGGATAGATCCTCAAGAAAGAAAATTAATAAAGAAACAGCAGACTTAAAGGATACACTAGATCAACTTGATTTAATAGATATCTTCAGAACTTTTCACCCTAAAGCAGTAGAATATACATTCTTCTCAAGCGCTCATGGTACGTTTTCTAGGATAGACCACATGTTAGGACACAAAAATGGTCTCAATAAATTTAAGAAGATTGAAATCATATCAAGCATTTTCTCTGATCACAATGCCATGAAACTAGAAATTAACCACAAAAGAAAAACTGAAAAATACTCAAACACTTGGAAACTAAATAGCATGTTATTAAATAATGAATGGATTAACAATGAGATCAAAGAAGAAATAAAAAAGTTTCTAGAAACAAATGATAATGAGCATACATCAACTCAAAATTTATGGGACACAGCAAAAGCAGTTCTGAGAGGGAAGTTTATTGCACTACAGGCATATCATAAGAAGCTAGAAAAAGCTCAAATAAGCAACCTAACCCTGCATCTAAAAGAACTAGAAAAACAACAACAAATAAAACCCAAGACAAGTAGAAGGAAGGAAATAATAAAGGTCAGAGCAGAAATAAATGACATAGAGGCTAAGGAAACAATACAGAGGATCAATGAAACCAGAAGCTGGTTCTTTGAAAAGGTAAACAAGATTGATGAACCTTTAACTAGACTCACCAAGAAAAAAAGAGAGAGGACTCAAATAAATAAAATTAGAAAGGACAGTGGAGAAATAACAACTGACACAACAGAAATACAAAGCATTGTAAGAAAATACTATGAAGAACTATATGCCAAAAAATTAGACAATCTTGGTGAAATGGACAAATTTCTTGAATCATATAACCTTCCAAAAATCAATCTGGAAGAATCAGAACACCTAAACAGACCAATTACAACAAATGAGATCGAAACAGTTATCAAAAAACTCCCAAAAAAGAAAAGTCCTGGGCCTGATGGCTTCACAAGTGAATTCTATCAAAAATTCAAAGAAGAACTAATTCCTATTCTCCTCAAGCTATTTCAAAAAATTCAAGAGGAAGGAAGACTTCCAAACTCCTTTTATGAGGCGAGCATAATTCTGATCCCAAAACCGGGCAAAGACAACACAAAGAAAGAAAATTATAGGCCTATATCCCTGATGAATTTAGACGCTAAAATTCTCAACAAAATATTAGCCAACCGGATCCAGCAATATATGAAAAAAATCATACACCACGATCAAGTGGGATTTATTCTGGAGAGGCAAGGCTGGTTCAATATTCGCAAATCAATCAATGTGATTCACCATATAAACAAAAGGAAGGACAAAAATCACATGATAATTTCAATAGATGCAGAAAAGGCATTTGATAAAATCCAGCACCCATTCATGCTCAAAACTCTCAGTAAAGTGGGAATACAGGGATCATTCCTTAACATGATAAAGGCCATCTACGATAAACCGACAGCAAACATCATACTAAATGGACAAAGATTAAAAGCAATCCCCTTAAGATCAGGAACCAGGCAGGGTTGCCCACTTTCACCACTCTTATTCAACATAGTTCTGGAAGTCCTAGCTACAGCAATCAGACAAGAAGAAGAAATAAAAGGCATACAAATTGGAAAAGAAGAAGTAAAACTGTCATTATTTGCAGATGATATGATATTGTATATTGAAAACCCTAAAGTCTCAGTCAAAAGACTACTGGACCTTATAAATGAATTCAGCAAGATGGCAGGATATAAAATTAATACTCAGAAATCAGAGGCATTTCTATACACCAACAATGAAATATCAGCAAAAGAAATTAAGGAAACAATCCCCTTCACTATTGCAGCCAAAAAAATAAAGTACCTAGGAGTAAATTTAACCAAGGAGGTTAAGGACTTGTACTCGGAAAATTATAGAACATTGATAAAAGAAATCAAGGAAGATACAAACAAGTGGAAGCATATACCGTGCTCATGGCTAGGAAGAATAAACATCATTAAAATGTCTATATTACCCAAAGCAATTTATAAATTCAATGCAATACCAATTAAAATACCAATGACATACTTCAAAGATATAGAACACATATTCCAAAAATTTATATGGAACCAAAAAAGAACACGAATAGCCTCAGCAATCTTAAAAAGAAAAAATAAAGCAGGAGGTATCACGCTTCCTGATATCAAGGTTTACTATAAGGCCATTATACTCAAGACAGTCTGGTACTGGCATAAGAACAGGCACATAGATCAATGGAACAGAACAGAGAACCCAGAAATAAACCCACAGCTTTATGGACAACTGATATTTGACAAAGGAGGAAAGAACATACAATGGAGTAAAGACAGCCTCTTTAACAAATGGTGTTGGGAAAATTGGACATCTACCTGCAAAAAAATGAAACTAGACCATCAACTTACACCATTCACAAAAACAAACTCAAAATGGATAAAAGACTTAAATGTAAGCCGTGAAACCATAAGCATCTTAGAAGAAAACATAGGCAGCAAGCTCTCCGACATCTGTAGCAGCGGTATATTTGCCGATTTATCTTCATGGGCAACTGAAATAAAAGGCAAGATAAACAAATGGGACTATATCAAACTAAAAAGTTTTTGCACAGCTAAAGACAATAGGAACAGAATAAGAAGACAAACCACACAATGGGAGAACATATTCGACAGCACATCTGATAAGGGGTTAATAACTAAAATTTATAAAGAACTTATAAAACGCAACACCAGGAAGACAAACAACCCAATCAAAAAATGGGCAAAAGAAATGAATAGAAATTTCTCCAAAGAGGACATACAGATGGCCAATAGGCATATGAAAAAATGCTCAACATCACTAATCATTAGAGAAATGCAAATTAAAACCACAATGAGATATCACCTCACACCAGTCAGAATGGCACTTATCAGCAAAACAACACAGAATAAGTGCTGGCGAGGATGTGGAGGAAAGGGAACCCTTCTGCACTGCTGGTGGGAATGCAGACTGGTGCAGCCACTGTGGAAAACAGTTTGGAGATTCCTCAGAAAATTAAAAATTGAACTGCCTTTTGACCCAGCTATCCCACTTTTAGGAATATACCCTAAGAACACCATAGCACTGTTCGAAAAGAAGAAATGCGCCCCCATGTTCGTGGCAGCATTGTTCACAATAGCGAAGATCTGGAAGCAGCCCAAGTGTCCGTCAGAAGACGAGTGGATTAAAAAGCTATGGTACATATATACTATGGAATACTACTCAGCCATAAGAAACGATGACATCGGATCATTTATAACAAAATGGATGTACCTTGATAACATTATACGGAGTGAAATAAGTAAATCAGAAAAAAAGAAAAACTGAGAACAGCACGATTACATACATAGGTGGGACATGAAAGTGAGGGTATGAGACATGGACAAGAGAGTGGTGGTTATGGGATGGGGGAAGGGAGGGAAAAGTGGGATAGGGAGGAGGGGAGGGACACAGAGAAAACCTCTGTCATTGAAGGTGACAGAGGACAATTTGACTTTTGGTGATGGGTATGCAACACAATTGAATGATAAGATAACCTGGAGATGTTTTCATTGTACATATGTACCCTGATTTATTGGTGTCACCTCATTAGAATTAATAATAATAAAATATATATTAAAATTAAAAAAAAAAAAAAAAAAAAAAAAAAAGAAATGTTGACATTGGATCATTTACAACAAAATGGATGTACCTTGATAACATTATACGGAGTGAAATAAGTGAATCAGAAAAAAAAAATCTGAGAACAGCATGATTTCATACATAGGTGGGACATAAAAGAGAGACTATGAGACATGGACAAGAGTGTGGTGGTTACGGGATGGGGTAGAGAAGGGAGGGTGGAATAGGGAGAAGGGGAGGGGTACAGGGAAAACCAGATAGAAGGTGACAGAGGACAATTTGACTTTGGGTAATGGGTATGCAGCACAATTGAATGATAAGATAATCTGGAGATGTTTTCATTGTACATATGTACCCTGATTTATTGGTGTCACCCCATTAAAGTTAATTAAAAAAAAAAAAAAAAATCAAAGAAAGGTAGTATTTTATGACACAAGGAAATTATGTGAAATTCAAATTTTGTGTTCCTAAGTAAGAGTTTGTTGGAACACAGACATATTCATTGGTATCACCTGCAGCTGCTTTCATGCTACAGTGGTGAAGTTGAGCAAGTAAGGCAGAAATCACATGTCCTGCAAAAAAGAAAATATATACAATTTGACCTTTTACACACAAAATAATTGCCAATATCTTATTTATATGATACTGCTAAACAGGCCTGTCTTCTTCATCTCTAAAAGAAATATGCTTTTTGTTTCCTCCCCCCTAAAGTGAGAAGTGGGGTTGGGGATCAGACTCCTGCATGTGCCCAACTGGGATCCACCTGGCATGCCCACCAGGGGGCATTGCTTGGCTGCAATTGAAGCCATTCTAGCGCCTGAGGTGGAGGCCATGGAACCATCCTCAGTGGCCCAGGCCAACTTTGCTCCAGTGGAGCCTTGGCTGCGGGAAGGGAAGAGAGAGATAGAGAAAAAGGAAAGGGGGAAGGGTAGAGAAGCAGATGGGCTCTTTTCCTGTGTGCCCTGGCTGGGAATCGAACCTGGGACTTCCACAGACTGACCGACGCTCTACCACTGAGCCAACTGGCCAGGGCCAATCAATGTAGACATTTAAAATACCCCCTTTAAATACATAAGAATTTCTTTCTGAGGATTGCCACTGAAAAGTTTTATTTAAAAAATATATGATTTAGATTTGATACCAAATTTGTGCAATATTCAGTAATTACAAATTTTACCTGAGTGTATTTTCAACTGGTTCATGTATTAGAGCTACTCTCAAACTTTTGATCTCAGGGGCTAGTTATACTTTTAAAAATTGTTGAGGATCTCCAAGATCTTTTATTTATGTAGATTATATTTGTCAATATTTGCCAGATTAGAAGTTAAAACAAAGAGATTTTATAAAATATATATTTATTGTTCATTTAAAAGTAACTGTCAACTTATTTCATGTTAATATAAATAACATATATTTCATGGGAAATATTTAAAATTTCCAAAGAGAGATATTGTTTGACATTATTTTACAAATCTCTTTAATGTCTAGTTTATAAGTAAACAGCTAGCTTCTTATTTATTTCTCCATTCATTCTGCTATGATATCACACATCATTAGACTTCTGGAAAACTCCACAGTACACTGAAATGAGAATAAAAAGGTAAATAAAGTTTTAGAATTATTATGAAAGTAGTTTTGACTTCATGAACTCTCTAGGGGTTCTCTAAGATCTCCAAGGTTTTCTCTACCACACTTTGAAAACTGTTCTTTTTTTTTGTAACTGAGACTGACCAGTTCATCATATCTCTCCCACACATATTTACAGGGGTAAGAATTATTGATGGTCCCCAATTTAGGAATGCAGTATGGTTTAAATTCTTATAAGCAACCTGATTTCTTGTTGAAATCAATTGACTTGAATGAATAGTATTTCAGAATCAATTTGTTTAGCATGTTAAGAGTTACTTGTGAAAGTGTATTCAGAGTCCAAGACTGGATGACAGGACCATGGCTCCCTTCTCGCTGTCCAGCAGTTGTGTTGGGTCTTCTATCTTTACATCATTTCTCACCAGCAGTGAAATTAGGAATTTCTTCAGCTCCAACCAATTCCTGGGGATCCCCAGGCCTGGGGCTGGAAGCAAGAACACGATGAAAATAGGGATGTCGTAAGGGTTGGGGGTACAATTACTTTTCTTCAATAAAATGCAGGAATTAATTAAAATTTTTCTTTTCACCCTATTGTTGTTGGGCTTTGAGTCAAATATTGCCTTCTTGTTTTCTTCAGAATAGAGCACAAATTCAATTCTCTCCATATCCTTCTGCATGTGTTAAGCCTCGAACAATTCAAACTAGCTTAAAGAAAAGTTTATTGGCTCACATAACTTGAAAGGTCTGGGTATAAAAGGTAGAGTTGATTTCAGACAGGCTTAATGTCATCAGGACTTCATTTCTCACTGTATTGGCATAATTCCTGCTGAAAATGGTCCATTTTTTCCATGTGGTGCAAAACATGGCAGCCAGAGACTTACTTTTATGCCAAAGCTAATATTAATCCCAGATTAAAGGATGTCCACTGGCCAGCCCAGGTCACATGTCATCCTGCAGTGGAAAAGAGGAGTTCTGGATTGGAAACCCTTCCAAAATCTCCTAGAGAAGGACAGTGGAGTTGTTAAAGAAATTCAGAGGAGTCAGGGAGGAAAAAAAAGAAATTCAGAGGAGTCAGCAAGGAAAAACTTGTCCTGCACCTCTTGCTTCTAAAGGAAATCAAGGACTTTTTAAGGTTTTCTGTGTGTTGTCAGTTTTTAAATTGTGATCATTAAACTGAATTAGTTTACTGTAGCAATTCATTGCTTTGAAGAAAACTGAGAAATTAGATATAAAACAATAGATAAGATATAGAGTTTTAGAAATCTCACTCTCCTCTTAAGGAATACAAATTCCTTAACACCAGCTCGGCATGACTTCATGTTCTAGAAACCATGTCCACTCTGTCTCTATGTTTCCTGAAACTTCTGTTATTTTATATTCTCTCAGTGCAAGAACTGTTGCATCTTTTTTTTGAGAGTAAACCTGAGACCCAGTGAAGTTAAATAATTTGTCCAATATCCTGATTAGTAAATGGTAGAACTGAATCCCTCTCACTCCAAATAAATTAGTTTTCTTTTTTTTTTATCACAGGTGCTACCTCTTTATTAAACATATTGTTAACTGAAAAAGTCCTACATTTATTAATTCTTTCACAAAATATTTGTTGACAGGCACTGTTCTGGGCATTGAGAAAATACAGTGAGCAAAGTAGACAAGCTCTTGCTTGAATAGAGTTCATGTCCTAGTGGGGGAGACAGAAAAAGAACAAATTAATATATATGATGTCACATTGCAATGAGTACTCGAGAGAAAGTGATTGGAACGTGTGCTTTTTAAGTAAGGTGATTAGAGATGACATGTTGGAGGTTATGCTTGAACAGAGACTTGAATGAAGTCAGAAAGCATGCCAGCGGGCTATTGGAAGGAAAGGCGTCCCAGACAGGAGAACAGGAAGAACAAAGGCACTGGAGTGTCAGTGTTCCTGGCATGTTTGCAGGGAACAGCAAAGAGGCAAGGGGCTCTGGAACTAATTTTGGGTAGGGGAGGGAGCAGTAGGGAATTAGGTCAGAGTGGTAGCCAAAGGACACTTTATCCAGAAAGTTGAGAGAGATGGAAACTATTCAACTGTGCATTCTTAGTTTTTGAAGAAAAAAGAAAAACCTTTTTATTATAAGGTGTTTATCTGGAGAAGATGAAAAGAGAGATTCTTCATCATTTCTACCATCCAAAGCAAGTATTCAAGTTTATTTGTTCTATCATTTATTTATTCATGCCTTCAGTCAACATTTATTGGGCATACACTAGTCTTTATATCCTGAGCCAGATGTTGAAGTTGTGGAAAGGAAAAAGGTCCTTTTTTGTCCTTCAGGAGCCATTGTAGGTGATGTACAAGAAAAAGGTGATTAGGTTGACAAAAGCATTTTGTATTACTGTCTACACTTCCCCCCGCCCCCAGAAAGTGGTTTCTACAAGTGCTAGCTGGAAGCCTGCCATTTACTGACATGTTGTTATAAATTTTCAAATTAAATATTCTACTAGAAATGGACTTAGTGTGGTAACAGATCCATCTTACTACTGTTTCAGAGGAGTTTAAAAGCATTTAATTTCCATGCCATATCCATTACAAATACATGATGTCATGTCATCTGGGGAGCAATCCATTTCATAATTTGAAATGGAACCAACACATCATGATTCAAAAAGGAAGCAAGGGTGACAAGGTACAGAATCACATGCAGCAGTGCACATGCACCTACCACGAACCTTTCTGGGATCAAGTGACCTGACACAGAACAGAATTTGATGGCAGCAAATCAGAGAATCAAAGCACATTTTATTTCCCTCTGAGAGACAGAAGTGTAAATCAAAATGAAATAAAGTTCATGTGATGTTCAGAAAACATTTTTAGTGTTGGTTTCCTCTGTCCTGAGATGAGGAAAACAGAGCATGAGGAAGGCCAAGTGAGGGGAAAGCATAATGAGCTGCGGGATGAAAGAGGATGCAGCCCTGTGGAGTGGCCTCTGCCTCCGCAGTCACAAGTGCTGCTGGCCAGCTGGCACCCAACCTGCCCAGGGCTCGTTCATGTGCTGGACTCCAGGACAAGAGGGGAGAGCGGTGGAGATGTTCTCTTCCTCCAATATCCACTCCCCTTCCTTTCCATCTCCTTCCAATATTTTTTTGCATTTGTACTCACGTATTTCACATGGGTCATGAAAGTTGGTTATGTATTATGGCTACAGAGTACTATATTACATTTCAAGGGCAGAAAAGGGCTATACGCTAAGCTGCCAAATCAAATCCTTGCCAGAATGGTCCCAGTTAATGAGAAGGTTTTGAATAATACATAGTTAAATGAATGAGATGTGGAGAACAAGGAATATCAGGGAGAGTCAGCAAGTGGGGTCACTGGCTCTTTCCCTGGCATATCTTCTGTATGATCTTCATTGAAGTATGTGAGAAGTTAAGTCTTGATACATTAATATTTTAAGAATCCCTATAAATTTTCATCAGGAACTAGGTCAAGTATTATTTAAGCTAAGGGAACCATCACAATGTTTTGTATAATATAATTGGTCCATAAATAGCTGCTTCTTAAAGGAATGTGTATCTGCAAAAATAAATAGATGGACAGATAACAAACTGCAGAAGTGAGAAATCCGGATAGCTTCACCAGTTGAGTGGAGTTCCTACCTTGCCTCCTTGCCACAGAGGGAAAATTTATTAAATTTAAAATTTTACAAACATTCTGATATTATTTAATTTTAAGTGGTCCTAACACTGTGTCAGTTGAGTCCTTGACTGATTAATATACATCAACTGACTTTAATTTATAAATTGGTCTTTTCCCTTTTTCTACCTTTTTTCAAAGTTTTGTTTTTAACGCCATTGCTTTGGAGTCAAACAATAAAAATTTTTTTAAATCATAGTTCTTTGAGTCTTGAGACTGTTTTCAAGCCATAAAGCCTTTAGTTTCAGAGACTTTCTCATTTTTCAGCTGAAAGTGACTTTAGGAATCCTTAGCTAAGAAATCCTTATAAGTGCTTGATTAGACAATTAAAATAAATAATTAATTTCTTGAATATAGTTCCTATAACTGGTGCTCAGAAATAAGGCAAAAATAAATTTCTTTTTATTTTCCCAAGACATATTTTCTAATACATATTCATTAAAAAGCATTAAACATTTTTTTGTGATGAATCAAAATAGATTAAATTAATATATTATATAAACTTATTTATTTCATAAAAAAGAATAATGACTAAGACAATAGAAAACATTCAAATTTTCTTTTATTCAGACAACTAATTTTAATGGGGTGACATTGGTCAATTAGAGCACATAGATTTAGAGAAAACATCTCTAGATCATTATGACATTCGATTATGTTGTATACCCATCACCCAAAGTCAATTGACCTTTATCACCCTTCATTTGATTTTCTTTATGCCCCGCCCTTCCCACCATCCCTTTCCTCTCCTCCCTTCCCCTTCCCCTGGTAACCACTAAGTCCATGAGTCTCAATTTTGTGTTCCACCTATGTATGGAATCATACACTTCTTAGTTTTTTTCTGTTTTACTTATTTCACTCCGTATAATGTTATCAAGGTCCATCCACGTTGTTGTAAATGATTCTATGTCATCATTTCTTATGGTTGAGTAGTATTCTATAGTATATATGTATCACATCTTCTTTATCCCATCTTCTATTGAAGGGCTTTTTGGCTATTTTCATGTCTTGGCCACTGTGACAATGCTGTGGTGAACATGGGGCTGCATGTGTCTTTACATACCAATGATTTTGTAGAAAACATTCAAATTTTTTAAAAAAAGCAAGTGTTCTGGCCCTGGCCAGGTGTCTCTGTCGATAGAATGTTGTCTTGGCACACTGAGGTTGTGAGTCTGATCCCATTTGGGGGCACATATTAGAAGCAACCAATGAGTACAATTAAATAGAACAACTGAGTGGAATGAGTTGATGCTTCTCTCTCCCACTCTCTTCTTTCCTACCACCTCCACCCCCAAATTAATGGGAAAAAATGTAAGAAAAGCAAAAATATTTTACAGTACCAAGCCAAAAACATTGTTAGAAAAACTACAAACCCATTTATTTTAGATGTAGGTAATGGTAATTGCTTGGGCTCTATCAGCACATCAGTAACAATTATAGTCAAGATAGGTAAAATTAGACGTCAACTGAATTCCCCTTTTTATCAGGTCCTCTTCTTCTACATAATTATGCTCATTATCAAAGAGAAATAAACCAAATATCAAAATCTATACAGAGTTGTTTGTGGTATCTACATTTTCTATTTTCAATAAATTGAATTAAAAATAAAGAAAAGAAAAGGAAAATGACCTCTTATGTTATTTTATAAAGTTCAGTGAAAGCTTTACTGTTGATTTTTGTGTTTTATTTTTTGGTTGGTTGTCTTCATGACATGTATTATGAGAACTTGGTATAACTGGGAATTAGTGGTAAGATGGAATAGTCCAAAGACAGGGGAATAGGGAAAAAGGGAACAAGAAGAAAAACAGAACCCTGCTTCCATGTGATGTGCTTTGGAACTCAGTACAGAATGTTGCGGATTACCTCTGCTTCTTGGAGTCTGTAACGTCATCCATAGAGAAAATCTGTCTGAGATGAGTCTTGAATAAGGGGTAGGAGTGTTTGTTAGGCAGACTAGGGTGAGGATGGATAGAATGTTAAATGTAGTCAGCAGGACTCTTTAAGGCCCAAACTGTGTGAGCAAGTTCACCTGAGGGTGTATATGCAGTTGGGCTCAGGGAGAGTGTTCAGGACCATTTGGAGATGAAATTGTAAGACAAGTAGTGGCAGACAAAGCCTTTATAGACTGTGCCGGAGACTTTGGAATATATGGTATAGGTGATAGGAAAAGCCACCTAAAGAGTTTTGTGTAGGACATAGGGGTGAAGTGTTTATGGTATGATAAGACACTCATCTTAGAAAGGTCATTTTTAAGGTTGTGTAGAGAATTAAAATAGGGCTTTCCTGAAGATGAGGAGACCAGCTAGTGTCAGTCAATGCTTAAATCTCAGTGGCTTAGTACAACCAAAGGATATTTCCCTCTTTTTCTGTATGCCTTACACAGGTCAGCGAGGGCTCTGTTTCATAACATCACTCAAGGACTCATGTTCCACCATGTTTTGAGTACACTATCTGGAACACATGGTTTTTAGTCACTGCATTAGGGAAAGAGACCACAATAACATTGTGCACTAGCTTTTTTATGTGTCAAAATGAAAGTGACACATACCTTTTCTTCCTGCAGTCACAACCAGTGACATGGCTCTGCCTAACCACAGGAACCTGGGAAATGGGGAAAAACAGATGGAATGCTTGCTGTACATCTCTGCCTTTGTCACAGTAAGTTCAGATAAGTAGATGAAAGCTGCTGTGGGGATGAAGAAGAGACAGTCTGCCTTGAGTGATCTTAAAGTGGCGAAAACAAAAAGAGACCAAGGCAATGTTGTGGGGAGTGAGAAAGCAGTAATAAAAAGGATAATTATTTGGTAAATACTAAGTGGTGCCAATGAACTCAGCTTTGTGAGTGAAACTGGCAGACACAATGGTATGGAGTAGAGAATGAGAAAGTTCATTTTGACCAGTGCTGGTGTCTGCAGAACCTAGTTAAATATGCTCAGCTATAACTGCAAGCCTGGAGCTCAACATAGTCAGGACTAGCTATTGATATTTGTACACAACCATGCAATTATAGCTTGAGATCGAAAACATGTAGGGGGACAATTCTTCTAAATGAGAGGATATATAAGTAGAATAGGTGAGACCTAAAAATGTGGAATTGTTTATGCATTTTGGATCCAAAGTCATCACATCCAGATTGATTCAGGAAACAGGGGATTAGAATGTCTGCTTACGCAAGACTATAATTAACTGGGTTTTGATGCATGGTTGCAGAGGCTAGAAACACACTGAAAGATTTATTGAGTGCAGTATTTATTTGATGCCTAAAGAAACAAAGCAAGCCCTCTTATGAACTTTTGCAGAGATTTACTTTATTTTTTATTGAATTTATTGGGGTGACATTCGTTTGCAAAACCATTCAGGTTTCAAGAATACAACTCAATAATAACATCATCTGCACACTGCATCATTTGCTCATCACCCTGAGCAAAGTCTCTTTCTGTCCCCATTTTCTTCCCTTCTGTCCACTTCCATCAAGCCCCCTTCTTTTCCCCCCTAGCTATCACCACACTGTTGTCTTTGTCAATGTGCTATGTATATATGTTTTTGGTTAATTCCTGCACCTTATTTTATCCAGTCCCCCAATCCCTTCCTTTCAGACAGCTGTCAGTTTCTTCCATGTGTCTATGCCTCCGTTTCTATTTTGTTCATCAGTTTATTTTGTTCGTTAAAATCCACATGTAATCGGGAACATATGGTATTTGTCTTTTTCTGACTGGCTTATTTCACTTAGCATAATAATCTCCAGGTCCATCCATGCTGTCAATTTCCTTCTTTTGTATGGCCAAGTGGTATTCTATTATGTAAATAAACCACAGCTTTTTTATCCACTCGTCTGCTGATGGGCACTTGTGCTATTTTCTGATCTTGGCTACTGTAAATAAAGCTGCAATGAACATAGGGGTGCATGTATTCTTTCAAATTAGTGTTTTATATTTTTTGAAATATATTCCCAGAAGTGATGTCTGCTTTCACCACTCTCATGTAAGATAGAAATGTAAGTACTGCACTAGCCACAGCATGAAACAAAAAGAACTACAAGTCATTTAAATTGAAAAGGAGGAAGTTAAACTGTCATTATTCACAGATGACATGATATTGTACATAGAAAACTCTTAATATTTCACCAAAATATTATTAGATCTAATAAATGAATTCAGCAAAGTAGCAGGATATAAAATTAATATTCAGAAATTGCTGGCCATTTTATACACCAATAATACACTATTAGAAAGAAGAATTAGGAAAAAAAATCCTATTTACTATTGCAACAATAACCAAAAAATAAGGCACCTACAAATAAATTTAACCAAGGAATTAAAAGACTTATACTTAAAAAATTATAGGATACTGAAGAAAAAAAATGAGGAAACTAAAAATAAGTAGAAGCATATACTGTGTTCATTGATTGGAAGAACTGATATCATTAAAATGTTCATACTACCCAAGCAATCTTTAGATTCAATGCAATTTCTATTAAAAAAGCGATGGCATATTTCACATATCTAGAACAAGTATTCCAAAATTTTATATAGAATCAATAAAGACCATGAATGGCCTCAAGAATCTTGAGAAAGAAGAACAAAGTTGGAGAAATCACACTACCTGATATCAAACTATACTACAAACCTATTGTAATCAAAACAGTCTGGTACTGGTGTAAGAACAGTCATATAGATCAATGGAACAGAAAAGAAAGCCCAGAAATAACTCACAACTTATGGGTCAATTAATATTTAACAAAGAAGGAAAGAACATACAATATAAGAAAGATGGTCTCTTCAATAAATGGTGTTGGAAAAAGTTAGATATATGGAAAAAAATTTATACTATTTACACCACACACAAGAATAAACTCAAAATGGATAAGAAACTTAAGTGTAAGACATAAAACTATAAAAATCCTATAAGAAGACATAGGCAATAAAACCTAAAACATCTCTCATAGCAATATTTTTGGCAATATAGCTCCTTAGGCAAAGGAAACAAAGAAAATATAAATAAATGGGACTACATCATACTAAAAAGCTTTTGCACAGAAAAAGAAACCATCAACAAAATAAAAATAGAACCCACTGAATGGGAGAACATATTTTCCAATGCCACATTTTCAAAAAAATATAAAGAACATATACAACTCAGCACCAGGAAGACAAACAACCTAATTTTTTTTGATATTTTTTTTTATTTTACTAATTTTAATGGGGTGACATTAATAAATCTGGGTACATATGTTCAAAGAAAACATCTCCAGGTTATCTTATCATTCAATTATGTTGCATAGCCATCACCCAAAGTCAAATTGTCCTCTGTCACCTTCTATCTGGTTTCCTTTGTGCCCCTCCCCTGCCCCCTCTCTCTTCTCCTCCTCCCTCCCCCCACCCTGTACCCACCACACTCTTGTCCATGTCTCATAGACTTCTAGTTTTTATGTCCCACCTATGTATGAAATCATGCTGTTCTCAGTTATTTTCTGTTTTACTTATTTCACTCCATATAATGTTATCAAGGTCCATCCATTTTGTTGTAAATGATCCGATGTCATCATTTCTTGTGGCTGAGTAGTATTCCATAGTATATATGTACCAAAGCTTTTTAATCTACTCATTCTCTGACAGACACTTGGGCTGTTTCCAGACCTTTGCTATTGTGAACAATGCTGCCACAAACATGGAGGCGCATTTCTTCTTTTCAAACAGTGCCATGGTGTTCTTAGGGTATATTCCTAAAAGTGGGATAGCTGGGTCAATAGAAAGTTTGATTTTTAATTTTTTGGGGAGTCTCCAAACTGTTTTCCACAGTGGCTGCACCAGTCTGCATTCCCACCAGCAGTGCAGAAGGGTTCCCTTTTCTCCACATCCTCGCCAGCACTTATTCTGTGTTGTTTTGCTGATGAGTGCCATTCTGACTGGTGTGAGGTGATATCTCATTGTGGTTTTAATTTGCATTTCTCTAATGATTAGTGATGTTGAGCATTTTTTCATATGCCTATTGGCCATCTGTATGTCCTCTTAAACAACTTGATTTTAAAAATGGGCAAGGGACCTGAATAGACATTTATTCAAAGAGTATATTCACATGGTCATTAGACACTTGAAAAAAATACTGGATGGTACTAACTACTAGAGAGATAAAAATTAAAGCCACAATGATATATCACCTTACACCTGCCAGAATGGCTATCACCAATAAATCAATAAACTACAAGTGTTGACAAAGATGTAGAGAAAAGGGAACACTCGTGCACTGTTGGAAGGAATGCAGAAGGTGCAGCCGGTGTAGAAAGCAGAATGGAGTTACTCCAGCAGAGTTTTACTTTACATAATGAAGAACAACTTGACACTACAAATTATTAGACAGTAGAAGAGCTAAATAGATAAAGTGGATGGAAATACTGATTCTACTTTTTAAACATCTCTCTAGTGCAGTGGTTTTCAAATTGTGTTTCTCAGAGAGACCTCAGAAAGGACTGCAGGATCCAAGGGGAAGGGAGGCAGAGTGGTTCACATCTTCCACCTCCATCAGCTCTGCATTGTTTCCTATTGCAGGTTCACAGAAGATTTCATTTGCCTCCTCATCTGCAATGTTACAAACCTCAGTTGAGACTTTTATCATTTCTTGCTTAGATTGTTGTGTTCTTTTCCCATTGATCTCCCTAGCTTGTCTCCACCCATTTTTATCCAGCCTCCACATTGCTTCCAAAGTGATCGTTCTCAAGCACAAATCCAATCCTGGCATTTGCTTCTACGTGGCATTTATTGGCTTCCTATCACCTTTAGGATAAAGTTAAACTTTATAGGATGGCACTGAAATAACACTTCATAATCGACCTTTATTTTCTTCTCTCCAGCTCCATTTTCAGGATGTCTCCATTTGGTCAACGTGCATCTGTGGAAACAAACAACTTGCACTTACTGTGTCCTGAGGTGGAGAAAGCTTTCTGTAGAGCCAATTCAACTTTTCAGATGCAGCTTCATATAACCTCCTTTTAGAAGTCTCCCCGAACTCCACTAGTTCTCAGTCCTCCCCTGAGGCTCCCATAGCAATGAAATGCAGACTTCACTGATGACACATATCTCCCATTATTGTGGTATAAATGCTTTGGTTGTCTCCCCATTAGACTGTGAACAAGTACTTTGGGCAAAGAGACTGGCTCATTAACCCAGTTCCCTCAGACATTGGCCCATACTTGGCCCACAACCTTGTTAACAAGTATAGGAATAAATATCTCCCTTTCTGGAGATCATTAAAAGCAATAACTTTTTATCTGTTCAATTCATTTGACAAGGTTTGGCCAACAAATATGGACTAAATGTCTTCTTAAGATTTTATTTGCAGTGTCTTGATTTTTTTTACCTTTAAAATTTAATAGCTCTTGTAAATATAATATTTGAAAGTAACATTTCAGAATATTAGGACTTTGACTCTTTTAAATAGAAATAAAAATACATACTATAGAAAAGATATAAAACAAGAATTTGGGATAGAAAGAGATTTTTAAATGGAAAGTGTCACTGCTGTCTTTCTGCCTCAAACGTCCCAAAGCATAACTTTTTTAGAGTGGCCCAACCACAGGTTTGTGAGTGGCCCCTGTCTTCTACAAGATAGTCTTAAGACTTGTGTCCAAAGCTTCCATAATCTAACCCCAGATGATTTTTTCAACTGCATTACTCGCTAATTTTTGACACAATTTTATTTTTGGCTCACTTAGATTTTTTTCCTCATATTTCTACTTATTATAAAATTTTTAAGATTTGTGGTCATTTCTTAAGCTTCTTGGATTTCTTCACAGGATATACAAGTAAACACATCTTAATAGAAGAATGACTGAAATAAAAGACACATTAGAATAAATAATAATTTTATAGTGTTTTAGATTTAATTTAATAGCATCCAAGCACCAAGGAAAACAGAATGTGTTCAAATGTTGTTTTTCTTGGTATTCTCTTCATATTCTGCTTAATTATTTTATTCAAGATTCATGAACTTATAAGGTTTAGGAAATTTTATACAAGGTGAAGGAGATCAGAAAGATTTTATTTCAAACAGTATAGAATTAATATGATAGGTTAATTAAAGGAATGTGTTTGTGCCAACAAAAGAAGCTTCCTTAAACCAGTGGGGAAATCAGCTAGTTTTGTGGTAGTCTGTTTAGGATTTGATATTGAGTAAATCAGCTAACAAACAGCTGATTCTCAGAGCTACTTTCACAAGGAAATGCTTGAGTTCCAGTTCATGGAAGCTCAGGAAGGTATGGGTGGCAAATTACATTCCAACACAAACTGGCCAATCAAGCCTTGAACACTTTTGAGGTCTTTGGCTTTGCCTGTGACCATGGGAACACCCAAGGGCACCTTCAAATTAAAAATAAACATACTGTTCTAAAGAGTCCTGGATGTGTAATTTGGTTGAAATTTAAGGGATGTCTTTTTATAGTAACAGAGTCTATAAAGAAAATAAAATTCAGGTAAGGTTAAGTTCTTTGCAGTCATAAGTGTATGCAAATGACCTTCAACTCTAAATTCAAATACTTTGGGCATTTACTAAACCCTCCTGCCCCCTATTTTGTGGGTACAACACATGGTGCACTATTTTATTTCCAGCTAAGTTTTTATAACCTATTGGAAGATATTACATTAGGAAAAATAATATCTAACATTTATTGTATAATTTGCCTTATTTCAAGCTATGTTCTTATACTTCACCAATATTTATTTTTATTACCTAAATAAGTTTATGATATTATTAGTATTATCTCCCATTTGCAGATGGAGAAAACTGAGATGCAGAAGGGTTAATTAATCTACCCAAGTCACAATGTAGTCTTAAACTACTGTGAAATTCCTTTCGGCCTCCTATTCATGTTCCTACCTTAGAAGACATATTTGTCCAGGGTTCTCTTGGACAATTTATGTTTTATTGATATTACAGACAAAAATGACAGTGTTATTTAACTTATCATTACCTTGTTGCAGTCTAAAACTCTACTTAGAAAAGGTTTGAAGGCAATTTAATTCTAAAAGCATTACTGAGTACCTATTATTTGCAATTCACTTGGCTTGGTAATGAACAAGAGAGAGATGCAGGAGCTCTATTTTCTCTACCAATTCTTCAATAAAAAAGATTATATCTCCTATAATTAGGTGATAAGGTGCATTGGTAATTGTTTATGTCAATTCACCGTGATTTGTAATTGCAATATGTTGTGATGAAAGGAGTCACAAAACTTTTGGCTTGGTTCATTGTTTCTCTGTAGTTAAATAAGATATACTATATATCATTTCTTGGACTTTTGGCTAAGGTCAAGATATACTCTAAATGCAAATTAACTTCAAATAAATAATTCCTGTCCTCTAAAAGTTAGGCATGAAACCATAGTCCTCACAATTCTGATATTTGGAATACTTTTATCATGCATAATGGTTATAAGAATTTAATAATTAATTATTTTCTCTTTATTTAAAAGAACCTGTATCAAATAGGAAGCTTGTAGATTTATTTTAATGGGAGGTGAGGGGTGGTTAGAGCATATTAGCATGTTTCATATCAATCAAATACTTTTAATTAAATTTAAGCATTAAATGAACTAAAGCATGGGAAAGAGGAAGTTGGGAACCTTGTTGGTATAATAATCTTGTGGGTTCTCAAGCTTGTCTGCCCTTTGGAATCACTTGGAAAGTTTTTAAAACATACTGATACCTGAGTCCAACTCGCAGGTATTCTGATTTACCTGGTCTGCAGTATGGTGCCCTAGGCTAAGTGATGCTAATATGCTGCAAAGTTTCAGAACCATCAATCTAGAATTTAGAAGCTAATTTATTACTGCTTCAGGGTCATTCCATTCCTCTAAACTTCTGGGCCTTTTTCTGATTTCATAGGTTTCTCAAATAGTTGAGATGTTAATGTGGTTTTCTGCAGTAGGTATTTCCTCTGGAAAGTGATAGTACTTCTTGTAAATAATTAATTGACTTTCTAGTCAAATCAGTTTTTGGTGAGTGACCGCCTCTTCTCTGGACCGCTTAGGTGATAGGTCTTGCATAGGCATACCCTCATCAAGATTCTGGACCCACAAAGCTAGTAGACCAACCCTAGAAACAAAAAGGTAACAGTCACATAGAGGTCATTGAAGTTTGTCTGTCTGCTTACCCAAAATTACTACATACTTGTTTCTTACATCTGCTTAATCATGCCTTTGGGCTAGTGGTTCTCAATCCTAGCCACACATTAAAATCACCTGGGAGATTTCAGGATTCCTGATGCCTGGGTCACACCACAGATGGATTACATTAGAATCTCTGAGGGGTGTGACCTAGTCATCAGTGTTTTTTAAAGTTCCCCAGAAGACACTGAGAACTACTGCATTTGACTGTAATACTCCTACACAGATATTGAAAGTGGTCCTGAATCTGTGGTTTTTGAAAGATGATATTCTGGAGCTGCAGAGTTGTGCACATATATGTCTTTTTAATGACTGGAACTCAAGCTGAGTTTGAAAAAAAAATTAAATTTTATTTTAAAATTACAGTTGACATACAATATAATATTAATTTTAGGTATACGACCCTGTGATTAGATGTTTATATAACTTCTCAAGTAATCACCCCAATAAATCTAGTAGCCATCTGACACTATACATAGTATAACAATATTATTGACCATATTTCCTATACTGTACTTTTACATCCCGATGACTATTTGGAAACTATCAATTTGTAATTCTAAATCCTTCAAAATGTTCTCTGTATCTGAGTCCGTTCTGCTTGTTCATTTATTTTGTTTTTCAGATTTTGTATATAAGTAAAATAATCCAGCCTTTGTTTTTCTCTGTCTGACTTGTTTTACTTAGCATAATATCCTCTGAATCTATGCATGTTGTTGCAGATGGCAAGATTTTGTTCTCTTTTTATAGCTAAATAATATTCCATTGTATATATGCATCACTTTTTCTTTAACCATTCATCTATTAATGCACTTAGGTTGCTTCTATATCATGGTTATTATAAACATTACTGCAATAAACATATGGATGTATATGTCTTTTTAATTTACTGTTTTGGGTTTCTTTGGATAAATACCCAGAAGTGGATGTGCTGGGTCCTTCTTTATCTCTTGTCATAGCTTTTGTCTAATATAAGTATTTGTAAACCAGCTTTATTTGTTTTGCTTTATTTCTATTTTTATAAAATATCTTTTCTTTCCCATTATTTTTAATCTGTGTCTTTTGATCTGAAGTGATCTCTTGTAGACAGCATATGTAAGGGTACCATTTTGTTATCCATTCAGTCATCATAAGTCTTTTTTATTGGAGCATTTAATCCAGTTGCATTTAAAGTAATTTTTTGTGTGTGTGACAGAGAGAGAGAGACAGAGTGAGGGACAAATAGGGACAGACAGACAGGAAGGGAGAGAGATGAGAATCATCAATTCTTTGTTGCAGCTCCTTAGTTGTTCATTGATTGCTTTCTCATATGTGCCTTGACCAGGGGACTACAGCAGAGCAAGTGACCCCTTGCTCAAGCCAGTGACCTTTGGGCTCAAGGCAGTGACCTTGGACTTCTAGCTAGTGATCCTTGGGCTCAAGCCAGTGATCAAGGGCTCATGTCTGTGATCCCATGCTCAAGCCGCACTCAAGCTGGTGAACCTGCACTCAACCTGACAACTTCTGGGTTTTGAACTTGGGTCCTCTGCATTCCAGTTCGATGATCTATCCACTGTGCTACCACCTGGTCAAGCTAAAGTAATTTTTGATAGATGTGTATTTATTGCAATTTTACTATTCATATTTTTTATCTTTTTTTTTTAAATAGACCTGTTAACATTTCTTGTAATACTGGTTTGGTGGTAATGACCTCTTTTAGTTATTTCTTGTCTGGGAAACTCTTTGTCTATCCTTTGATCCTAAATGATAGCTTTACTGGATAGAGTAATCTTGGTTATAGGTCCTTGCTTTTTATCACTTTAGATATTTTGTGTCAATCCCTCTGGCCTGTGAAGTTTCTGTTGAGAAATTAGCTGACAGTCTTAAGGGAGCTCCATTATAGGTAACTAACCACTTTCTTTCCCCCTGCTCTAAGATTGTCTCTTTGCCATTAACCTTTGGCATTTTAATTATGATGTGTCTTGGTGTGGGCCTCTTTGGGTCCTTCTTGTTTGGGACTCTCTGTGCTTCTTGGGCTTATATGTCCATTTCCTTCACCAGGTTAGGAAAGTCTTCTGTCATTATTTTTCCAAATAGGTTTTAAATTTCTTGCTCTCTCTTCTTCTTCTAGCATGCCTATGATGCAAATATTGGTACATTGGAAGTTGTCCCAAATGCCCCATAGACTATCCTCATATTTTTGGATTCTTCTTTTTGATGTTCTGATTGGGCATTTTATGCTTCCTTATCTTCCAAATTGCTGATTTGATCCTCAGCTTCATCTACTCTACTGTTGATTCCCTGTAATGTATTCTTTATTTCAGTTAGTATATTCCTCTTTTCTGACTAGTTATTTTCTTACAGTTTCCACATTCTTTTTTTCATGCCTCTGAAGTTCTCACTAAGTTCCTTGAGGATCCTTATAACCATTGTTTTGAACTCTGTATTTGATAGTTTGCTTGCTTCCATTTCATTTAGTTCTTATTCTGGAGATTTCTCTTGTTCTTTCATTTCAGACTCTTTCTTTGTCTCTGCATGTTGTCTGCTTCCCTGTATTCATTTCTATAAGTTAGGTAGAGCTGCTATAGCTCATAGTCTAAGTAGACTAATTTATGTAGTAGGTCTCCTATGGGCCCAGTAGTGTCCTGTTGCCTCCCAGTCACCTGAGTCAGGTGCTTTGGTATGTGTGGGCTGTGTGTACCCTCCTGTTGTAGCTGAGCCTTGATTGCTATTGGTATGTTACTGGGAGGGATTGACATTCAGGCTTATTGACTGTGAGGAGCATCTGCAACTATATTGGCAGAACTGTTGTGCAGAAACTGACCTACTGATCAAAATTTGCTTTAGTGGGGCTTTGGTACCTGCTGAGTTTGCCCCTTGAGACTGTAGCTTGTGAAGATGGTTGGTTGTAATCCAGAATGCTAGGAAGCTGTCCACGAGGTACACTGGTACCGGGGCCTCCTGGGAGGGACAGATTAAGATCAGCTACCACCTGTGCCCTTCCCAGGACCATCCAGCATGAACTATGCAGGGATCTACAAATGGCTGCTACTTGTGCTGGGTTTGGAGGTACCCCGGTGAGGCCAACCTGCAAACTGAGGCTAGCTTCTGCTAGTGCCAGGCCTGGGGCCACTTAACAAGTGTTGTGGGATATACTGAGGTGATATGTTGCTTGTTTGAGAGATTTTAGGAAAGTCCAAAATGAGCCAAGGGAGGCGGTTTGTATGGAAAAGTAACTAAAATGGCTTGAATTGGCCCACAAGCCAAGTGTAATGGGGTCTCAGGAAATCACCAAGGTGGGGCCTACAGTGTTATACAGATTGATGGAGACTCAGATATGGTGTCTGCTTACTGGTTTCTTTGGGGGAGGGTTCAGCACAGGAACAATGGCCTCACCTGAACTTCTCTCTGGGAGAAAGCTGCCCCATCCAATCTTCATCCTGAAGCCAAATACAGTGGTACCTTGAGATACAAACTTAATTTGTTCTGTAACCAAGCTTGTAAGTCAGTCAACTTGTATATCAAACTGCCAATACGGGACCCGTGCGCCAACGCGACAACTAGAGGTAGCTTCCCAAATTACAACTCATAAAATTTCGCTCGGATCTGGAACAAAAATAGGAACTGAGTTGCAGCTTGTATCTTAAAAAATTTTTTTTTTTTAATCGTATGTTGGTCTGTTTGTATCTCAAGGTACCACTGTAATTCAGTTCTTCCCCATATGTCCCTGGCAACTTTCAAGCTGATGTCCCAGTGCTGGAGCGCAGAGACAGTGAGTTTGAGTCAGTCCATGTGAGGCCCCTTTAAGAGGAATGCCTGGGGCTCATACTTCCCTCTTCTCACGCAGCCACAATTTCTGCTGGTTTTTACAGCCTGATGTTATGGAGACTGCTCTTCTTAGTGCTGGAACCCTGAGCTTGGGGCCTGGTATGGGGCTAAGACCTCTTGCTTCTTAGGATGGACTTCTGCAGCCAAGAATTTTATCCAAGACAGGTGGGTGTGGGACCAGCCCTTCCCCTTCTCCATCCCTCCTACCAGTCTGGAGGTGGCTTCTTCTTTATATCCTTAGTTTTAGGACTTTTGTTCAGCTAGATTTCAGGTGTATCTGAATGATGGTTCTTCTATAGATTATTTGTAATTTTGATGTAGTTGTGGTAAGTCCCAAATACCATTTTTACATATGCCGTCATCCTGACCAGAAACTCCTAAAATTTTTAAAAAAAATCAAACTCCCTGGTAATACAGTCATTGTCTTTACTTTGGGCCAGGGACTCTTCCAAGCATTATGTACATAGATTACCTTATTTACTCTCTCCCCATTTCACAGTGAAGAAACTTGCCCAAGGTCACACGCTTAGTGTTAGGGCCAAGATTCAAATGGGATAACCTGGCTCCAAAGTCAGTATGCTTAGCCACAGGTGAGTAGAGACAGGGTGTGGTTGTTGTAACCACCAGATGCAATGACATCGGTAATATTTTTACACTTCCATTTGACAGGTACGAAACTGAAGTACAAAGTAACCTTTCTAGTATCAGACAGCTAGTAAGTGCAGAGCTGGGATTTGAACTCAAGCAGTTTGACTCTAAAGGGCATGCTGTCATCTAAACTTCTTTTACAAATATGCAGCTTTTTAGAAACTTCTGTTACTGCAGTATGGAATTTGGCATTGCAGATACATGTGTGCTTCTGTGCTTACTCTTAATATCTTATCCAAAATTTCTCCCAGGAGATTTTTGCTCTACTATTATTTCACTGGAGAAGCCATTAATAAAGATATGCTTCTTAAATATTATTGCATGATTTTAAAATTTCTTTATTTGTGCATATGTTAAGTACCATGAGTCCATCAAAGGTGCATATAAATAAAAGGAAAGATTTTCCATGCTTCTTCCCAAAACTTTGCCACTCTATATGCCTGAAAAAAATTTAAATTTTCTCTATTAGTTTCATGTGTCCTTAATTTAGTATTAAAAATCCAGATTTCTTCCAACTCTATTGGACATTGTCCTATATTAAAATTTTAAAAGCAAGTTATTTTGAGTTCTACAGCAGTAACTATTTAAATAAGACGCATATATCTCAGCCCTTTGGCACACATCCTTGAAAACTGAAAGTTTCACATTGGGATTTTGGTCAATATAACACTTATTAAGCATAGTCTTCGTATTTTGAGTCAATTCTAGATTTTAAGAGGTTATTTTAGAAGGTCTTTGTCTCTCATTTTAATGTGATAGAAACAAACCATAAGCTCTTGTTAAAAAATTCAAAAACCTTATTCAGGAGGCATGAGGTGAGATGCTAGACTCACGTTCTAATAAGCTCCCAAGTGATGTTGTAGCTATTATTCTGTGAACTACGCTTTGAGGAGCAAGGATGCTGTGCTGGTTAAGTGGTTTCTAAAGGCAGAAAACAACTCCTTGATGTGTACTGTTTGCTAATATTCATGATATAAATACTCGCACAATGGCCAAGTTCAGGCGACCAAGATAATGTCATTGAACATTGAGTTGGGAAGAGATGTGCAGCACAGAAACAGTTGGCTTTTCCCAGTGGACACCAGCAGGCTCTGGCACAGTACTGGATCTACATGGCTCTACACCCCCATTTCAAAATTCAGAGTAGTAAGAAATGCTGTTCCACTCTGCAAAGAATTCTAATAAGGTTAGGAAGACATAGACTGTAACAGGGAAAAGGACTAGAGATTAGTTAGAAAGTGTTGAGAACAGGTGCACATAGAAAAGGAAGGGGAGTAAGAACCAGCAAACTGCCCGATACAAACGAGGTGAGGGAATACTTTGGCATTACGAAAGTGTCTGCAGTAGGGGAGTTGTGCTAGGGGCAAAACAAAGAACCCCTAGTTTCACAAATGTTCCATCTCTGGCATGTATGAGGAATAAAATAATCAGATTAATCAAGCATTCAAGTTAATAAGAGTTGACCTACCTACCACAAAGAGATGGCAATTTTGGAAGTAATAGAATGCATTGGAGGTGTATAGAACTTAATTTATTAATTATTTGATCGAGAAAGGACTTCTAGAGCTGCCATTTCTCAGAGCCATTGCTTTACTATTTCCGGTCTCTATTCTAGGAGAGTCGGGATGGCGCCTGGGAAGTTCCGTTCCTGGTGTCTATAAGTAAGTGTGTTACACCTTTCTCCCGCGCTGTCATGTGAAAGCACCCAGCAGACCCTAGTCCATGGAGAGAATGTCTAACTGGGAGAAATGCTTTCCCTTGAATGCTTTGAGTCTTTAAGAATCTAAGCTCAGTTTTCTCATCTTTAAAATGGGGCTGATAATACCTAACTTCTATGGTTTCTGTGAAGATTAAATGGAAATGGTCATGACATGTCAGTACGTATTACATACAGAATTCTACATTCCAGCTGTGGTGAAGTCTAAGCTATTTTTTAATATCTATGGACCTTCACTGTCTTCCTAGCCTGGGGCTCTTCCAAGACTCTTAGATTCTTTCTTTAGTCAGACACCCAAATGTGAGAATGTCTTCTTAACATTTCTGAGACCCAAATACAAATTTATTTTGAAAAAAAAAATCTTTTCTTTCTTGTGTCTTGGAATAAAAGTGCTATTTTGTTTTTTTAATTTGTACTATGTTAAGAACCAGAAGAGGGAACTTAAGGTCAGTCAGTCTCTCAGGTTGAGAAACTCTTAAGCTATAAGCTCCAGAACCTTGTCTTTGTCTCTCATGGGCTTGTGGGGAAAAGTGATATAACCATGAGATCACTGTGTTCTTTTAGATGATTTCCTGTTTCCTGTGTATTTAAATACACAGGGAATAATCCCGCTATTAAAACGAGACCCTGTATGTGTGTATGGGCAGAAGTTCAATGGAAAAGGAAGAAAAATATGCTTGTTGAATACCAGATGTAGAATGCATAAATCCTGACAGAACAAGTGGGGAATAGCTTTATGGCTGACTTGCAGGAAACCTAAGGGAACTGGGAAGTCAGATAGGCATGTGTCAAACAGACTTATTTAAATCATCCGCTTCCTCGGCAAAATAAAAGTCTGAGAGGGTTCTGTTTGCCTTTGTGGTTTGAAATTACAGTTGTAGGCCTCAGAGGTCCTGCTTGATTGAAGACTTTCAAGCAAAGAAGTTACACGACCTGGGTTAGGCTCCGGCAACATCGGGCTCGCCCAGTGCCATTGACTGAGGTCTCCAACCTTGCCCTGTTTGTACTTTCTGTTCTTTGTCATCTCAGAAACAAATTGCAGTGCAGCTGACCACTGCTTCATGGCCCTCCAGCTTGTCATAACTAAAAGGTTTTTGCATCTGAAAGAGAATGGCATCTATTGGCTTACTTCTCAGACCTGGATTCCAGTGGTGAAGTGTAGATGCAAAGTATAATCTTTGTCTCCTCAGGTTTGAAAACAAGGCACCTCTTTCTTCTGTGTTGTCTTGTCCACAGTTCATACAGAATTGAGAGCCTTATAGACCATTGGTTTGGGTCGAAACAAACAAACCTGATTTAAAAACCACTCATATGTGTGTGTTTGCCTATCAGGCCCATACTAATTTGTAGTAAGAGATAAGACTGAACACCAATTATTCTTAGGTATGACCTCCTATTTAGTATGTTATTGGTGTAAATAGATGCAAAGCAAAGTTATTTTAAGTGTCAACCATATCCTTTAAGTTATGGTAGCTCCCTAAAATGTTTTTCTCAGGCTATTTCTGTTCAAAAATATATTTTAAAATATATTATTCTTGTCCTGTATGCACTAAATAATAGAATAAAAATCATGGTGCTGTGAAAAGACCATGGAATTTATAGTCAAACACACCCAGATCTAAATTATTCCTTGTTCATTATTTACTGAGTGAACTTGAACATGTGACTATAACTTTCTAAGCCTCAGTTTTCTTATTTTCTTTCTGAGAATATATATGTAAAAAATATTTCTATAGAACCTAATACATTATCTGCTACTTTGGGAAACGTTGACAAGATTCTTACTCCTTACCATCCATTCATTCATTCATCTATCCACACTTCCATCTATTCATTATCTATCCATCCTTCCATCCATCCATCCATCCATCCATCCTTTTATCCATATATCCATCCATTGATCCATCCATCGATCCATTCATCCATCCATCGATCCATCCATCCATCCATCCATCCATCCATCCATCCATCCATCCATCCATCCTTTTAATAAATGCCTATTGAACACTTTTTATGTGCCAGTCACTATTTCTATAAGTAGAGCTACAAACAAGAATAACATGTGAGCTTTCACTTAAGAAAACAGTCTCACTCTCTATAATGGAAACAGGTATGTATTTGAAGGCACACACCAGGGATAAAAGTAATATGAAGGAAATAGTCAACTCTTTCCGGTCTCAGAGTGTGAAGTGTCAGCAAAGCCTTAGCCAAGGACATGATTCATAAACTGAGCCTTGAAAAATGAGTGAGAGTTCCCCAGCTGAAGGAGGTGATGGATGGGGGAGGTGGTGAGGTTGAGAGTTTCAGAAAGTACAAAGTGTGCAAAGCCCAAGAGACAAGAAGAATATGGCACTTTTGAGAATTACAAATAATCTGTGGATAAAGGCATGGGGTCTGGTGAAACAGGAGGGTGTAAATGGCAAGAATGATGAGTCAGAAGCTGTCAAAGGCCTTAGGGGACATGCAGGGGCATATGCCTTTCATTCTTTGAGCAATGGTGAGCTGTGGAAACTCTGTGAGCAGAAGCATGCAGAGCACTATCCTGCTGCTGATACGACTTTAACCACCACAGAAGAGATTGTTAATAAGATATGCATAACTTATTTCTTATTCGTCTTTATTACATTTGGAAATGAGAAACATTAAATAATCAAGTCACAAGTGGACATGCTTTGGCTTCTCTCTACGATATTTGGGGGGGGGGTGGTAGTAGAGGGCTTACATTCTTCTCTGCTCTTGTTTCACTGTTCAATAGCTTTGTTAGATGAGATGTGTACTATTCTTGTTTCAACAGTAATAGCTGTGCATATACACCATTTTAAAATATGTAATTAAGCAATACAAGTGAAAGCAAGGTCACTCATATTGGAAGATATAAAATGGTTAAGTTTTTATTTTAGGTTTTCTTTTTCTTTTAGCATGAGAAAAACACACACAGACAGGCAGACAGGGACAGAGAAATGAAAAGCATCAACTCATAGTTGCAGCACCTTAGTTGTTCATTGATTGCTTTCTCATATGTGCCATGAGTAGGGGTCTACAGCTGAATCAGTGACCCCTTTTTCAAGCCAGTGACCTTGAACTCGAGCCAGTGACCATGGGGTCATTTCTATGACTCCACACTCAAGCTGGTGACCCAAGCTGGTGAGCCTGTGCTCAAGCCAGATGAACCCATACTCAAGCCAGTGACCTCGGGGATTTGAACTTGGGTCCTCAGCATCCCAGGCCAACGCTGTATCCACTGTGTCACCACCTGGTCAGATTTAGGTTTTCTTATTATAGGTAAGCTGTCTTGTAATCCATGTCAGTTTTAATTATACCAGTGATATGGAGAATATAATTATTGAGTGAAGGTTTCTAACTAATGATGAAGAAAATTCTGACTTAACTTTTAGTCTAGAAAATGCTCTCTTCTCACCGAAAACCAAGGATAGTACTCAACAGCACTTATTATTCCTATTTCATGAATGAGGAAACTGAGAATAAAATAGAAATATCTGAACCTGAAGCAAAATAGATACAATTAGTTCTTCATATAGTATATATAATTTAGTGTAAAGCATTAAAACAATCAATTCAATCAAAATTAAAATACAAAAAGAATCAAACTATAGTAGTATTAAAGGAAACCATAAGAGAATTCTTCACAACCTTAGAGTAGGGAGACCATCTAAGAACAACAGAAGTTTTAAGAGAAAATAATATAATGAATGTGATCATATAAAAAATATTTTAAAATTACTACATGGCAGTAAAAGAGAAAAAATTATTAAAAAGTAAAAAAGGATAAGCCCAATATAAAAGTGGGCAAAAATTAAGAATAAATAGTTCACAGTAAAGCAAGTGCAGATGATTTTAAGCATATAAAAAGAGTCCCAACCTCATTCACAATACAAGAGATAGAACTTAAAAGAACAATTGCAAACCATTTTGTACCTACAAAATTGGCAAGTAGCAAAGAGTGGATAATATATCGTATTGCAAAGGGTTTGGAGAAGCAGACACTTGGATTTTTGCAGTGGGTACAAATTGGTAACACCCTTTGGAGGGGAATTTATGTCTCTATTATTATTTAACATGCACAAGAATTCTGCACATGGTGAGAAACCATGACCATGTAGAGGCTTTTATTGCCACTTTGCCTATAGTAACAAGAGACAGGAAACTACATAGGCAGGTAACTGCTTCAGTAGGTATTATAATGCAGTACTAAGCAGTCATTACAAAATGAGACAGGTCCACATGTGCTACTATAGAGTTCCAGAGGTATACCATTTATTTTCTTAACACATAGCCCTAAAGAGTCTTTTTGAGTATAGCCTGAGAGGCTGGGATCTAGAACTTGGTTGGCCACATAGGGGCTAGAGGTAGAGGGGATGTGGTGGTGGGGGGATGGACCTAGCTTTGGAATATGGGAAACTAGAAGTCACTTAGCAGCATATAAAAAGTAATGTGAGTTCAGAGTGAAATATGGATTAGGTGGGGGGAGGGAAGTGGGATAAAGAGGGGGTGAGGGAGGGGAGAAGCACACAGAAAACCAGATAGAAGGTGAGGGAAAATAATTTGACTTTGGGTGATGGGTATGCAACATAATCAAATGTTAAAACAACTTGGAGATGTTTTCTCTAAACATATATATGTACCCTGATTTATCAATGTCACCCCATTTAAATTAATAAAAAATATAGTAATAATAATAATAATAAAAGTTGGATTGAGCAGAAAGAAGGCTAAAAAATTTGCAAAGGCAAGCGTTTAGCTTTAGGGAAGTTTGCAAGCATTAAACATGGCCTCAGCCACCAAGGTGGGTTTCAAGGGAGAAAAGGTTCTGGGGAAGATAAAGCAGGAAGCAGATTTACAAAATAAAGACTCTGTCACATACAGAAATAATGTAACAATCTAGCTACCTTATTACCTTGAGCACAAGGTAAAAATGGAGTCTCAGGAACAGAAAAAATCTGATTGTCAGTACTGATGCCTAAAACTACAGTCACATGCCACTTAAAGATAAGGATATATTCTGAGAAATGCATGAATGTGCTAGAGCACACTTGCACAAACCTACACACCTAGGCTACATGGTATATACAACAGTCATCTATATTTCTCAATGACACTTATCAATGCCAAAAATGTAATGAAAATTAAATAAAATTGGCTAATAGATTTATAAATAGTATTTACAGGGAGCCAAACCATAAAGTTCAACTGTTGCAAATACAAATGATGATAGTTTTGACTTACAACCAAATTGTATTTTACTACACTGCTCACAAAAATTAGGGGATAATTTATAGCTTCATATTCAGTTTGAAATATCCCCTAATTTTTGTGAGCAGTATGCTTGATACATTGTACACGCGATATATGTTCTTTGCTTTTCTTTCTCTGTCTTCTGCCTGTTTTACTACATACATAGTTATTAGCACCTTCACTAGGAAGTGGGAAAGATAATGACAAGAAATAAAAATGCAAGTTGAATTGCAACTAAGAATTAATTCTTTTTAAATGCCAACATAAGAATATGAGAAATATCTCAATTGTAAACATACGTTGCTACCTTGGTTAGTATACGATATTTTAAATATGCAAAAAAAATGTGTTGAAGAATTGGAATGTATTTCATACCAAAGAGCAAGAGATAGACTAGACTACAGGAGCATCTCTCCCTACAAATGGAAACTGCAGAAATATTCATGTAAAAAAAATGACCTAGCAAGTACACACATAAATTCTTAAGACCTAACCACATTTCCAAAAGCAAATTACAAAGCTTGGCCTAAACTGGAAAAACTGAGGTCACTTGCTGGAGTCAGAGAAGGCATTTACAATAAAAAGATTTTTTTTAACAAAGTTATTTTAACAACTTTTTCAAAAAGGAGGTTGGGGATGGAAGAACATGACACTAGATGAATATACATCATAATATGAATATTATAATTTTTATCTATTTAGGCTGTTTTTTTTATTTTCATCTTTATATTTTATGTCTCAAAATTTCTACAATAAACATGTATTAGTTTTATAGTCAGAAAGTAGTTTTTAAAGATAAAATTTATGTTTCACTTCCCTTTTTTGATCTGTCAATGGAGTTTGTTCTGTGTGTTCTGTCAAACCCATCTCACAGTGGATTGGAGGCCTGGAGCAAGACTGGAGATCTCATCATACAAGTATTTTAATGATCAGAACATGGAAGTTAGCCTTAATATGGTTGTATACACATATTGATTAGTTTTATCAGACTGTATCCAAATAAAAAGAACTTTTAGAATTTAAAGAGTGATCCAACTTATTATACGTAATTCAGTAGCTCAAAATGCCATGTTTTCTAAATGGTGTCACAAGATAACTGCATACAATTAACTTGCAGCTACATGAAAAACAATTTTCACCACAAAATATTAATCTTTTGTTCTAGAAATTGCTTATAGTTTGTCTCAATGTAGAATGTTTGTTAATGTACAAAATGTACATATTATATATTCTACATATGTAAGTATACATTTATATATGTTAAGCAAAAGTTAATTGATGATTACATTTATTATTATCTATTACTGAATTTCCTTGAGTATCAAGAAAATGATAACTTTCAAATCATTTTAGTGGTATCTGCTGCAAATGAAATCAATTTTAAAAGAATTTCACGGATCTTTTTTTTTTTTTTTTTTACAGAGACAGAGAGGGAGTCAGAGAGAGGGATAGATAGGGATGGACAGACAGGAATGAAGAGAAATGAGAAGCATCAATCATCAGTTATTTGTTGTGATATCTTAGTTGTTCACTTATCACTTTCTCATATGTGCCTTGACCACGGGCCTTCAGCAGATGGAGTAAACCCTTGCTCAAATCAGCAACCTTGGGTCCAAGCTGGTGAGCTTTTTTGCTCAAGCCAGATGAGCCCACGCTCAAGCTGGTGACCTCAGGGTCTGATCCTGGGTTCCTGCATCCAAGTCCGACGCTCTATCCACTGCGGTACCGCCTGGTCAGGCTCACGGATATTTTTATAAGAATAAATGAGGGCTTTTGTTGTTTTTTTATTACATTTTTTTTGTATAAAACTAAAGAAATACTGAATCATCTGCCTAAACATGGAAGTTATTTGAAAATGTATTGATTGACTCAAGAGCACAATTCCTAATGTTTGCAAGATCAGTCATCTGAAATGAAGCTGTAATTTCTGGTCACACTGCCAGATATAGGCCAATTTGTGTAGCCCTCTTCTGTGGACATCTCACTCTCTAATAAGTCTGCTAAATTTTACGCTGAGATCCACTGTGAGGAATGAAGAACTGAATTCAGAATTGAATATGTCCCAACTATGCTTCAGAATTCACCAAGATAGTCTAATTTTGTTAAATATAAAATTTTCGTTGAAATGTCTTAAAGTGATCAGTGACCAACAAAAAAGGTATAGATGTAATTTAAATGGTTTTCTTAATAGCTTTATAATACTTCTGATGAACACCTCTGTACTGTTTCTCATTAGGTGATATTGCACTCATGCTTATCGATAAAAATCCATATGTATCACACACATACTGATTTCTGAAAATTGAGCGTCATAGAAGTAAAGTGCTTCTTTTCACAATTACAGAGTGGCTGGCTAAAACCCAGACACACAAAATCATACATAGGCGCTGGCCACTCGACTAAACAATGCTGTCCTCTCTGTCATTAAATAACTAGAAGGGTCTTTGGAGGAAGGTGACAGGAACTGAAAGTACTGGCATATATAATTATGAGATATAAAAACTAAGAGATTTTTAAAACAATGTTTACTTATATAAAAGACTGATTACCAAAAGGTTTTAAGATAAAATTAGTTAGGTTTGTAAATGCCATTCTTACACTATATTGTCATTATGCAACTTATTTAATTTTTACCTTTGCTTTTTGTATATGAAATGGAGATAATTATTTTGCTGATCTCACAGAGTTGTAGTGATGGTTAAATGATATAAAAGTCTTGGGAACACATAAAAAGTGTTCAGTAAATACTAGTTATTCTTACACTATGAGCACTGTTTTGCCCTTAAGGTACATAATTTAATTTAATCTTTACACTATCACTACAGGGTATTATTATTATTACCATATGACAGAGGAGAGAAGTTTGGTAAGTGGCCACGATTTGCACTGCTAATAAGATTAAGGGTCAAGATTCAGTCTGTGTAACTCTAGAATAGGGTTGGCAAATTAAGAATAGTTTTTATACTATTAAGTGAAAAAGAGACTATATGTGATCTTAAAATCTATAGTACTTACATGTGGACCTTTGCAGAATATGTTTGCTGGCTACTCTAGAGCCATTTTTCCTTCTACAAAATATCATACTAGCCTGCCTTCTGAACATCAGATGCCTGTTTTAACTGATAGAGTTACTCACTTTTTCATTCACCCAGCAAACATTTATTGAGCACCTGATATGTGTCAGGAATCTCTATAGATGTCTGCTCTAGAAAAATAAATGAGATAAAGATATTGCATCAAGAAATTTTCAGTTCTGCCTGACCAGGCAGTGGCGCAGTGGATAGAGTGTCGGACTGGGATGTGGAAGACCCAGATTCGAGACCCCAAGCTCGCCAGCTTGAGCGCAGCCTCATCTGGTTTGAGCAAAAGCTCACCAGCTTGGACCCAAGGTCGCTGGCTCCAGCAAGGTGTTACTCTGTCTGCTGAGGGCCTGCGGTCAAGGCACATGTGAGAAAGCAATCAATGAACAACTATGGTGTCGCAATGGCAATGAAAAACTAATGATTGATGCTTCTCATCTCTCTCTGTTTCTGTCTGTCCCTATCTCTCTCTCTCTCTGTCCCTATAAAAAAAAAAAGAAAAAAAAAGAAAAAAGAAATTTTCAGTCCTGTAAAGACTGAAATGTTAAGGACTCAATATGTTATATTGAATCAATAAGTGGGTTATCTAGGAAGTTTGATAATTATGGGACAGTGTTCTACTTCCATATGATAGGGCTCTGTGCAAGCACGTAGAAGGGACCTTGAATGTAGCACTCAAGGGTCAGATCTGTCTTCCTGGAAGAATTGAGAGATGAGATAATTTTGAAAATTTTGGTTTAGGAATGGATATAAGGTATTCCAGAGACATGAAACAGATATGTCCTGCTTGAAGGCTACTGGTATGGGGAAGATGTTGGCTGGAAGCAGAGCATATTATGTGAATGGTACGGGTCGCAACTTAGGCTTTCTTTGGTTGGTACTAAGTTAGAAGTGGGAACAGAAATTAAAGAAGCTGCCAGTTATTAATCAAGTTCTGGAGCCATTTTGGGCTGATTATTAGAGAACTAATTGTTTTATTTTTCTGGATTGTTACTGGAGATAGCAGTCTGCTGTCCTATAAATCCAATGTACAGTAGGCTAGACCAGTTATTGTAGATAACGAGGTTGGTTTTCTGTCCAGGTGGCAGGTCAAAGTTCTGTTTTTATGCATAGTCTGGCCATTGTATGTTTGTATGTATTCACTCCTTCAGTAATAAGTAATACAGTGATGCATCCTTCATTTTGACAATATAATGAAAAGAGTGATACAATCTTCTGGGGAGCATCAAAGAAGGCTTCACAACAAAAGGAATATTTGAAATGAATCTTAAAGTTTACAGTAAAAAGAGAAAAAGAAATTGCTACCAGAGATTACAACATTGCAAAGAAATACCTAGACAGTATGTGGTATCTTTTGAGAAACAGAAACTTTTTAGAGAAACTTGAGCATAAGCCAGTAGGGGACAGAAAATGAGCCAAGAAAAAGGGTTGGAATCAAAGTGTCATGAACTTTAAATAATGTTCTAAGACATAGCCTTTATGAATGCCAAGGGAGAAAGAAATGCTTTCAAGCCAATAATTATAATATTAGATTTGTGTTTTAAGAAGATAATTCTTGTGATAGTAGAAAATATGCATGGGGTGTGTCAAAAAACTGGAAGCTTGCACACAAGCTTGGATAATATTTTCCAAATTGAAGAAAGTGGTGAGCAGGGTCATGGGGATGGAGTAGAGGGCAGATAGAGATGACTAGAGCAGTATCTTAGACACAGAGTGAGTTCTCCATAAATATGTTAGATTGAGTCAATAAGTGGGTTATCTAGGAAGTAGAATGGACTGGGCTTCATGACTTGATTGTATGTTATAACATAAGGATAAAAATGAGTCAACAACTATCAAAATTTTTAGCTTTAATGACTGATTGTACAGTGATACCATGGACCAAAGTATAAAAAGTGGGGACTCTGGCAAGTGACGATGTCAAGTTTAACTTTAAGCATGTCTTTGGGGTTCATAAAGTTGGAATTGGGTTTTGGCAGTGGAGGTTGGAGCCTGGGGGTCACTGGTAACACATAAGGACTAGCTGAAATCATGAAAAATGGTGATTGGTCAGAAAAACCTTTGAAAGCTAAGGAAGGGGTCCAAGTCCTTGAATACACTTAACTTTAAACAATAGATAGAAGAGGAAGCAACAGTAATTGCCAACTGAAAACAGTCCCTGTGTTCCTTTAAAATTTCTCCCTTTAGATTGCTTTAGACCCAGTTTGCCCATTGTTAGTGGTAGGGAGTTGAAATAGCAATTTTTAAGAACTATAGAAACCAACCGTGCAGAGTATATAGAACTCTGAGGATTGGACTCTTTGAAGCATGGACTTTGTGTTGGTGAATGAACCTGTGTCATGAGGAGACCCAAAATGGGATTGAAGCTCACCCTATTTCTGTGGCCCTGGCCATGTTACTTCTTTTAGCTACATATTAAGGTTAATTATATCCATCTTAAAGAGTTTTTATTATTAAATAAGACGGTTCCATATAATACATGTAAGGTACTTTGCACTCAATAAATAAGTCATTATAAAAAAGCTAGAAGAGTGACACTGAAGAAAAGCTGTAAATACAATTTGCATCCAACTACATGTAAAATTGTTTACATTGCAAAGATAATCATGTATACTTAATATTTTTATCTTAGCTCTTCCTCACTTCAAAAGAATTTTGTTTCAGTAAAAATCAATTCTGTTTTTTCTAGAAAAGAATTCTTTAAAACTTTTAAAATAACATTTTAGTATTTCTTTCGTGAACATATATGCTTATCTTTTTCCAAAATTACTCTGAAGATTATTTCCTACTATGGCACTTGTAGGTAACAAATATTTATTTGCTACCTGCCATGTGTCATGTTACTGTGCTTGGCAATAGAATGCAAAGATAGATAAACTTTCTTCTCTTGAGAAATTTATTCATTCATTCACTCAATAAAATATTTATTTAGAACCTACTAATGGGCAGGAAATGCAGCAGGGAATAGAAGCACGCAGAGACTTTGAGCTTTGGCAGACTTCATTTTAGTGAGGGGAAAGGCAAGAAAACAATTAACAAGTAAATAAAAAAGATAAATGCAGATGGTGTTAAATGAAGGAAAGAATAAAGAAATAATAGTGAGTGACTAGAAGAAACCAGCATATATGGCCAGCTGGTCTCCCTGGAGGTGGTGTCAGTAGAGAAGCATGACGGTAATGAGTAAGTATAATTGTTACGAAACAAAACTATTTCATAGCTGGCGGCTAATGAAATTATACATCACAAAAACAGTGCAGTGAGCAGAAAAACTATAAGTGCTTTAGAAATAAATTACTTTTGAATAAAATGTAAGTAATTTTAGGTTTTATATGTTCATATTTCTTACTGTATCCTCATTCTTGAACTAGGTGTAAGACTTAAAATAGGTGAAAAAATAAAGACTTTTAAAAGATTCTCTCAAATAGTCACTTTGAGTAAACATCATGATTGCTAATTAAACTCAGGAATGTTGGATATAATTTGTTATAAGTAAGATTGTGTCAATAAATCCCAACCAAATAGGTTTTCATCTTCTTTGTCTTTGAAGTCCAGACTGAGGGTCTTAATTATCCAACCAGAATGTGAATCAAAGGTGGTACTTAAAGCCATAGTAGTTTAAAACTAGAAGGGACCATCTGTCTATGTCACCATTATTTTGCAGAAGGTGAAATAGAAAGAAATAACAGAAAGCTTAAAAAAAGTAATTGGCAGAGCAAAAACAGAAACCTTGGTTTCATATTACCAAACCCAATGACTGGGATCTTTCCAATTTTCTCATCCGTTCAATCAACTAGTACTTCTTATGTGCCAGGCACTGTTTTAGCCTCAGGGTACCAAGAAGAATAACAAGTTCTTTGCAGAAAATCACTTTCATATTCTCCAGAACTTTGTAGATTGCCAAAAGATGTCTCCATTACCCCTGGACGAATAGCTCGGTTGGTTAGATCATTGTCCCGATGCACAGAGATTGCATCGTTAATCCTTGGCTAGTGCACATACAAGAACAGATTGATGTTTTCTCTCTGTCTCTTTCTTTCTCTCTAAAATCAATCAAGAAATAAAATTTTTAAAAGATGTTTTAATAAAGAATTTAGAATGTGTAACCTCTTAAGTGCAATAGGCATTATTGAAAATGTCAAATTGACAAGTTCTTGGACATGCTTGTTTTTTATTCTGCATTAAGCTTTTAAAAATGGTATTTTATTGGAGATGACTTTAGAATTATAAATTCTGATTTTCAGTTCAGACTCTGAGACTAATTTCTGACGTAGGAAAAGTTTCTGAGCTTTAGTTTGTAGCGGCAAACTGTGACAAAAGACTCTAGTCCAATGTTAGGAGCATATAGTAGGCACTCAATGTTTACCTTTAATTTTACTTTGTAATTTTAAATTTTCTTACAAGAAAATATGCGTATAGAAGTGTTTGTAAAGTGGAACTACAAGATCTCATCTATTCATGCAATCATTTTTACTGGACATAGAAATCTGACGTTTAAAATTTTGCAAATTTAGTTATGTGAATTAATATAGTGATAATTATCTTTCTATGGTTGGAAACTGATTATATTTGATTAATTTGTCTGAATCACTAAAACTCTTAACTTTTTCTACATCAAATCATACCAATACGTGTTTATTTGTATTTTATCATTTCTATGGTTGTAAAGACCAACTACAGCCAGAACAAAAAAATGTCTTTTTCATTTATTTGTTTATTCTGTCCTACATTTTCCTCTGGCCACATAATATATGAAAAACAGGAAAATCAAGTTATTTAACTATACAACAATAAGCAGCCATATGAAATAGAAAATCTACCTTCTAATCTTAGCTCTTATACTTAATAGCTATAAGATTTTAGACAGGATTGTCACATTGTTAAACTTCAGTAAATTCCCATGTAACATGTAAATATTAATGACTACCATATGATTATTAGGAAGATTAAATGAAATAATATCTGTAAAGTATAGTAACAGGTACACAGAAAGTGTTGACATAGTTGAACTTAGATGAACATTTGAGATCCGATTTATCATTTGTGACTTAGGCAATCAGTGTAGAATATAATATAAATATTATCCAAACTCTACATTATAGAGGCTATCAAAAAAGAATACCCTTATCTGCCAGAGATTTAATATTTTTAAATTTATTTAACAAGGATCTATTACCATATTTTTTAATCCATAAGATGCACCTGACTATAAGACACAACTAAGGTTTTAAGAAGGAAAATAAAAAAATATATTTTGAACCAAATGGTATGTTAAAATATTTAATAAAATACTGTATTTTTTGCTCCATAAGATGCATGGGCATTTCCCCCTCCACTTTTGGGGGAAAAATGCATCCAATGTAGTGAAAAATATGGTAAATGCCAATATTGTATAAGGCATGTTGTGGTTTCTCTAAGGGAAAAATAAATTAATGAAATTTGAAACGTCCTAAAAAGGCATAAAGAATGTAATAATTATAATGCACATAAAAAGTATAATGAATGCTTCTTTTTCTTTCCTTATTTATCCCGCCTCCCTAACTTAAAATTCTTATACTCTGCCCTTTAAAATTCAAAGTCACTCACAGAAAAATATTTTCTATATTCTCCCTAATATTTTCTGACTGAATCCTAGCTCTCTTCTGACCCTGCTTCCTGCACAGGCTTCCCAAGAACTAACCCTTTTCTTTCTATAGCCCTGGTCCATTTGCCTAATGTTAAGGTAGATGTCCTCCTTGCTTCCCATTGCTGTACTGTCCAATAGCCACTAGCTACATGTGGTTATTTAAATTTAAATTTATTAAATTTTAATAATATTAAAAATTTAGTTCCTCTGTCCCACTAACCACATTTTAAGCACTCAATGGTACTTATGTCTAGTGGTTACTGCATTGGACGTTGCAGATAAGGGACATTTCCATCAATGCACGAAATTGTATGAGAAGCAGTGTTCTAGACTATTCTTTCAACTTCCTCTCCCAAACCCCCAGCTTTGATTCTAGGTCGTCAGCTTATGCCACATACTGCTCAAACCTTGTCACTCATATAGGTCACTTACTCCCATTCCATTAGGGAGACGCAGCTCATTTTCCACATCTACCTAGATGATCTTCTCCATATGTTGGCATTTCAATTCCTTGACCTCTTCTCCTCCATGGATCTGTTCTTTATTCTACCTCAGTTTCCACTCCCATGATCATACCCTAGACTGAGTGGTTATACCCTAGACATTATCATTATCAACAATCTTC
Source organism: Rhynchonycteris naso (assembly GCA_037038555.1). Classification (NCBI taxonomy): domain Eukaryota; kingdom Metazoa; phylum Chordata; class Mammalia; order Chiroptera; family Emballonuridae; genus Rhynchonycteris; species Rhynchonycteris naso. Next base: position 284,474,144 of record CM072997.1, read on the forward strand.
TGCCCATAAAATCAGCCTTCAACATCACATTCTCCAACAACCACATCTAATATTCCAACTCATTCTATTATTTCTCACTCCTTTATACAGCTTACATTCCATGGTTCATCATTTTATTTATTTCTTGCACACTCTGTCAAGTTTGCCCTACTCTCACAATACATTATTCATCAGTAAAACCCTACCTTGGAAAAATTCAATTCTGGCTACTCTGAACCTACAATGTCTAAAATGAATATAGCCATAGAATAACTACAGTCATTCACTAGTCTCACATTAAATTCATTCACTTTTTCTGGACAAAACTTTATCTCTAACCCACAACTCTTATATCCAATTACTTACTTAAATTTTCCACTTGGTTGTCTGCCATTTAAAAATCAATACATTTTATACTGAGTTTCCAGTGTCCTCTACTTCACTTCATCCTGTTGCCATCTTGCCCAACTAACTAAATGCCAACTCCATTTTTTCAAGTGCTGAGGTAAAAAAAAATTATCCTCGATCTCTTTCTTTTTTTTTTTTAACATCTAGCATTTAATCTCTCACAAACTCTTCTTTGTTCTATTTTCAAAATACATTGTATTCTATCTTTTTAATCATGTCCACTGCTTCCAGGCAGTCTAGCATCATCTCTTGCCTAGATGATGTAATAGCCACACAATCAGTCTCCTTTCTCCATACTTGCCTTCTTATTGCCTAGTCTCAAAAGGACAGCCAGAATGATCACAGTAAAATATAAGTCAAGCCATATATGTCTTTGCACACCGAAATTCTGTGCTGGTTTCCCAATTCATTCCTAGTAAAAGTCAAAGTCCTTATAGTAGCCTAAAATGTTTTGTAGAGTCTGTCCACACTGACTTTTTGATTTTATCTCCCATTATTCTCCTACTAAGCCTCTCTATTTCAATCATGCTGGCCATTTATTATTTTTCTAACACACCAGATTAGCTCCTGTCTGAGGGCTTTAGCACTTGCTTTTTCTTATGCTTGAAATAGTTTCCATCAGATAGATGCTAGACTTGCTCATTCTCCTTGTTTAGAATGAAGCTTTCCTGACCAATTTATCTGAAAGAAGCTCTTTCCAACTCCAGCACTCTCCAATTTATTTCTTGACTTTATTTTTTTACACATTCTATCTATCGTCTATCTATCTATCTATCTATCTATCTATCTATCTATCTATCTATCTATCATCTATTTATCTTTCTATCATCTATATTTCTCCACTACAAGGACAGCAATGAGGTTTTTTTTAAATTCTTTTTGCTTGTTTTACTCATTACTAAGTCCTCAGTACCTGGTAGATGGTCCATAAATGTTTATGTGATGAATGAATGGTGTTATCTATAGAGGCTACATAATACTTTTTTTCCTTCTTTTTAAAAAGTAAAATGTGTTGTTTCTGTCTAAGCTTATTTCTTTTAAACCCTTTTTAATTTTTAGGTAACACGAGGTTTACAGGTCAAGAACAGAGAAGTAAAATGTATTAGAACCACCTGCCACATCCTCAAAACAAAAAGTTCATAGAGAGTTAGTTTTAAAAATGCCAAACACAAACCATTCTGCTCAGAAAACAAGGAAGGGGGAATGACTAGGGGCTAGAAAAGAGAGAGAAAGTGTATCAGAGTGAGGGCCAACATAATGGCAAACCAGGACCGGTTAGGGCAAAAAGGAGTAAGGGTTTTAGTGCCTGCTTAAGAGGAGTTGAATGTGCGTTGAATAAGGTGGAGGACCAGATGGAGACCAGCGGGGGAAAGAAGGGATGGGACCTCATAGAGAGTGGGGGACTGCATTAGTTCTACTCAACAAAAAGGAAGAATCACCATGAAGGAATGGAGCCTGGCCCACATCCCTTGTACAGGGTCTAAAATTTCACAATTTGTGTGGAGCTGGATCTCCAAGGCTCTAATTTAAGGACAAATTTGGAGCCATGAAACCCAGAGGGCCAGACTGTGGCCCATCAAACTCAGGCTAGTGGTTGCCTCTAGAGAAAGGGAGGGGGGAGGGTAGTGGTTAAAGAGACCTTCAACTTCATGTGTAGTATGTATTGGAAGGATAAAAAACAAATATGAGAAAATGTTATCAATTTTCAGTTATTGATGAGGACATGGGTTTTTTCCCGTTATTTTATACACTTTTCAGTCATTTTTTAATATACAAATTATTTTTTTAAAAAGAAAGTTTTAAAAACAAATAAGAGTAACTTTTCTAGTCTTTCTGTTGCTTAGGTCTGTCTTCTATATACTTCATTTGGTAGCATCAAGAAAGTTGAAAACATATATATCTGTTCTGTTTCTTAAAATTGATAATGCATTACAATCTGTTAAAAAGTACTCTCTTGGGATAAAAGTGAAAAAAAAAAGTATTACATCTAATTGTTTCTCTAACCCTTGATCAGTGGTGATAGCACCAACTTGGAAGGAACTCAAACCCACGGGACTCCCCTGCAATTCACATATCATATGGCATTTATTGTGAATGAGAATTGAAGCCAAAAGAAGCACTTAAGTATCTTTGGACATTTCCATATGATTGTCAAGTAGATCTTAGATTGGTTGTGTGGTTTTATGTGTGTGTGTATATGTTTGTGGGTTGTTTCTTTAAATTAAAAACTTTGAACTCTTATTTCAAGAAGCAATTCAAGCTTTTGTATTAAGTGAGAATTGTTCAAATGTAAATGTGGTACATTTACTTGCTGTAAATCTTCCTGAAACTTTCTATTGGATATGATAATCAATCTGCTGCTGATAATATTACTATTCTGTACAGAGAGCAATATGTTTCTGGGAGCAAATGGTTATTGTGCTAATATTGCTGGATGAAAAAAAAACCTGACATCTTCCTGAATGCCAATTTGGAATAAGAGCAGCTTTATTATTCTGCTTTATATATTGTGTTTTCAGATGTGAATTTTCTCTCTTAAAATTTCACCTTAAAAAAATTCTCTGCTCTTCATAAAAAGTTATTCCCTTGTGAAAAAAATCTTCACTCAAAATGTCATTTTTAAAAATATGCTTTGAATCATTCTATTGCATTCCCTGTTCACTTTTTTTTTTTTTTGGCTCAGTGTATATTTGAAAACTGCTAAATAGATCTTACTCATATTTTCCAAAACAATTCCATATTGGAAAAAGACAAGGAATTAGAAATATAAGTGTTTGGACCCAAAAATGCTTTCTAAATTTTAAAAACTTGACAAAAGTAGATATTCAAAATGAATATATTTTATTTTATGCATGAAACTAAATTTTTAAAATTGTAGTTACTTGATATCTCATGTTGGTGTATATTTTATAATTTTTATAAATATGATCTGCTTGGGTCTTGCATTCGATTTTGGGACTTGTGACATGGAATGACAGCCTGAATCTGCTTCTAAGAGAGTGATTACCTTGTCCCTCTACCCTTACCACAGCTACAGTATGGTGGCTGGTATTGTCTGCAGAGCACTTTCATCTCTTCAGAATAAAATAAGTTCATTAATTCCATATTTGTGACCAAAGATGGGGATCTTTTAAATGAGAATGGCAATTGGGAAAAACAGGACATAGAGTCAAAAAACCCATTTTAACCAAGGAGTAAGGAAGAAGGTATTGAAAAATAGAGAATATAAACAGAAATCTGGATCTGACATGATTCCAGGCATAGCATGTCCAGGAGTTCTAACATCAGCTTATAATGTTTTTAAATTCATATTCTTATCAATCATAGTTATACAGAAAATCATGCAAAACATTAATAATATGGTACCAGTGATGGGCTTGGGGACACATGCCATTCATTCTTCTAGAAATTTCAAAGGCTGAGTACAGCTTTAATGAAGTGAGCATGAAGCATCTATGAAAGTCTTCAAGCCATCATAATTGAGAAAGATGATTGTATTAATGAACAGGGACTTTTTTCTTTTGACAGTGACTTAACTAGAAATGTGCTTTTTGAGAGGAATTAAGTCACTTTGGTTAATATAATTACCTTTCTCACTGAATTAATGAAGATTGAACTCTAGCATATGACCTCCCCCAACACTAGCTAGAACTCGGTCTCTCTGAAAACTAAATCTTGCAACTTAGTTTTCACGTGGATTCATTAACCTGATGTTCCCAAACCTAGCTAGTCAGCAGAGACAACTTTGGAACTTAACAAAAGGTCCAAACTCATGGCCTCCACCCCAGACCACTAACTCAGAATCTCTAAGATAAGCATTGGGAATATGGCTTGCTTTTAAAAACTCTCGAGATGTTCAAGAAACCTTGTATAATAGGGATGTGGTTCAGGTATCCAATTCAAAACTTAGAGTAATTTATTAACATTTAGTATATGACATAACAATACTATCTTCAATTAATTTTATATATACTATGTACCAGATATTAACATACACTTTTTCTATCTGCACACCAATGTTTCTAGGAGCCACTATTTCCCTTTTTCAAATTAGAAGTTAAATAACAGAGCAGGTCTGTATTTCGTCTGAGGTCTTACAGTTGTTAAGAGTCGGAGGTGGGATTCTGACATAGTTCTAATTGCGGAGATTGTTACCCTCTGTGAATAGCATAGATATAATTATCTGATCTTCTGTCTAATGTCTTGATCATGTGTATTAGCTTTGGACCTGGCATATTTATAAACAACAGTTTCATAGTTGTTTCCAGCAAGTCCCAACAATGCTCAGCATGCCACATCAGGATCATTACTATTCTGCTGTGCTGTTGAGGATTTTAAATTGTGAGATAGTACTAGAATTTAATGACCGATTCTCACGGTCCAGGTAAATTCTTTGAGATTTGCATTTTGATCATGACAGGGAGAAAAATAGGGAAAATAAGTGAGCTGCCATCTCTCCCTGTATGAAAAGGAGAAGAAATATATGTTTTTAGAAGCCTAATATTAAATAAAATGTCCCAGGAGTAAGCTTTCTCTATGCCTACTTCTTATTCTTCTTCTCATGCTGGCTAAGTTTTGGTCTATTCCCAACAGTGCAGGTGGCTATAGAAGGCACACCTCAGCTTAGGGGGGAAAGCTTCCTGATAATGTTCTCTCATTCTTCTGTTGATAATGATCACTCAGACTGCTCCGCAAGTAGGTAAAACTTTAAAAATTGGCAAGAAATGTTGAGAACTTCCTCAATCCTGGGTAATGTCTTTGGTTTTTCCATCAGCTCATTCCATTTTTTTTGTTCCCAGGATTCTTAATTTTGTAAGGTTATATGCAAGTTTTTTTTCATCCGTGTTGTACTACAAGTAATGAGAAACCAAAAATTTTCTAACTGTGAATTCCCTAAAGAAAGGCAGTGCTGTGGATAAAAGGTCTATGAGAAATAAAATATTATGATCAGGTTTCATAGAAGCAATAAAGTATACTTATCTTTTAAATATGCTTCCTAAAATGTTAAAGCATAAAGGGTGATAGAAAAATGCAGGAACATTGAAATGAATGAGTTATGCTTGTTCATAAATGAAATGCACTCTTTTTACTTTGTACTGGGTTTCTGGTTCCCAGGATCATCCTACATATATGTTCAGAATTATATTCTTTATGCTTTTTCTCTTCACTACATCCTGTACATGTAGTATACAGGTAGGCATGGGAAATTCTGCATATTAGTTAGGGGAATGATGACACTTTGATGGCAATCTGGCAGCCATGCTGAGGGGGTGTGCTTCTCATTCACTTGTTTCCCTCTCCTGAAGTTGTCAGGCTAGTTGCATACACACTCGGTGTTTACAGTTTGGGGCTATGGAGGAAGGAAAATATTTTGGCTAATGTGCACTGACGTCAATGGCTTAAGTCCCAGTCAGTTGAGGTACTCTTGTTCCTTAACAAATGCCTGCTCATTTTCTGGTTCAGTTTTAAAAAAGCTGACAGTTGTACTGGAAAGCAGATCTCTGTCTTTGAAGCAGAAAGCTCTTCTGAACACAGGGCACAGTGATTGCAGTTTACTTACATATGTCTTTCATATAAGTGTGTGTGTGTGTGTGTGTGTGTGTGTGTGTGTGTGCACGTGCGCGTCTATGGAATAATCACATTTCTGTAAGAGAGAGGATCAAAAATAACATGTAGACTGCAGCTTGGCTGTGCGGCATCTAGAAGAGACTATTTCTCCATCCACCTCCAGGGTATCAGTGCAAGTTTTGGTTTTCGTGGTTAAATTTTTGTATCATATAAAATTTCAGTATTTTAAGAGAATAAAGGATTCTCCTTTTTTTTTTTTTTTGGCTTTTTCCCATGTCCTGACCTAGTGTTTGGTAGTATTTCTTCTTTAGGGAATTATACTCTGGGATTTGAATTACAGAGCAGAACGGTTCCGCTTAAAATCCCCAAAATAGAATAATAAAGTGTGAAAATGTCAACTTTCCACAAATAGATGTAAACACTCCATGCTCACAGTTGAAATTAGCAAAATAAATGAAAAACATTGATTTTTATTTTGTTTCCTTTTTAAGGACTTAGCCACTGCATAGGGATGTCAAGATAAGATACAATGTGATAAATAAAAACTAGAAAAATAGTCAAGAACCTATATTAAGACATTATAGAAGATAAATATACCATAGTAGGTGTCTCCATTTCAGAAATAGGGTAGATTATTCTAAAAATTTTCCACACAATATACTAGAAAACTGGGTAAATATGACAAATACCCTTTAAATACACAGTTAATCATATAAAAGAGTAAGATCAATTTCCAAATAACAGAGAATTGAAGGCAAAGTTTGAAAACAGAATGATAAAGTGACAGGAAATATAAAGCTAACCTGGGAACATAAACCACTCTCAGTAAACAGAGTCTTTGGTGTTTATAGGTGCACAGGCAGTATATGGTCAAGGCTGTCAGCCTGTGCACGGGAGAGAAGTGTATCCTCACATAAAGTGAGAATCCTTTAAGAGCTACATATTCAGTCAGTAAAGTGATGGATTACTAAACACTCAAAACAAATTTTTGGATAGCTAATAAAGGAACTTTTTATCTTTACATGGGGTCTGATTGGGTGAAAATTCCTTTCTAAAGATTATTAACTGCAAGCTTATCCTTGTAAAATAATTTGGTAACCCTACATGAAGAAATTGACTTTAGGAGGTAGTGCGTTTGTAGCGCTGGTTTAGAACACAGAGGAAAGAACCAAGGGATATGGAGCCTCTAGATATGGGGCCAAGGTATGTGGGGCCTCTAGAAGCTGAACAAATGGAAAGAAAGGAATCCTACTCAGAGGCTATATCATGGTCTGCTGCTCTGCCAACACCTTGATTTTAGCCTGGTGGGATCTGTGTCTCACTAGTGCTCTAATAAATTTTTGTTAATTTTGTAGTAATTTGTTACAGCAGCAATGGGAAACTAATAGATACCAAAAATGCAAAGGAAAGGAGGCGCTGGCCAGTTGGCTTAGTAGATAGAGTGTCAGCCTGATGTATGGATGTCCTGAGTTTAATTCTGAGTCAGGGCACAGAAGAGAAGTGACCATCTGCTTCTTTCCTCTTTCTTCTCCCCCTTCTCTCCCTCTTTCCCTCCCACAGATAGTGGCTTGACTGGTTCTAGTGTCCGCCCTGGGAGCTGAGGATAGCTTGGTTGATCCAAGTGCATCAGCCCAGGTGCTATAAAAATAGCTAGTATAATTCAAGCATCAGCCCCAGATGGGGTTCTGGGGTTGCTGGATAGATCTAGATTAGGGCAAATGTGGAAGTCTGTCTCATTTATTTCCCTTCTTCTTACTTAAAAAAATAAAATAATAAAATAAAATAAAATAATAAAGAAATGGAAGAAAACATTTGAAGCAAAATCATTTTAAGATGTCCTTCTTTGGAAAGAAAATAGAAACAATGATTAATTTGTTAAGTAAAGTATGTATATTAAACTTTTATGAATAACCATTTAAGATAATATGTAACTTCTAACCATAGGAAAAAAATATGTTTAAAAATTGTTAAAGAAATCATAGATGGAGAAAACAAAAAGCAAAGAAATGTAAGATTAAATGGAAATTGCAAAATAAGTTGGTAAAAATAGTTTCCAATACATCAATAGCAATAATAAAAATATAAATAGATTAAACTCACCAGTTCAAAGATTATCAAATTGAGTGAAAAATCAAAGTCTAGCTATTTCTCCTTACAAGTGATGTACTTAAAATATGAAAGTGGAATGATTTATAGTAAAATTATAGAAAAAATATGTTTAGAAAGGACTAATAAAAGATGTTACTTGTGGCCTGACCAGGCGGTGGCACAGTGGATAGAACGTCAAACTGGGTTGCGGAAGACCCAGGTTCAAGACCCCCAGCTCGCCAGCTTGAGCACGGGCCCATCTGGCTTGAGCAGAAAGCTTGTCAGCTTGGACCCAAGGTCGCTGGCTCCAGCAAGGGGTTACTTGGTCTGCTGAAGGCCCGCAGTCAAGACACATATGAGAAAGCAGTCAATGAACAACTAAGGTGTTGCAATGGCAATGAAAAACTAATGATTGATGCTTCTTACCTCTCTCTGTTCCTGTCTGTCTGTTCCTATCTATCCCTCTCTCTGACTCTCTCTCTGTCCCTGTAAAAAAAAAAAAAAAAGATGTTACTTGTGTAGTAGTAGTATAAAATCAAATCAAACATTTGAAGATAAAAATATTTCTAGATTCAAAGTGAGTCACTCCATAATGATAAAAAATTTAGAAATATATGATTATTTCAAACTTTTACACACCTAACCACAATACCTTCAAAAATCCCAAAGCAAGTCTTGAAAAATTTCAGAGGAAAATTGACAAGTTCACCATTATACTAAGAAGTTTTAACATATTTCTTAATGACTGATAATTCAAGTAGAAAAATTAAGTAACTTGAATGACATAGTTAACAAGCATGACATAATAGATGAATATACAAACCAACAACCCAAATAAGAAAACACATAGTATTCTTAACTATACCTTAAGCATTACAAAGTATTTTTATTTACATTCATAAATCGATTATAATAAATATAAATTATTATATTAGACAATTACTTCAGCAATTCAAATTAGTAGTCAATAACAAGGCAACCTAAACTTATTTATTTGGAAATTAAAATTTATAATTAATTTATGAATTAAAGAACAAATCATTCCTGAACAGACAGTGGCACAGTGCATAGAGTGTTGACCTGGGATGCTGAGGACCCAGGTTTGAAACCCCGAGGTCACCAGCTTGAGCGCAGGTTCATCTGGCTTGAGTGCAGGCTCAGCAGCTTGAGTGTTGTTGTTGTTTTTTTTTTCGGGTAAAGAGGTATATTTCAAAGCAGGAACAATTGGAGGTTCCAAAAGTCACTGTGAATCTCCAACGAATAAATAATCAAATGTGTAACCCTCAGAGATGCAGAATTTCTTGTCGCTGGTTGAACAGTCATGTTTTGCTGTCACTTGGCTATCGCAGAGGGGCAGTGCCCGAGTCAGCGGGCAGAAGGGACAGCTGACTTCTTCGGCATCTGCTTTTATTCCCTTTCTTCCAATAAGGAGAGGACATTCTGTCTGTCAAACGCTCTGGCCATGTCTAGGACGCCTTTCCCATATATATATATACACACACACAATATTGAAGTTTGAGAGAGAGCTAAAGCATTAAATGATTACATTTGAAAAATAGAAAGGCTGAATATTAATGAGATAAACATTAAAATTAAGAAATTTAAAAAAATAATAATGAAAATGACCCAGGGGAAGCTGAAAGCATTAAGATAAGCAGGAAACTAATCCAATCTATAACAAAGGAGGAGAAAACAAAGTCAAGCTCTTATAGCAAATACTGATAAAATGGACAAAGCTATAATAAACTTGAGAAAAAAAAGAAAAAGAAATAAAAGGCGAAATAAATAAGATTAAAAATAAAAGCACAGCATAACTATAGATACAGATTTGCCTTCTCATAATTTATTAGTATAAACAGCTTTATGTATTTTTTAAATTATGAGGAAAAGAAATCCCTTGAAAGACACAGCTTGCAAAACTGACTCAAGTAGAAACAGAAAATCTAAATAGAGGTTTAATTACAGGCAGTTCCAGGCTATGAATGAGATAGGTTTAGTAGGCTTGAAAATGTTTTAAGTATTTATATGCACAGAAAGGTAAAAATAAAGACTACGTTAGGACAAACATCTGTATTCAGCCGAGAAATGTACCTGTTTCAACTTCAACTTAGGAACAAACCTATAGAACTATCTCATTTGTAACTCGGGGACTGCCATAATATGGAAACTAAACTCGGTCATATGACAAACAGTGGTTGGATACTGACCAAGGCTATTTCCTTTTCTTAGAAATACACTTGCCTTTCAGTTAGGTGGAAGCCATATGTCTGGTGCTCACTGTTGGAATGAGGAAAGAAATGAGTGTGTCACTTACATGACTGTCCTCAGAACTTCTTAAGGTCCTAGCTATCAACTCATTTGTTTTTATAAAGCTTTATAAAGACAGTCTTAAATTTTTTCACTTACAGCTGAAGGTAAAGAAAATTTAGACGATGGAGCTGTGCAAAAGAAAAAGTTGGAAGAGAGCCACCCAGAAGAGCAGCTAAACCAACATTCAAGTGCTACATGAGTGATGAATGATAAAGAAACCTTCTGTGTGAAAGCAATTAGAACTTAGGGAATATTTGTAATAGCTGTTATAACTCTCCCTTCTGGAAAACACACACATTCCAGATAATTACATAGACAACTTCGACCAAATGTTTAAGGAACACATAGTTCCAATCTTACATAAACTTTTCCAGAGCTTAGAAAGAGGGGACAAGAAGCTAAAATAAACAAGAAGATGAAAATAATATGAGAAAAGAATAGTATGATTTATGAAGTGACGCTGGGAAATTGCTTCTTAGAAAAATCTAAAAATGGACTTTCAACTTCTATTACAAACCAAAATTAATTCTAAAATTAGTTGAAGATTTAAATGTAGCAAACAAAACAATATAAAAATCAATAAATGTGACTGGCAAATGGTTGGGGCAATTAATATAGCCAGTAATCTAAATTGATAGAGAGCAAACACCATCATAAAAATTAGACAATTCAAAGAAGAAACACAAAAGCCAATAAAAGGTAGAAAATATTCTAGCTCACTTGTAAGCAAAATACGCACACAAAATTCTATTTTCCTCACTCAATACTAGAAATATTTATAATAATACTTAATTCAGGCAATATGATAGTAATGTGACTATTTCTTACATTGCCATCAGAAATGGAAATTGCCACATCACTTTTAGGAAGCAATCATACATTTTGACTCACTATAGATCTGGCCCAAAGGCATTAACTAAAGTATAGCAATACTTGTCCTTAGATCCCTTTTTATTCATAAATGAAAAGTAAGAATATGTACAAAAATTGAATAACTGAAAAGTAAATTTTGAAATCACATCATGGAATTTCATGACTACTACTATAATTAGTGACATAGGAAAATGCTTACAAAAGAGCATTTCATGGAAGAAATAACAAGACACACCTGCTTTACATGGTATATACAATAAACATTTACAGTAACATTTGATTATTTAATGTTTGACTATTTGTGATGAACTTCTCTAGGGTCCATGATGAATAAATAGTATGTCTTCATTTGGGAAGATTGTGTGTAAAAGACTGTAGATTCTATTTTAGTTCATGTTTGCTTATGTATCTCTTTACTTATCCATCAACTCATTTATTCTTTTCTTAAATTTTTATTTTTTTATTTACTGTGTTGATATGGTTTCAAGTGTCTCACTCAATATAACACCCTCTACATAACACGTTGTGCTCCCCATGCCCCATGCAATGTCTCTTTCCACCCTAATTCTCCCCTTTTGCTTCCTCCCCCTTCCTCAAACTCCCCCTTTCCCTCCGGCTATTTCTACGCTCCTGTCTGTATATATGTGTTATGTATATATGATTTTGGCTCATCCCTTTACCTTCTTTAATTCCATCCCTTCTTTTTCCTTCCTGTTGACAGCCATCCATCTATTGTATCTCGGACACTGTCTCTACTTCTATTTTGTTCCTCGGTTTATTGTGTTCATTAGATTCCACAGATAAGTGAGATCCTATGGCACTTGTCTTTCTCTGCCTTGTTTATTTTACTTAGCATAATAATCTTCAGGTCCATCCATGCTCTCTCTTTTCTATGGCTGTGTAGTATTCCATTGTGTAATTCATACACTGATGGACACTCATTCACTGATGGACACTTGGGCTATTTCCGGATCTTGACTATTGCAAACAACACCGCAATGAATTTGTTTTTATAAAGCTTTGCAAATCCAGTCCTAAAATCTTTGATATAAAAAAACTATTAAACAGCATGACCTGTGGTGGCGCAGTGGATAAAGCATTGACCTGGAAACACTGAGGTCGCTAGTTCAAAACCCTGCACTGGTCTGGTCAAAGCACATATGAGAGTTGATGCTTCTAGCTCCTCCCCCCTTTCTCTCTCTCTCTCTCTCTCTCTCTCTCTCTTTCTCTCTCTCTCTCTCTCACTCTGTGTCTCCTCTCTAAAATAAATAAATAAAAAGAAATTTTAAAAATATTTAAAAAAATACTATTAAACAGGTATGAATAACATATTTTGTTTCTCAAGGTCTCATTCATAGCCACTGTCCCTTTTCCCTATCATGCCTCACAGATATTTGTTAGGTCTTTCAGGATAGAGTTGGGTGTGCTGGGTTGAATACAAATCATTAGATGGACAGATTTTGACTATGAATGTAAGAGACCTCTAATGGCACAGTGCCTGGGACCAAGCTGGTGATGATATGGTTGCTTGGGGTGTGGGTAGGCAGCTTTCTCTATAGAATATGCTATTTTAAAGAACAGCAACAAGAGAAATAAAAGAACACTCTACACTAAGATCTCCTGATTTATTCTTTCAACTTCATTATGGCTAATAAATTTCATACTTGTATTAAAAAGCAAATCAGTTGTTTATAAATAATTTATTTGGGTTAAATTGAGGGCAGAAACACTTTGCTACCACAGAAACCATTCTTTACCAGCTAGCTAGCCACCTTAACCCCTCATTAATTCAAGCCTCACTTGAATGCTATTTCATCCAAAGAGCTTCCTTTGACTCTCAAGAGTATTTTCTCTTTTCACATTCTCTACTCGCACCCTATTTTTCTATGCACAGAAATGGTTTGGAAGTTAGCCTGTTTTCAAACCCTGTCCTCTTATGTGAATTTGGATAAAGTACTTGACTCTCTAAGCCTCGGTTTTCTCATCTATTATAGTAAACTCAAAGGGAAATTGGGAAGAATACATGCGATCATTTATTTAAAGAATTAATCTAGAACATGGTAAACATTTAAGCAATGTAAATTATTTCTATAATAATAATTTAAAAATTTGTGCTCATATGTATATTTAGCATTTTATCTCCATGAAGGCAGGTGCCATGTTTACTTTGTTCCCTACCTTATATCCTACACCTAGTACACTGCTTGGCACCAACAAGACACAAATATTTATGAATGAAAGAATGAATGAGCCAAGATTGGAATGAAGCTCCCTTAAATCCTAGGATCGGCCATTTGTGTAAGACAAAATCTTTCACCTTCTTGTAATGAACTTTCAGTTTCATCTCTTACATCTCCTATAACTTCATTTAGACTTAAAATGTGCATTGAATGAAGAAAGGATGGACATAATAAAGTTACTCAATGTCCCAGTTTCTGTCATGGTGTCTTGGGCAGATGTATTCTGGGATTTTGATGCTTGGGGTAGATATTTGATCTTGTGAATTCTGTTCAAGAGTTGTCAGAGTGTAAAGCACTGGTTTTTCTGGAAAATAACCCTATTATTTGGGATAATATATGACAAGACAACATTAAGACTGAAAAACCAACTGAACATGAGCTTGGCATTGGTAAAGTATGATCATAGAATGCACTTAAATATTTTACCTCTGTTTTTTGATGATCAACTTAACACAGGCTCATTTGAAAATGTAGAAAGAATATAACATGTAAAGAGGAAGAAAATATAACAAATACCTTTCCATTCAGAATCACCTAGTGTTTATCTATGACATATTAATTTTCCTCAGTCTAGAATAAAAGATTATAGTACTGAGAGAGCTCTTAGAATTCATGTAGGGCCCACTCTAAGCCAGTTCTCCCATCTCCATATTGCCCTTTTTGGTACTTCATGCCTTATGAAAAGAATGAAGAAAAGTACAAGTTGGAAAAGATAAACTGGGCTGGAAATAGGAAAAGAACAAAAAGTGATAAAGAAAAATATAGCCCTTTAACATTTATCAGCATCACAAACTTGAATTTGCATAGACTTTGCATCCTCTCAGTTGGAACTTACTGGTAAATGGTTCCAGAATTCCGTATCAAAACCACATCACAGAAAGCCAAACCACACTGACCGAACATCCTGCCCGCCTTCCCTACCCCCACCAAAGTGATCCATAAGATTATCTGCTAAATTTATACTTTATTTTAATTAGGAAGTCCTTAAGAGCACTGAAGGCAAAATTTAGTTTATATTCCTTTCTTACATTTATATGATATTTCATGAGCAAGTAAAAATATTCTTTGATTAAATCTCAAAAAATGTTTTATAACAAAACTTGGTTAAATAAATCATGGTATTTTTATCATTCACAAGGACTCATTTGTGCTGTTTAGTAGTTCCCAAATTTTTTACCCTAAATACATATTTCAGTAGATTGTCCTAGACATCTTGAATTTATATAAGCCATTAAGCATTCTTAACCTGGAGTATTTGGGCTCCCTGAAGTTTTATGAAAAAGTGTTAAAAATCTTTGAAGGCCATGAAATGCTACATATATACGTATATTTATAAATGTATGCTACATTTATATATATAAATACTACATATCTATGTATATATATATAAATGCTATATATTAGGTTTACAGCTATTTGTATGAAATATAATAATAAATAATACAAGAATAAACTATGTTTTTGCAAACAAACAACTGTAAACATAGTTTTGTCCTACCATATGTGTGTCTATTACTATATCTAAATATCTATCTCTCTCTATATATATATATACTCATACACTTACACAAATATGTGTACAATATTATATATAGCATTCACCAAATTTTCACAGTGGTCTGTGACTCCCAAGGCTAAGGAAAACTAATCCGGTCTATGTCTTCTTCATAAAAGATAATTCAAAGAAAGTGTCTCTAGACTCCATACGTAAAAAATTTTGAGCAAGTGGGCCTTTCATACTGGATCTTAGTCTTCTATGTGTATTTGGAATGAAGCAGAATATTCATGGGAGTAAATAAAACTAGCATCCACTTGACTCTAAGGGAGAAAAAACAAGTTATTTATTGTGTGATAGGAACTATATCTATTGAAACCCTAACAAAGCCTAACTCCTGTAAAAATAAGAATAAAAATTTTATTTTACAGGTAAAATGACTTGTTTCTATTATAAAACCTTTTTCTTAAATACATTTTGATATTACCTACTAAGAAAGCATTCAACTTGGCTCCCTCTTGAATCTTATTTAAATAATCATATGACATTGGCTCTTTGTAAGTCTTCAAATGATCTTTTTCTGAAAGTAATAAATAGTAATCTGATCTTTATAAATGTAGTTATATTTTCCTCTTATGAATGGAGACAGAGAGGTACTCAAAGCAGCCCTGTGCTACTTTGCTCATGTAGGCTAAAATCTTATGGGGGCAATGCCAATACCACTGACATATTTGAAATCCCGAAGAACATTAGTTTGTCTTTTATTCAAAAATTAAACTTCTTAAAATATTATTTTCACTTTTTTTTCACACTTTCATTTTGGATAATTGTACACACAGATTCACACACAATTCTCTTGTGCATAACAGACTTATACTTTGGCTACAAAGACCACATCATAAGTACATACTAAATTATAAGGAGAAAGAAGTGGATTCATTTTTAATTTATTATTTAATAAAATTACTATTTCCATTTGGGACAGATAGAGAATTTGTGACTCTTTTGAAATACCAGCCTGCAGCCTCATTTCTGTCCAGAGAACAGTACAGCCCTTTTGAGATGGACCCTGGAGAGTGTTTTGTTTATTTGCTTTTTAATTCTGGGATTGATCTAGCAGTCTTTACACACACTGTTTATTAGTGAACATTGGAAGCTTGCCTCCATAGTCTTTGAGGGAAGAAGGTATGTGGTGGTTCTGCTTTTTTAAAAAGTTCTTCACAAATCCACAACAGCCAGTTTGAATCTTAAAAAATTTTGCCTAAAACTTGACATTTTGTGGACTTTTGTACATTGCGGTGTCCCCATCACTAACTCACGGGTGAGAGAAGATGGTGCTATTTTTTCTGTGTGACACAATAATTTCTTGCTTCTATTTATCATATACACTACTAAAGTTTTCATTATAACTCTCAGAATTGCGAATTCAGTTCTAAATGATGTCTCTCTAAGAAATTCCTCAGTCTATAAGGGTTGTAATCAGAGAATTCTGATGCAGCCATTGATTATACGTAGGAATAGCAAGACAGAAACCAAGGGTTTGAGAACATGTGGGAGAAGAAGGTTCCTTGGAGATACCTCTGATCATTCTGCTCTGTGTGATAGGATAAGATTTAAAATTAGAAATAGTCCAACTTTTTTTTTAAAGCTTTTTTCTAAGCTTTAAAATTTCAAAAAGCAGATACACAGGGAACCAGAAGCAATGTATGGAAGAAGGCATATATTTGGTTTAACTGTTTCATGAAACATTAGAAGTAGTTTCCAACTATTTATGTTCAATAGATACAGAATTCTTATTACATTCAAAATAAGATAGAATCAATATTATCTTATAATCACGAATAACCAATATTAATAATTAATACATTAAACATTCCCAAATTTTTGAAGTGACTTTTATCTAAGCAGAGGATGCTTGTTTTGCATTGTCACAATCAGCTGACATCGAGGAAAAGCTCTGCCATGTCTCCATAGCTTCAATATGTATGTATGTTCTTGTCCTTCCTTTGCCAACACGATGACCTCAATACTCCCTTTGGTTTGGTTTCCTTTCAGCTTTATGGTCAGACCACTATGATCTTTACAGACACTACAATTTTTTATCTTCACTCAATTTAGTTGCTTTATTATAATCATAACTGAAATCTAATAATTATTTAAAAACAAATTAGTGCTAATAACCCACAAGGTCTTCCTTTTCTGTTCTATTCATTTTCTCAATTCCACTAATCAATTGGTTATCTCTTTTTTCTACTTCAGATCCTTAATGGTCCCCTACTCTTCTATAGTTCAGTGGCTCTCAAACTTTTCTATATATCAGAATCACTTGTTGAAACACAGGCTGTGGGCCTCACTCTCTGAATGTGTCTCATTCTGTAGGTCTGAGATGGGTCTGAATTGGTTTCTAATAAATTCCAAATGATGCTGCTGTTGGTCTGGGAGCCACTCTCAGACCCATTGTTCTTTTTCTATTGGAGAAATAAACAGTTAAGAATAGGACCTTTGAAATCAAAGATGCCTAAGCTCAAACTCGATCTCATCCATTTTTGATATTTTAAATTTTGTATTCTATTGCATAAAAACTTGTGTATCATTTTTTCAATTAGTATTTTTTTCTATTATTACAACTGTGGATGATCATATTTTTATGTTTATTGGTTATATTTATTTGTGTGAGTTAACTATCAATCTCATTGCTATTAGTCTTTCTCAGTGATTGATAGAAATTTTTATACATTATAAATCCAAATTTTTCATTTTTTTATTTTATACACAATTTTTTATTACAGTCTATCATTTGTGTTTCAATTATGTATATGTTGTCTTTTTACATTTTAATATAATCAGTGTTATACATATATTACACTATCACTTTTGGCTTCTGTGTTTTAATTAATAGGGCCTTTCTTTCCTACCTTGACATTATGAACTAATACTACTAGATATTCACTTAATGCTTCTAAAAGTTTAAAAAGTATTTTTCTGTTTTTTTATACTTTCTGACATTAATTTTTATGTGCTATAATTATGAGTCTAATTTTAATTTTGTCCTTATTAATAGTACATTTTTCACCATTTACTTGAAATGCTAGCCCTTTCATATATTAATTCCAATACGTATATATAAAATATATGTACATTATATATATACACACACACACACACACACACACAAGTTTATTCTTTTAGGCCATTTTATCTAATATTGCACCAATAACTCACTGTTGCTTATATGTTTTGATATCTGGTAGAACAAGACCCTTCACTTACTTGTTTTTCAAAAGATGTGTGTGTTTTCTTTCAATTTATTCATTAAGTGAATTTTAAAATTAACTTATAAAGTTTCATAAAAAATCTTGCTGGGCTTTTTGTTTAGTGTTGTATTGAACTAATGTTTTAGTTTGGAAAAAACTCGATCTTTAAAATAAGTCTTCTCATTCATGCCCATGGTAACCTCCCACTTACTCAGGTCTTCTTTTATGCTCATCAAGAAGGTTATGTAATAGACTTTACAAAAATTTAACATGTTTTTGTTGATATTTTAAAATTTCGTTTTAGATATTTAGGATTTAATTGAAAAAGCCATTCCTTTCAAATTGGTCCTCTCTGCTGATCCCATCCTTCTACACTAATTCTTAAAACTGTCCATTTTTTTATATGACCAGTTTGGAGATTCTAGTTCTCCTACTTTCATACCATTCACATTATTCCCATGCAACTTGGCTTCCTTTTGCCATCACTGTAAATATCTACTCCTTAAAATGTTACTGATGATTTCTGAATTGCCAAATCTAATCATTTTTTTTCCTCAGTTTTTATCATCTTCAATTTCTCTCCATTGATTCCTATGTCTATCTTAACATTACTCCATCAGTGTCTGTGGCCTTTTAGTCTCCTGCTTTTTCTTTTAATCATATTGTCTTTGCCTCTTACCTGGCTTATTATTCTCCCAGTTGGTAAATTTGATATTGTTCTTGCGACCCTCTCCTTCTATGTGCTTTTTTTCTACGCTCTCCAGAATGAAAGAATCTCTGTCAATGATGCAAGCATGTGGCATCTTATAGGTGATAACAAAGGCTTCTTGAACAAGTAAATGTCCTTCATCATAGATTCCAAATTGTTATTAACATCAATGTCAGACAATTAATATTAGACAGATTTGAACTCTACATACGATTTTTGTGCCACATATGGTCTAATTTATTTTTAGTCTAATTTTTCTCTCACATTCTACTTAAACTAGGGTGTTCACTGTTCCCTGATCTTGTCTTTGTTTCTGATGTTTGCTCAATCTGGGATCTATTCTATTTTTGTTGAAATCCTCTTTACTACTCAAGTCCCATATCATTGATCTCCTTTTCATGGTTCTCATTTCCATCGATTTGATATAATCTACTTTTAAATATCATAGATACTATTTGATTTCTGCAACTTTTCTTGCATTTTGATGTACTAATAATAAAATCTGCTGTTAAAACAAGCACTAATTAGGAGAAATGGTCATTCCTAATGGTAAGAGTATGGAAAGAGAAAATCTCAAACATTGCTGATAGAAATTTTCAAAGGATAATTTGGCAATACGTATCAGAACCTTAAAAATGCAAATACATATGGGATATAAAATAAAAGCAACAAGTAAACAAAACAAACCAACAAAAACTCATAGAAAACAATATGGTGGTTAGCAGAGGGAAAAGGGGTGGGGGGCAGGTAGAAGAGGGGTAAGGAGGGATAAATGGTGATAGAAAGACACTTGACTTGGGATGGTTAACAGACAATGCAATATACAGATGACGTATTGTAGAATTGTACACTTGAAAATTATATAATCTTATTAACCAATTTTACCCCATTATATTTAATAAAATTTAAAAAGAGAAAAAAACACATAAAATAGTATTTCTATGTATTTCCATGGCATAGCAATTTCCATTTCTCTAAATCTTTCCTAAGGAAATATAAATATATGTGTAGTATTATTCATTATAGCATTTTTTTTGGTAAAAGTAATAAAAATGATATAAACCTCAGTGTCCAGTAATCTAGTTTTAGTTCAACAAATTTTAGAATATCTGTATACTAAAAGACAATAAAACCAAAACTCTCTTGTAAAAGGGTGCTTATTTAAATGAGAAAATATTTTAAAAAATAAAGACACAAACCAATTTTCCCAGTATTTCAGAAGAAAATAGATAGAGCGTCGGACTGGGATGCGGAAGACCCAGGTCTGAGACCCTGAGGTCGCCAGCTTGATCGTGTACTCATCTGATTCAAGCAAAAACTCACCAGTCTGAACCCAAGGTCACTGGCTTGAGCAAGGGGTCACTCAGTTCGCTGAAGGCCCGCGGTCAAGGCACATATGAGAAAGCAATCAGTGAATAACTAAGGTGTTGCCATGAAAACTGGTGATTGATGCTTCTCATCTTTCTCAGTTCCTGTCTATCTTTTCCTAATTATCCCTCTTTCTGACTCTCTCTCTGTCTCTTGAAAAAAAAAAAAAGAATGTTCACAATGGTGTTGTGAGATTGTAGTAGATATAAATATTTGAAAATTTCCAAAATGTTTTGTGCATGCACTGTGTATATAAATTATTTAAAGTGACAGGAAAACAGCCTGACCCAGCAGTGGCGCAGTGGATTGAGCGTTGGACTGCGATGCAGAAGACCCATGTTCGAGACCCCGAGGTTGCCAGCTTGAGCGCGGGGCCCATCTGGCGTAAGCAAAAGCTCACCAGCTTGGACCCAAGGTCGCTGGCTTGAGCAAGGGGTTACTCAGTCTGCTGAAGGCTCGCGGTCAAGGCACAATGAGAAAGCAATCAATGAACAACTAAGGTGTCGCAAAGAAAACTGATGATTGATGCTTTGCATCTCTCCCCATTCCTGTTTGTCTGTTCCTATCTATTCCTCTCTCTGACTCTCTCTCTCTGTCCCTGTTAAAAAAAAAAAGTGCCTGACCAGGCAGTGGCACAGTGGATAGAGCGTCGGACTGGGATGCAGAAGACCCAGGGTCGAGACCCCAAGCTTGCCAGCTTGAGCGTGGGCCCATCTGGCTTGAGCAAAAGCTCACCAGCTTGGACCCAAGGTTGCTGGCTCCAGCAAGGGGTTGCTCAGTCTGCTGAAGACCCACGGTCAAGGCACATGTGAGAAAGCAATCAATGAACAACTATGGTGTCACAACAGCAACGAAAAACTAATGATTGATGCTTCTCACCTTTCTTTGTTCCTGTCTGTCTGTCCCTATCTATCCCTCTCTCTGACTCTGTCTCTGTCTCTGAAATAAAATAAAATAAAAAATTTAAAAAAATGTCAGGAAAACAGATGCTAACATTTGAAATGGACTGTGTGGTATGCTATCTAGGACCTACGCTCTCATTCCCTTGCTGCTGGAGTTATTGAAGGCTGACCACTCCCCACTGTAGGCTGCATCCACTAACTGTAGTTACAGGACTCTGAAGGCCTTGCTTTCTAGCCTTAGTTTGAGAAAAGGCTATACCATCCAGCTCCAGAGCTTGTGCAATTAGCTAACATCTCTGTGGAAACTACTTGGTAACCCTCCTTCTCCTTGTGTTCAATCCTGTTTCCTTCACACGCCCACAGCTGTCAATTCTAAGAGCACACCATAAACTTCCTGGGTGGGAATTTTCATTTCGGAGTCTCTTTCCGGGGAAAATGAGCTGGAACATCTACTGTTTGCTGGGCACTTTATATCTCCTACTCCCCCCAGTAGACTAGCAATAAGATTTTCAGGCAATCATACACATCCTTATTTAGCAAAAGAGAAAAAATATATTTTGTTAAAAATGTTGATATATTTCGTGCAGAGTCACACTATGACTAAATATCAGCCAAGTTTGAAAGCAGGCATGTTTGGGTATAAAGACCATGCTTTTTACATTAAACCAAATAACTCTTCCCAGCCTTGTGTTTTACTATTTTTGTTCTCTCTGGTAGACGGTAAATTCTTTGGCTGCAGGGATTTTTGTCTTATTTATCTTTGAATACTCTGTTGGGTATTTTATGGTGCCTTGCACATCATAATGGTACGATGTAGCGATTGTAATTCAATTAATGTCTCATAAAATAATTTTCTATGAAAAAGTGGTGATACTTTTTTTCTCCTCCTTCTTCAATATTAGATAACAAATGCAATTTTCAGAACTTTGCCCTTAATTACTATAGTAAGCAAATCAGTGTAATGTAAGAAATTTTTATTGAACTTGGATGGAAAATATTGTGTTTTATACCTTATATCCCTGATTCAGACACTTATGAAATCCAAGTTATTTGAGAAAAGAATTTACTGAGAGTGGAAAAATGTAGCAAGAGTGGTTCATTTCCGATACAAGCTTTGAAGTATATATTAACAGAATTGGAAGATTTGTTGCAACAGACAGGCATGCTGAATGAGGTTTCCAATACCCATCACAATATGCAATTACAAGTTGAGTTTTTCTTAAAAATACAATTAAAATAACTCTATCAATGATAGGTTATGTTGTTAGGAATAAATAGATCTAACTTTAGGTTTAAGAAAAGGGACAATTGAAAACAAGCTACAAAAAGCACACAGTGGAGAAAGTTTTCCTGCTGAATAAGTTTTATTGTTCTTTTACCGCCAGAGAATCAGTGTGAAAGGACATTTCTAACACCAAGTAAGGGGCAATTAAGTTAACCATTGTTCAAATTGTAAGCTCTGGCAATGGGCATAGTGAATCTGTGTAGTGCATTATTAATAAATGACCCAAAATTTACATAAGTCATCAATACAAAAGACTGAGTGTTCTTCTAGTAGGTGAAATAGATAGCTCTGTAGGTGGGATGACTTCAGCTACGACCACACCCATGAGTCCTAAAATACCAGGACTTTGTTTTCTATTAAAATACACATCTCCCTGAGAAGATAATACTCATCCTTTAATATAAATTTGCTTTTTATTGAAGTGCAGAAAAAGAAATATGAAGACATGAAATATAGCTTAAAATTGAATAAAATAGACCATAATTATATCTATATATGGTAATGATCAATGTTGAATATAGGTCTTTTTGTAAATGTGATAGTTAGCTGTTATTTACCTACAAACTTTATATACAATTGACCCTTGAACAATGCTGGGGTTAGTAACATTGACCACATGCAGTAAAAAATCAATATATATGTTATGACTCCAGAAACTTAAGTTGTCCTGTGGTATCTGCAAGGGCTTGGTTCCAGGGCCACCAATGATATCGAAGTCCCCTAATTAATATGTCATAGATTGGTGCATACAGTTGCCTCTTGGCATTTGTGAACTCCCAAGCACAGATTAAAAACAGTACAGGTATGTATTGAAAAAAAAATCCTTGTATAAATAGACCCATGTGGTTAAAACCCAAGTTGTTTGAGGACCAACTGTACTTTCAAAGGACTACTACTGAGTTGTCCTTATTCTGTTCCTGGTCTTACCTGCTAGAGGCTTTCTTTTCAGTTTGAAAATGAGAATTGATGCCTTCTTGAAAAAGCATAAAAGTACAGAAAATTTTATTTTATTACATCCATTAAAACTTCTTAAATTGGTGAACTATAGACTAGTAAATATCTTCTACTAACATTGCAAATACCAGAACTTTGGCCTTAATTACTATAGGAGAGAGAGGAAGGTGGGGGGAGAAGCAGGAAGCATCAACTCCCATATGTGCCTTGACCAGGGAAGACAGAGTTTTGAACTGGCGACCTCAGTGTTCCAGGTCGACGCTTTATCCAATGAGCCACCACAGGTCCTACAAGTATTTTTGATAAATCATTTTAACTTAGTATAAATTATTTTAAGCGGTTGGTTTATTTAAAATTCCTACCTCTGATCATCCACTGAAAGAATAAGATGTTTAATTTGAGAGCAAAAAGAACACAGAGGGTGGGATGCTAAAAAGATGTTGGAGTGAGATTCTTAGGGCAGTGTGAAAACTGGGGCTGGACACAGAAGACACGAGGTTGTGTCAGACCAGCTTCTTATTCCACAATGTTGTCTGAGATGGGTTTAAGATGAAAGTCCAACTTTCATCATTTCCTGCTCTTTGCTTTCTACTTTATCTCTACCTTTTTCTACCTAACCCAGAACAAGAGTCCTTCTAACCAGGAAACTTGAACTAAGCCTACTTTTACAAGAAATTGAAGCTACCTATAGGTGCTTTGATTTTTGCAGACTGATTTTTGGCGGGCTCTTATGGGAAGCACTTTTGAGAAAAGATGTGTTTACAGATGTCAACAACAAACACATAGGCCATGGTACAACACATTGATTTCTAAATCAGGAACAGTTACAGACACCATTTTAATTGGAGGAGGCACCTACTAAAGATGGCAGCTGCCCATCAGATGATTTAAATAGCTGTCCACTGAGTAAGTAGAAGAGAACGATGAGCTCGTTTAGTTTATAGTCAGAACATCCCCATGTGGCAGGGAGGGCCACCTAACAAGGGACATGTGGGCTGGGAAATATTCAGTAATTGCTTAGTGTATAAAAACTTTAGCCATGGAGATATTTTCTCTATTTAAAATGTGTCTTTTATTGGAATTTCAATAATGTATATGCATTTTGGGATAAAAAGCTTACAATGTACATACAGAAAATATAATGAAACTATAAAAATATTGCTCAACAAACTCAGAAAAGCTACTTGGCAGCATTCTGGTATCTTTTAAATAAATATATGTTATGTTCATTGAACCTTTGGATGAACTTCTCAATTTCATCCTCACTGCTCCTCCCCCCCCAAAAAAAAATAAGCTCTCTTTTCTTCCCTATTTGCAGATTATTTTCCCCAAGATAATTCTTCACTTTGTTTCCTCATCCCTGCATCTTTCTAGGGAGGACGGTGTGTAAGAATGATGGGTTTTTCTTCTGCTCAAGTCATTAACTTTGTTAGAACGACATCAGATAAAGTCAGTGGGTGACTTCCTTTCCTGGCACAAACTCTGTCAAGGTTATGTTTTCAGGCAAAGTTTATGGTTGGTACAAAGATGTTCAGAATCTTAACCATGACATTGTGGAGCATATGGAAACTGACACTTCTGAAGGAAACTTTCCACTTCGGTTTTGGCAAGGAAAATAAGACAGAGAAGAGAGAGAATTAGATCATGACACATGTTATTTGTCTAAAAAAGAAGCTAAATGAAGTAGGATGAAGAAAGACCTAGGAGACAAAATGCTGGAGTCAGTTTTATACCTAAAAGTTACCTCTTTTAGTGGGTTTCTAAACTACTTCTTTTTTTCTTTTTCTTTCTTTCTTTCTTTTTTTTTTTTTTTTTTGGTCTTTAATTTATTTTTTTAGGGAGTTCTTTCTCCAACCCCAGATCTCTGATAGCCTTGTGGTAACTCAGTCTTCTTTGATTTTTTAAGAAATTGACTAACTTCCTGAAGGCAATATATTGTCTTCTTTCCAGTTTTTAATTTTTGCATTATTTTATTTGGGGGAGTGCTTTTCCAAGTCTATGTAACAACTACCTTAACACCACAAAAACTAATGTTGTAACATATTGGCTGAGTAAATTTGGCAACAAGAAGACAAACATAAAAACCCATCATCCTGAACAGTAATAATTTATTTCTGAATTAAATTACATTTTCAAGAGGGTGCAATTATATTCTAACTATAGGACCATGAGCAGAAGGAGAGTTAGTGTGTGCTAATATTTTAGGGGATATCAAAAATTGGACTTTCAGTAAGATTTTCTGTTTTCTCTTTAATAATTTTGTATATGCATTGAAATTTCTCCATTGAAACCATATTTTACATAATAGTTTATAAATGTATGTTAGGCTGACAAAGATTTGTCTATTACAGTTAATGAATAGAACTTTCATAGAAGTACAGAATAAAATACTATCATTGTAACAATACAGAATTCTTTAAAGTCAAGAAAATAATCTTTAAGTTTTATAAATAATTGGAATTCAGAAACACATGTGTAAAATAGATGAAAAAAGAACTGCACAAAAAGGGATTTGGTAATGTAAACTATAAAACAAGAAAGATTATTTTGATGATCTTATATTAAAATGTTTTTGACAAAATATAATGCAGGTATCTGTTTTCATTTAATGAGACCTTAAACTTTAGCTTAAAAAACATCTTTTGGTTATTAGATTCTCCTTTTACTATGACTGCTCTTACTTAGATCACTATTTACCTTTTAATCATGATTATATTTTAAAATTTTATGTAGATGGAGTATTCATTAGGGTATAAAACTTTTTGGACAAGCATATTTTTATAGGAAAGAAATCTTAATGTAGACAACTACCAAAACTTTAGTAGCCACATGTTGAAGATACTGGAGCATTAATCTGAGAAATAAGTATTTTTTTCATAATGTATAAAGTATCATGTGGTTTAGAGTCCATTTGTTATATAAGCCTAGTCTATACTTATTAATAGACCTATGTCAACGTAAGTACCAAAATGCAACAGACATCCAGTTTCAAATGATGTATGTTTCCATGAAAACATCTCTTACAAATACAATTAGGTTAACTTTGACATTATTTAAATATATTTTTGTCTTATTATTAGAACCAGGCATTATCAGACTTTGGCAATGATTTATAGGATTTCCTTCTAAAACCAACAAGTGACTGAAGTAGGATTATATCCACTATATTGATGTCATAAGACAATAACTAAATGAAGAATTTAACACTAAAAAGGCCACTCTTTATTGGACACAGTTTATACAACAGTCTATTATGCATTATCATATTTGTGCATTTTAAAATCTTATAGGTAAAAACAATAGGGGACATGGTGGCCCAGAGTGTCTGCCTTTCCCAAGGTTACAGGTAGAATGTAACTAAACCTAGTTGGAACTTGCTTGTTCTTTTGAGAGCTATGCTAAGGGACTTGGTCAAAGTAGGCCAGAGAAATGTGGAACAAACCATAATATCTTATTTGATTACTATATTTATGCTTGATATAGATGAGGAAATTCAAGAAAAAATTTAACCAAAAAAAGCTACATGGCAATTGTCAAGTAGCACTATGCTAATTATTTTACCTTCTTACATAAAATTGTATAATTTAAAATGTAAAGAACCTTAGGGGTCATTTATCTCAACATATGTCTCAAAGCAAGAACTCATACTTCACATCTGATAGGATATCATTTTTCTAAGTTCTCCATTCTTCACTTTAATATTTATATGGATAGGGTTCCTGCATCTTAAAACATAGTCCATTCCACTTTTAGACATTTCTAATTATCAGATATTTTACCTTCCTTTAATTGGGATCTACCTCCCTGAAACTTTACATGCCCTGAAGCAATCTGACTTTCTTTTACTGTAGCTTTGAGTCTGATGTGCTTCAAGACCTTTCTGACCACATTTGTTCTTCTTTTAATTTGAAGATCAATTGCCTTTGTGAGAGTAGAAAAAAAGCAAAATCAAAGTTGAGTGGCTTTAGTTTCTCTTTGTCCTTGAATAACATGTTCAAGTAGGAGGACAAATCTTTATTATTTCTTTGTACATACCTTTTTAAAAAGTTTGATGTTTTGAGCACTCTGTCCTCCCTTAATCTTGTATAATTTTATTAACCAATGTCACCCCAATAAATTCAATTAAAAGAATTTGCAACAAAGAATGCCTAAAAATTGCCAACATTATACAGTCAACATTGTAGGTAAAAAAAAATTACAGAGTTTGACCACAAAATTTTCTAGACTTGAGTTGAGTCCTCAAAGGAAAATATTAATGCAAAGCTTTGATATTCCGCTTTGGGTTACTTTTTAGGGCACTAGATCAAATAACACTCAAATGTTTCTAGAATTCTTGAACAGGTCAAGGAGTCTCCTAATACTTATGGAATGCAAGCTAGAATTATTATTTTAATAGCTTAAGACTTAATAGCTTAAGAATAAAATGACTTTCTTCTCTTAACCTCTTCAGTGATATGATCATTCTTTCAAATGGCTCAATAAGTAATGCTTAATTGTTTTTTTAAAGGTCAATAAACTTCAACATGATCTATCCCACATTTTAGTAACATCAGATTACTATCTCAGCATGAGTACTTCAAATGTATTTGTGGGCCTGTGTTTTTTCCACAGGGCAGTATAATTCAGCACATACTGAATCAGGCTCAGGAAATCTGAATTCTGATCCTGGACCTGGTGTTATCTTAGAACTCAGTGACCTTGGCATGCATACTTGTCTCTTGAAGTGAGTGATCATTAGGCATTTAGTGTGTATATTGTATGACTTGTTATTGTTGCTTTAAACGTTTTTCCCACTTTTTATAGTGGCCCTTTTTATATGCTGAGAGATTGTATATGCAACACTTTCCCTTTGAACTAACTACATCTCAAAATATAGTCACTTCGCAGATCAAGAATTCATTTGTCACAATATCTGGCACCATTGATATTAAAAGTGCATTCAGCCATATTTGACTTAGTTTTCAACTCAAATTTTATCAGAATATGAAACTATCTTTGCACGGCACTTATAGCTTTGAGTTGCCCTGATTAAATATCTAGTGATTCAATGCTAATTTTCATAGTTCTTCTGAATCATACTCCTTTTTTATATCTAATATATATTAAATAATTATAAAAATTTGTTATTTGTATCATAGTTTGCCATTTAAAATTGACTTTCATATTTATTTGATCCTCCTCTCACCCTATGTATAACAGGGCTGTTATTACTAAGCTTCATACTTAAGAGAGGAAACTGAAGCTTAGAACAATAAAATAAATAAAGATCTAGCCATCTATCTTGTTGAAATATTTCTCATTTTATAATAATAGCTATAACACTATGTTTTAAGGACTGTTATAAACGCTTTAAATATATGAACTTATTTAGTCCTTATAGCAATCTATGGTGTAGGTACTATTATTATCACAGTAATATGGTTCATGAAGTCACACTGCTGTTAAGTGGCAGAACTGAGTTTTGAACCCCAGAGCTCTGTCTGTAGAGTTCACAGCCTTATTTCCCTCATTTTCACCCTGGCAAACATTTCCTGAGAATGTGATATGTGCAACATGCTGTATCATGTACCCTAAGAGTTGTATCAGCCGACAAAGATAAATGTAACCATAACTAATGAAAATAAAGCCACTATGAATTTATTTTAATTTTTTAATTAAAAAGATCTTTTCTATTGTATTTAGTGGGAGACGATAATTTGATGGTAAATCTTGGAAAGAATTTGAAGGAGGTAAGATTTGCTCTTTGCAGTGTGAGAAAGAATGAGACAAGCATTCAGGTAGCAGAGCCTAACAGAGGCCTGCAGAATGAGCCTGTCGGAGGTGAGAGGTGGTTCCCCATGTGGCTGAAGTTGAGGGTGTAGGATGAAAGCAGAATTTAGAAAGAAATAAATTTAGAAGCATAGGCTGTCGCCAGATTGTAAAGAGCCTTGAATGCTAAACTGAGAAGATTTGGATTCATTCTATATGCAGCTTGGACCTAGCAACGATTCTTAAGGATGTGGGTTACATAATCAGATAAATTTTAGAATGCTATCTCTAGCAGCAAGGTATAGGATTAATTGGAGGAAAGGACACACTGGGGAAAGAAAAAGAGTTAGGACACGAGTGGGGAACTTTTTACCAAGGAGAAAATATCTCAACAATAGGGTCAAAAAGTTTTGGCAAATGATTTATGATGGGAACAAAGGAGAAATAAGAGACAGCCTGACATTTTGTAGTCCGAACAGTGGAGAAGGTGCCCTCCTTGGTAACAGTGAACGCAAGAGGAGAGAATGTTTGCAACACACAGTTTTAGGGTTTTTGTAAAAAAGTGCATCTTGTAATACTTTTTCCTACTTTTTCATTGTAATAATCAGCTCCACACAGTTTGGCTCTCTGCTTATTGTATACATAAGAGATATATATTTAATATATATAACGTATGTGTGTACTGGAGCTTTGACAGACTGGTTAACATATAAATATTCTAATCAGTGTATAGAAAAACTCTGTGGTGATCCAGGTCATTTTTTACTGTTTTTATTGGTCATGTTATTATTTTTAAAATATAAGTAAATATTTCTGTCCAATATTACTATGAATTTGAAATGAGTGAAAAGTAGAATCAATAGTTGGCTGACTTTGAAGTGTGGAAGCATGGTAATAAAAAGAAGGTATTTTTAGATATAAAAGTCATGATTTTTTTTTCACATTATTTTTACAGAAGATCTAGCAGTAGTTTTTTTGTGTTACACATTATATTGTGTCAAAACTTTGCAGCTTCAGAATTTAGTACTTTCTGACAAATAGATCTTTTGATTATACTAGCAGTTTACTACTCAAGTATTTCAGTGGGTCATATTTCTACGTGTATGTCTGCATGTTTTTGTACTCTTAATCACATTTAAACCATTGTTAATCTTGGAACTTTTCAAGATCTGGCCCAGTCTTTTTGCATCTTTTAAAGAGTTGGCACACCTATTACAGGGTGGATCTTTCACTGTTTAAAATTACAGTATATTTTTTTAGATACTTTATAAGAGTTTATTTCTTCTTATCGTGATTTTAATTTTTTTTATAAGTGTTTATAATATTTATATACATAGTTTATAATAATTATAATATATTTTTAATGTGTAAAATGTGCCCTTTTGCCGTGTAACCTTTGTTATTCAGTAAAAGAAGTTTAATAATTTTAATGTTCTTTACGATGTTATCTATCTTTGTGTGCCCAACCTATCAGAACTGAGTCCACACAAAGGGACACAGTCCAGGAAATTAGACGATCTTACGATCCTAGCAATTGTTTCGTCCATTGTATTATTTCTACAATAATGTGCTGCTTTTTCTTACTGGGCCTTTCTCTAACCTGACCCTTCTTTAAGCCGAAGAATTATAATCCTGCCCCATTGACTTCAGGCTTGACAACATACCTTATTTCACTTAGGCCAGGGAAATGTGTGTGTAAGTAACATGTTGCATTTTCAAGGAGAATCCTTAAGAATCATTGCCTGATTCTATTAACATTTTTGTCATCTTTCCTCTAGGGTAGCATAACTCAGGGAGGGGCTATACCTTCAGCCTTGGTCTCAAAATAAAATACACTTGCAGCAAAACCTTGGGCATCTGTAGTTGGATAATTGAGTGGCATATAAATCTATTTTTTTTGTGTGTTACTGAGATTTGGGAATTACTTTTTAACTGCACCATATTTACTTTAAATTGACTAACCCAAATAGCTGTCTGCATTCCAGATTCTTGTTACCTATTGTTCATTGGTAATTATAAACCTTTGTCCCACAAATATCTCATATAAATATTACTGTATTTTTTATTAAGAGATATAATACTATTTAATAATTATAGGTTAAAAAAGTCTTTATTCTGTTTAACAGAATTGTAAACATTAAGCTGGATAGCTAAATATATACTTGTATCTTTAGTTGAATATTCTTCTCCTGAAAGAAGGTAGTATAATTTAGTGATTAAGAGTACAGTCTCTGGGACAAATTTTCTTAAGTTTAAATTACTATTCTTTCAACTAGCCATGTGACCATAAGTGAAATACTAAATTTATATGTGACCTTATGAAGAGACTTATTTTTCCCATCATACAGTAAACCAATTCTTTATTATTGAATAATTCTTTTCAAATTTTCTATTAGTATTACAAGAACATGTGGAATAATATCATCAACACTGCCCTCCCTTATCCTCAGTTCTGCTTTATCCCAATTTCTTATAAATCCTGATTTTTTATTTTTAAAATATCTTTTCTTATATCTAGTACTACCACTACCAAACTGTATATTATTGCAATACATAAAAAAGACCTGAAACATTTTATAAATCAATAACCATTCTTGCCTTAATTAAAACTCTTAGAAAACGAGTAAAGAAGGAAACATGATAAACATTAGAAAGGCTATCAGACAACATATTTCTTACTTATGAAACATTAACTCTATTTCCATTAAAATAAAGAATAGGATAAAGATGCCATCTGTTATACCAGTACTTGATCTAAAAGACATTCTTTTTGGAAAGACAGGTAAACTCAACTATTTGAAATACCCTGAGCTATGAGAAAAATTGCCCTAATAGGGTTCTTAGAAGTTCTTCCTGACCTACTCCATTCCTTCATACTATCACCTAAGCATAATGATACTTCCTTTGACTGTGTGATAATATTAGCTAAGTGAACAATTTACCTTTAGTGTCCCAAATCTGTCCAGCCAGTAATGATTTTCTATACATCTATAAGCAGATGTTGGTTGGCTTTCCTGCCCCAGATGGAGAGCCTGAATTAAACTGGCCCATGCAACAGGAGGTCTCTTGGTCCTGGGGCAGAAAATAATTGCTTTTCTTCTGTGGCTATGGATATTTGGATCAAGGAAAGAGGATGAAGGAATATCAGACTGAATTTCAGTGAGGAGCCCAAGGTGGATGCCAGGGAAGCATGCGTGAATGCTCGTACAACTGCTAAGCCCTGAAGGTGGCGAGCCAGGTGAGAGGAGCACCAGAAAGAGAGGACTAAAATAGAAAAGCACAAGGAGAATTGTTAGAGGATGGCTGCTTGGTCATGTGGAACGCAACCCAAGGCCAATTTGAATAGGACAATTTCAAATTCACTCAATAAGCTTTCTATGATTCCAAGTTTACGCGCATCTCAGAAGCCAATCTGTAAATCATTGCTTATCCATATTAAAATATTACAGGGAATATGAATGACCACCCAAAAAGGCAATTAAGCAATACCTCAGCTACTCTGATGAAAAGCAAGAAGAAAAATATACACTGCTAATCAGTGTTTTCAGAAATGTTTTATGTAGTCTGGCAGTGGGAAGAAATGAAGTTCAAAGGAAAAATTAGATGTTGCATAAGGAGTTCAAAGTGGAAATATTTTCTTAAATGTTATTCAGTGTAAGCAGGAAAATGCTAAACCTGATATTGTCATGCAAATAACTTTGGCTTCAAGAAGCCTCAAGAAGATTTGAAGAAATTTTGTACTTAAGATTCCATCACCTACACGCAGATCTTAGCACCAAATCTCAAGGCCGGATGCCCAACAGAAAATTTCTGGGGCATCTGTAGTCATTGGTGCTGCAGCGAGGGTTCCTGTAACAGGGCTGGGAGATCAAGCACGGAGCATGGAGGATGGCACACCTGCAGTTCTGTACTGAACTCTCTAAATCCCTCAGTCAGTCCCTTCACAGGTAGACGTGGAGCGCCTACAGACAGAGGCCAGATCACACAGGTTCGCCTAACAAAGCATTTTAAAGAAAAACACAAGATATCTTTAGCTTTTGAGATTGGACTGCAGATGGTGAGAAAAAGAAAATTGGGTGGAAAAGGCAAAGTTACAAATAGAAATAATTATCCCAGCCTCCACCTAAAGAATAATCTTTGTATGAAGTTAATGTTAGAAGCACTTTGGATTCAATATTGTAGACAGCAAATCATTATAGAAGATCAAATAAAAAGAAATGTTACAGTGCCTTTAAGTATATAGCCAAGGGTCATTCTGCATTTGCAAAACGCATAGTATCCTGCATTTGCAAAATGCACCGCAATTTTGTACTCTACGCATATATTTTTGAAGGACTAGAATTTGGCCCGAATCTCTGTTTTTATTAACAGCTCCTGCTTTGAAAGGAACTAAACCTCTAAGGTGAGATGTTTAACTTAAAACTATGAGCAGATTTGTTATGACTTTCAGGATCTTATCCAGCTTTTTTTTTTTTTTTTTTTTCAGTTCTTGTGTCCAAGGTTCCTGTGAACTGAAAGGTCTAAACTCAGTTCAACTGAATCAAAGGAAATCTTGCCACTAATATGGTAAACACAGGGCTTCTGGACGGATTCTGGCCCATAATGTTCCTCCTGAAAGGAGGACAAATTCTGTGTCAATTATGATGGCAACTGTAAAAAAGCAACAGTTTTATAACGTGAACCTTTTTTAAAAAATTCAATTTCATGGCTGCCTACACATTCTTGATTTATAGGTCAAGAGACTATATAGTAAACAGCCATCTAATACTAAAACAGCCCTAAGCAGAAACAATTCTACGGATCTCCTAACCTGGCTTCCACAGGTTTTTCTGATTTACCATTGAATTTGCTGGAAACCCAATATGGGGAAGGAACTGGGTCAGACAAGATGCCATTGAAAAGATGGTTTGTTCCCTACAGTTCCCAGGAGGAGAGGGCACACTACACCGTGCAGAGCCACGTGGGGAAGCATCAGGGTCTGTCAGGAGGCAGGAGTGAGGGGACACATGAATGAGACCCTTTACTGTGGCTTTTGCTGGAAGGAATGGGGAGGACAGGGTAAACAAGCAGAGCAGGTTGGGAATTGGCTAGATGGGATACGTTTGGGTAGACCTGAGTTACAGAGGTGGTTTCTCGTTGTCTAGTACCTGTGTCTAGGGCAATTTAGAACAGAAGAGACGATGCTTTGAGCAAGAGTTTGATAAAAGAAAGCAGGTTGGGGTATGGACTAGGAATTGTTTGGTTTGTCTATGAAAGATAGGCTCACATTTATTATCTCTTAAGAGTTAGCTAACCCTAGGAGGGACAGTCTGCCTCTATCCAGCAAGATCCCATGTGCAAGAGCATCAAGAATATTGAAAACAAGAAAATAGAGTCAATACACCTCATTTTCAGAAAACTGAGCAACTTTCCAACACTCAGTCAATCCATTCCCAGGTAGATATGAAGTGTCTACAGACAGGGGTCAGATCACACAGGTTTGCCTAACAAAGTGTCTTAAAAAAAAAACACAAAAGGACCTTCAGTTCTCAAAAAAATATTTATTAATATATAAACAGTTGATACTAAATTTATTAACTTAATGGGATTTTTTCTATATATTTAAATTTTACTCACTGTGCTCAGTATTCTTAAAATTAGAAACTCGATCCACCAATTGAACTTATCTGTTCAACAGATAGTCTCAGTAAGTCACCACGCTCTGTCTCTTCCCCTAGTTTGAGTTCCTCTCCTAGTCATCTTTATAAAAATAATTATTCAAATATGGGTTGGATAGGTAAGTTTAAGATTATATACTTCATCTCTTGATATATAACATGTTAGGAAACCTAAGGAAATTTTGAAAAAAAAAAAGTAGTTGCAGAACAACTTTATAATAACATTTATTTTATTTTATTTTTATTTTATTCATTTTTAGAGAGGAGACACAGAGTGAGTGAGAGAGAGAGAGAGAGAGAGAGAGAGAGAGAGAAAGGGGGAGGAGCTGGAAGCATCAACTCCCGTATATGCCTTGACTGAACCAGTGCAGGGTTTTGAACTGGCGACCTCAGTGTTCCCAGGTCGACGCTTTATCCACTGCGCCACCACAGGTCAGGCGCAGAACAACTTTAGATGGCAAAATTTTAGTTTCAAGTTTGTGAATCCTTTAGCTGATGTCTAAGTTTTTAATCTTATCATTTCAGTGGTCCCCTTGCTATCACAGGGTTAGAGAAAATTATGTGGAGGATTGGGAAGAGCTCTTCATTCCTTCAAAGCCAAAGTTTCACTTATGCACACTGATTACATTTTAATGTTAAGTACTTCTCCTTGGACATAATTTTATATTTCTGTTTCTGCTCTACAAATCTGTATTTTCTTGTTCGTTGCCTTAAATTAATTTTGGAAAGAAGAGAAGTACAAAAAAACATGCATTTAAATTTGTATCTTTATACCCAACAAAAAGTGCCTTTGCAGAGACAAGATATTTTGGTAAATGAGTAAGTCAGTGACAGATGAGGAGCAGAACTATTGCTGTTTATGGAATTTACACTAAATAAGGGCTTGCCCCAGCCTCCTCCTGAGCTAGAAAAGAGCTACATTTCAAGGATGTGGGGGTTGGGCTCTCTTTGGGAACATTTCCATGTCTGCCTTACAGCTCTTCATCAAAGTACAAGAGCCTCACGTGGGGCCTGGCACATCAGCTCAACCTCTCCTGGGTCTGCTTTATATGTAGTTTGATTTAATCACCAATAACTGCTCAAAAAACCTTTTCCCACCCCACCTTCTCTGGTCTGTCCTTGGTTCCCCTTAGCAACAGTGGAAGGCAGCATAAAATGTACCTATTACATCAGAAACAGTAGAGTCTATTATAGGTTTAAATGTATGAAAACAATATTACAAAGGACAAGAGGAGAGAAATAGAAATATTTCATTGTTCCTTACGCTGTTCATGGACTGGTAAAATCTTTGGTGATAGACTGAGAAAAGTTAAACGTTGGAGTCCCTTTGAGTAGTCACCAGAAAAACAGAACAACTAATAAATTAATACAAAATAAAATGAAATACTAAAACTAAGAAAAAAGGAAAGAACAAAGAACAAATGAGACCAATGGCTAATAAGCACACTAAAAGATGCTCTGCGTTCTTAGTCATCAGGAAAATGCCAATTAGTACCACAATGACACACCACCACAATCCCATTAGAATAGTTTTAAAAAAATGTTAATGCCCCATACAAGTGTTTAAGAGATATGGAGCAATTGGAACTCTCGTTTATTGATGGTTCTAAGTATAAGTTCTTACAACAACTTTGGAGACCTCTATGGCAATTTCTTATGAAGTGAAATACCTAATATATAACCACTTCAAAGTGTTTACCCACAACATATGTCCACTAACTGACTTATTTGAGAATACTCATAACCGCTTTATTACAATAGCCAAATGGGAAACAACTAACATGTCCTTCAATAGGAAAATACATACAAATTTTCTGATATATTTGCACAATAAAATAAAAACAACAACCTTTTTATTTTGCTGCATTTATTGGGGTGACATTTGTTAATAAAATATATAGGTTTCAGGTATACTATTCTACAATATATCATGTGTGTATTGTATTGTGAATTTACCACCTGAAGTCTAGTCTCCCTCCTTCACCATTTATTCTTCCTTTACCCTCTTCTAATCTTCTCCATCCCCACTTCTCTCTGTTAATCACCATCATGTTGCCTGTGCCCATGAGTCCTTCTGTATTATTATTAGTTTTTTGCTTAATCCCTTCACTAATCTTACCTAGCCCAACCCCACCCCCTGGGAACTCTCAGTCTGTTCTCTGTATTCATGACTCTGTATTCATTTTGTTAATTTACATTATTCATTAAGTGCCACATATAAATAAAATCATATGGTACTTGTCTTTCTCTATTGGTACATGAAATAACATTGATGAATCTCAAAAACAGTACAATGAGTCAAAGAAGCTATACTCAGAGTGTGTCTTCTACTTAAATATAATTCTACAGCAACGGAACCTAATCTATAACAGAAAGTATATCAGTGGTGACCTAGACGTGAGAAGGAACAGTATGGAATTGATTGGAAAAGAGCAGGAGGGAACCTGGTGGTGTGATTGAAAGAATCTATAACTGAATTTGAGTCATGTTACACAGTCACATTTGTCAAATTCATCACACTGTACACATGAAGTCGGTACATTTTATTGATGTAAATTATACCTCAATAACTTTTATTTTAAAAAAGAAAAATCATAATGCAGTAGCATAAGCTCAATTATCAAGGCATATGTAAACTAATATTCTATATTAGTTAATATTACCCACTTATTTCAATCACAAACTGCCAACCTGTAAGAATTCCGCATTTATTCTGGTGGTTCCTTTAATGTCCTCCTCTTTCAATACTTCCTTACCAAAATCCAACTAGTGAATATCTTTTCATGTTAGTTGTAAGTAAAATTATAAATTTCCCCGAATGTCTCAAGTAATGAGAGTTATATACATGTGTGGTATAAGTAAGTTGTAGTTACAATTGTACAACTTGTTGTAAAAGAAACAGAAACCTTCTTAGACTGTTTACAATGTATGGATAGATGGCAATGAAATTTACTAAAATTTTACTTCTTGAGCTAAGTCTAATCAGATTCATGGTATATAATAAGTATTAGAGTTGTTTGGCAGCTGAGTTTGAAATAGACCGGTGCCATGAATTAGTCAGGTATTAAAAAGCTGCTCACGTTTAATTCGAAAGTAAATAAAAAAAACCAAACATCATTTGGTTTTCATGTAACTTTCTGGAATGAAACAGAGTTTGTTTGTAATGGTGACAGAATTATTTGCAAATATTTCTTATTTATGCCCTCTGTACTTATTCTGAGCAACTGAGTCTTATCATTTCACTTCATTCCTATTGTCTATACCAACAGAAAACAGAAAGTAAAGCAGTGATTGACTTCAAAGTTGATAACAATAAAAACGTGTAACTGATCATTGTAGCATCTCTCCCTATTGCCAAACAAACAAACTATTACATTTGTGTTTAAAGAGTGAAACTTAATCCTTAGAATTTCATTTCCTTTCACAGGTACTAAGAGGTACCAAGGAACCAGAGGTCACATAACTAACATCTGATTATTCTTCTCTCAAGTAACTGTGCAACTGTCTGTCAGATTTCTAAAACAGATAGCTGATCTTAATCTTAACGGATTCTTTCACTTTTAAAATTATTTAACAACATAAAGTTGTGATGTAGAGCAGAAGAAAAGTAATATCAAAAGTAATGTCTGCTTACTGAACATTGAAAAATATTTTGTAACCTGCACATTTGATGCAGTTACTTACAGAATTTATTATATTATCTAAACAAATTATATTCAGGTGCTTTAAAATATATAGATAATTTTAACATTTGTAATGTGATCCATCAAATTGAAATCATTTTTATAATGAAGTAGATGTTAAATAAATTGATATTGATTACATTTAAGGAAAAAGCTAGCATTTAGTTGTTATAATAATTTACATTAATGTCATTAAATTATGTTAGCTTGTGAAAAAATATAGGCATGTTACTTTCATCTTTACATCAGAACATAGTTCTATACCAATGAGTAAATAACCATCTTATGTTGCTTTGTGGTAATCAGAAAAAAAATGCATATTACTCTTTTATTTATGCTGATTTAATTGCCACATTTAGATATTTTCTGCCTTTTGATTGGCTCATACATCTGTTTTTAATGTTTCTATAAAAATTATATTAAAACCACAAAGTCAAGGTTTTGCTGAGTAGCCCCAAAGCAACCCAAATACAATATAAATATTATAACATAATGCTTCACATGGCTAGTGATGGGGCAGGGACATTTTTCTTGGAGGGTGTGAGCCAAAAAAGCCAAAAATTAGAAGTATGTCAGCCTTCAAGTTTAAGATTTTTTAAAATAGCTAAATGCTTCCAAATGTGCAACTTTATCCAAAGCTACTTTGATTTTATTCTGTTCTGATACTAGAAATAAAAGTTGCCAAGGGTAGATTAACATTTTTTGTGAAAATTCTAAATCATCATAAAAATATTAGATCAAAAATCCTCTTTAAGGCAGGGTCACAAAAAACAAAAGGACAGCTGCCAGAGGGAAAGGGGGTGAGGGACAGGATCAAAAAAGGTGAAGGGACTAGCCAAATTTATATACATAGCACATAGATACAGACAACAGGGCAGCAAGTCCCAAAGGGAAAGGGGGGATGGAGATAGGGGAGGGGAATGAAATGGGAATATAATGAGACTGCATGGGGCATGGGAGGCACGATGTGGTGGGTTGAGGAGGTTATATTGAGTGGGACACTTGAAACCTTGTTAACACAATAAATTAAATTTTTTTTTAAATAACAAAATATTTATAGAAAAAAACAAAACAAAAAAATTCTCTTTAAAGACACAGAGTGATAATGATGTTCTTGCATGTGAGAGAGTTAAAAATATAAAGACATCCAATGAATTATTTAATGAAACTATACTTTACCATATACTTAATCTAGGCTGATTCAAATAAAAACTATCAAAATAAGTTGAAGAACCATTGAACAAAGGATGTAAGATATATATCAGAAATTATGATAATGCTGATTGTTCAATGTGAAATCAAGAGTAAGCATTTATCATTTGCTTTTTTGTAGTGGCTCAAGTATTTGTCTCAAATGGACACTAATGTGTTGTCCTTTAATCTGTTTGACCTTTGTCTTTATACATCACTAATATGTTGGCAATTCAACTAGTCAAGTACAATGTACTCAAATATAATTATTTTTTTATCCTAAGATATGTACTCTAAATATGGAAGAATGAACCAAATAACCTCTCAATGTCAGTTTCAATTACAAGATTCTTGGTCATTATCATTGTTTGATTTTGTTTTATTTCAATACTGAGCCCAGATCATAATGAATATCAACACCAAGGAAACATAGTAATCAGTAGGAATGGTATCCCTCCCTAGTTACCTTTCCATCCTTCTTTCACAATAAGTTAAATCAAGTAAGAAAAGATAAAAGGAACAGAGGATTCATTCTTTTTCAGGTCTGGCTCCCTATCATTTCCCATTTAATATGAGCAGTATTAAATACTAAGAAAAAAATTTCAATACATAAAGAATAATGTAGTTGTATAAGTAGTTCCACCACTTAGGAGAACAATTTGGCTCAATAGCAAATATCTCCAAAACATTATATTAAGGGGAAAAAAAGTCACAGAAGGTACACTTGGTATAATATTTTTATGGTTGGAAAACACTCATAATCAAATCTTTTCATTTTACTGGGCACCTATGAATATAAGCATAAAGACATGCATGTAAATGATCAACGTGAAATAAGAATAATATTTATACTGAGGGAAGAAGAAAGTAGACTAGTACTCAGAAAGAGAAAGACACAAAATCTTTGCGTATATATTGGTGGTATAGTGGTGAGCACAGCTGCCTTCCACAATAGGCTGCTCACAAAGATTCGGGGAAATTTCAAAAATGAATATAAGACGATAAAATATCCCCTAATTTTTGTGAGCAATATATTTGATTATATTGTAATGTTTAACTTTTTTACACCAAGTATTAGGTTTGGGGATATTTATTATAGTATTCTTTTATCTTTCATCATTTCTAAAATATTCCATAATATAATTTTTGAAAAGCAAGATAATTCAGCTTAAAACTAAAAAAGTGATTTCATTTTTATGAGAAGCATTAATAATCAGCCAAGTTCTGCCTCCATAAATAGAACTGAAAACATAGATTAAATATAAAGCTTACTTTCCCAGTTTAATGAAGTCGTAAACATTACCACAGGTTGCCAAGACAAGTTCATGTGGCTCTTTTTGAAAGTCTTGATATAGAGGCTGGATTCTTATCATCCTCAAGGGAGCTTGGGTGGCCCTGGTTTGGACTACATCACTTCCTTACTTCCCTCTGATTTTTTAGTTCTTACTATAAAATGATAATAAGTTAAGCTAAGAAAGGAGAAGAGAGAGGAAAAAACATTTGTGAGTACAAATACCAAAGATTCAAGTCCCCAAAACAGGCCAAATAATAAATATCATAGAGAAGTGTTTTTTTCTTTCATTTTTATCCTTTGTGATTGGAAATCATTTCGAAGCAAACCAGATATGTCTTCAGTGTCTCTTCATTCAACGTTTTAGATCAAAATTTTTTTTCTCTGTTGAGGGAGTATCCTGGGAAAGGACCTTTAAAATGTTCCCAAATATTGAGCCAAACAACAGAGTTGGTTGAAAAGACCTTGAACTTTCCATTTTCTATTTCTATGTTCAGTTGAGATTCTTATAGACTGTCCATGTTTATTATCTATTTTTATTGAGATAAGATTTAACTTGATCTTACATCTAGAAATGGGATTTAGATTAGAACTCATATTCTGGTATTTCTGGATGAGGGACAATTCAAAGATTCTGTTTTCTGTGTGTAGAAAGAACAAACATTTCTTTACTACCATTTATCAGTTATTGGTGTTTACATCTATGTGTTATCGTGACATTCCTGAAATACTGCCACTCCTGTTACCTGTTTAAGAATCAATCTGCGTGTTTGCATAGATGGGGTGAAATTTGGTTTATTTCTTTCCTCCTATTTGCTTCTGAGGCTACTACAAAAGCTGCCAGTTGGAGGAAGTAGAAATCATGAATCTAACCTTTTTACATTGATCTCTTATATGGACATCCTTCCTAGAAAATCACTTTGGCCAACTTTGATCAGAAAACAATGCAATCTCCTTGACTACCAAGAATTTTGTCGGTTTTGTTTACTGCTGTGTGCCTGGTGCCTAGAATATTGTTTGGCACAGAGTTAGTGTTCAAAACATTTGTTGACTATGTGAATAGATTATAATCACATTTTCATGCATGAATCTCTCCCTAGGATTCCAAAAGATTTTCTTATTTTATAAATGTTTGATGGCTCTTTTTTTAAATCCCCACTATATATAAACAAAATTACTTTTGACCTCCCAATAAGACTGTTTGTAGAATAAATGTTTAACCTAAATATTGTACAGTGAAATCATTTTTTTAATGTTGGTGGAATTTGGAGAATCCAGGATTGCTTTTCATATAATTCCAGTTATTTCTACAGAAACAACATTGCCATTTATTGTATAAACACACACACACACACACACACACACACACACACACACACACACACTAACACAGTCACATCTGTGAGGGAGCAAA
Source organism: Rhynchonycteris naso (assembly GCA_037038555.1). Lineage (NCBI taxonomy): Eukaryota > Metazoa > Chordata > Mammalia > Chiroptera > Emballonuridae > Rhynchonycteris > Rhynchonycteris naso. The sequence continues at coordinate 284,516,561 of CM072997.1, forward strand.
ATTACATATACATCCAGAACAGTTACTCATCTTTAAAACCTGCCTAATATTATCTATCCTTTTTCATCCCAAAGGCTGTGGTAAAAATCAAGTGTAATTCTATATTTTAAAATTCTTTAAAAATATAAAATGTAAAATATTTTTTTCTGTTTGCTTATATTCTTCTTTAGATTCCAGATACAAATGAAATCATATGGTACTTTTCTTTCTCTGATTGATTTCACTTAGCATAATACCCTCTAGGTCCATCTATGCTGTCTCAGAAGCTAAAATTTCAATCTTTTTTGTGGTTAAGTAATATTCCATTGTATATGTGTACAATTGCTTTTTAATTCACAGAAAATGACATGACAATCTGCTGTACAATAAAAGGAAGAGTCAGCTGCTCTGTGTTCAAAGATTTCTTCTTCATTTCTTGTACTAGGTGAGTAACCATCACTGAACAAGCTGTGTGCCAAATCAAAACATAATTTCAACATATGTCTCATCTCATTAGAGATTATAAAATAGTAGAAATCAGATTTTTTCAGCAATATTTTTCTGTAAGTAATGGATATGTTCAGAGTAGGATCACAGAGTGAGGAGGTATAGTAGTGTTCAAAGCTATAGGTAAGGAGAGGCCAGATCATGTAAAAACATGTAATTCATAATAAGGATCTTCTTTTATAAAAAACAATTGAAGAAAATCATCATTTGGCGGGCCCCTGATGTGACACACTGAGATTACGTTTATGCTCTTTCTGCTAGAAATGTATGACCTGAATCTAATGTAAGAAAACTAGGCAAAACCAGTTGGGGGAGACCCTACAAAACAAGTGGCCTATACCTTTCAGAAACATCAACATCAGGAGAGTCAAAAAAGACTAAAGAACTATACCAGATTTAAGGAGATTAAAGACATAGGACTAAATGCAAATTGTGATTCTGGGTTGGATCCTGGATTATGGATGGTGATTATATAAAAGAATGCACTTGTTTTTCTGAAACAGCTGAAAGTATTTAAGGGCAATGTATTATTAAGTTATTCTAAAAATAATGAGAAATATTATACAAATACATATGATAAAATATTAACTTAAGAAGTCAAAGTATAGAAGAATTCTTTGTATTATATGATTTTCTGTAAGTCTAATATTATTTTCTTAAACTAATTTTTTAACAGAAAAGTAACTGGGAGATGGTTAGAAGCTCAAATAATCAAAAAGACAACAGGAAACAAATACTAAGGATACAGAAATATTTAAAATGGCATATTCAAGATAACACTTTTCATTAAGTTCTCCATTATATTTAGGCGGCTGTCTTTTTTTATTGAATTTATTGGGGTGACGTTGGTTCACAAAACCATGCAGATTTTAAATGTACAATTCAACAACATCAGCTGCACACTGCATCGTGGAGTCACATCAGTGGGCCAAGCAAAGTTCCTTTTCTACCCATTTCCTTCCCTCCTGGCTCAGCCGTCTTTCTGTCTCAAGAACACCATACTTTGTACGTGTCTGTGTGGGTTGCTATATTTTTATCTCTTTACCTTCTTTCATTCAACTTCCCAACCTCCTTTCTCTGACTGGTGTGCCTGTGTTTCTATTTTGCTCATCAGTTTTGTTCATTAGATTATGAAACTGTCTTTAACACCACTTTTCTGGAACACCCTTTAGCTACATTTATCCAGATTGGAAGAAAAATTATGACACAGTTTAAATCTATGTCCTTCCTATCTAAAGCCTACTATCTCAATTCTGGTTTTCTGCCCATAGATTTTTTTCCCTCTAGGTACTCCTTACATAAAGTGACTTCACTCCACCTCTTTTTCACAGGACTGAGCTGTTCTTGAAAGTTGTTGCAAGATTAACAAATCAGAATATACTCAACCCCAATATCTATGAAAGATGTACAATAGATTTATACTTTATATTGGTGCAAAAATTGAACTTGAATACATTACAGCCAAAACTATCTTAGAACAATCTTTAAATATCCCATCAAGTAGGGGTTCATTGATTTGTATACCCTTTCTCATGCATAGTAAGTTTTGACAACCCTTGAGTTGAACAAAAGGAACAAAGTAAAAATTTACATGGAAATGTTTGAGCATTGGAATGATTCTTTTTCTAAGATTATCAAATCCTGAGCAGCCCGGGGAAGAAAGGGGGTGAAAGAACTTCAGGTGATTCTGCTGGCTGTGGAGTTTATTCTATCTGGTTCAATGTTAAACCTCTAAACACATAATATATGTACATAGATTTGTTTGCTGTCGGGACTAAACAAGAATAAAGCAAATAAATTCTACTTCCAGCCACAATACAGGAACGGGTATTAGACCAACCATAAACAGCTATAAAATGGGGGGTGAGGGGTATGAAATCACTGCCTGTAGACATGGAACAAAAGGCAGCACAAGACTGTGAGCCCTGAAAGAAGAGAAAGAAAAAGAGCGAGATGAACCCTGCAATTGTATCAGTTTTCTGCTTGACGTCACGTTGTAGACAGTGGCTCCTGGCGAGAACCCAAACAGGGCATGGCAGTATCCCTCAGCTGAGGGAACAGAGGTCAGGGCCAGCAGGACAGCTGGAATTGGCATGGTAGGGTTTTGGAGGGAAGTGGACTGAGCAGAGGAGTTCCAGAAATCTGCAGGGATTCCCTGAATGCTCGGCTGAAGAGTAAGCAGTGTCTATGCAGGTTGACACAGCCTGAGGTGGAACAAAGGATAATACTAAGAAAGAACTGAAGAGCTGAGATTTGAACTCCCAAAATTAGACAGAACAAGAAGACATTTGTTTTCTGACCTGTAAAGATAAAAACAAACGAAGAACCCTAAAACAATAAAAATTAATAAACAATGCATACTCAATAAGAACTCCAGAAAGGCCATACCTTAGGATAAGGGCTAATCTAGTCCTACTGAAAGGTTACTCTTGACTTTTCTTACCCAAAGGCTGGAATGAATCAAACTCTACTATAAGTAAGTTAACTGTCTATGGCAGAGGGATCCTGATAAGGAAGACAATAAAATTCTGACAGCAAACAATAAAGCATTTATAATGTCCAGACTAAAGTTTAAAAATTACTATACATGTGAAGCAGGAAAATGTGTCCCATAACCAGAATAAAAATTGTTCAATAAAAACAGACCCCCAAATGACACAAGTAATGAAATTAGAATACTTTGTACGAAAATACTCAAGTATTTAAAGGAAAAAAAGATTAAAAAAAAAGTAAGCAATTTCAAAAGGGGAATGAAAAGTATAAAAAAAGAAATACTAAAGATAAAAATATAATATCAAATGTAAAAACTCACCAAATAATCTATAAATAGACTAGATAGTTCAGAGGAAGCTATCAGTAAATTTGAAGATAGAGCAATGGAAATTATACAAATGGAAGTAGAGGGGAAAAAAGCAGCTGAAAAATAATAATGAAATTTCAGTGATTTATGACTTAATTTCAAGTAGATGCAAGAAGTTCACTAGTTCACCAAGCTAAACTGTCTCTTACCAGGCTGAATTTCTAACAACAAAAACATTTACTTGAAGAAAGCTAAGAAAAGGTGGGGGAATTGTGTAGATTTAATCCTTAGCAGTTGGACATCTTTTATGTATGGTAGGATTCCTCTTGGTTGTGTATGGTTGTCCAGAAGCGGACTCAGAGCCCAGCATCCTGTGTGGCTTACCTTGCCAAAAACCAGGTCCACTAGGGAGTTGTGCTGTCAAACCTCATCACTAATGCTGCCCCAGGGACCCATAATGTCTGCTGAAGGGTTATGTCATTCTTAATCAGTGAATGAATCTATTCCTAGAACGATAAACAAAAACTGGAACGCTTAAGTAAAAGAGAGAGAGATACACCTGGCGTGGTGCAGTGGATAAGGTGTTGACATCCAGTATTGAGGTTGCAGGTTAGACATCTTGGGCTTGCCTGGTCAAGGCAAGTATGACAAGCTAGAGTGAGAGAAATAAAATTTTAAAAAATTCCAAAAATTTAAAAGAACAAACAACCAAACAAGTAAAGAAAAACAAAAAAGCAAGTAAAAAAAGCAAAGAGAAACAAGATGAGAAGAAAAAATATTACACATGCATACACTCATTGTGAAGTGCAAAATATCCCTTCAATCTCAATTATTACAAGATGCCTTTGAACAGTTACACAGATTTTTTTTTGTGTGTGTGTGTGACAGAGAGAGAGGGACACATAGGGACAGACAGACAGGAAGAGAGAGAGATGAGAGGCATAAATTCTTTGTTGTGGCACATAGTTGCTCTTTTTATTTCTTTTTACAGAGACAGGGAAAGAGTCAGAGAGAGGGGTAGATAGGGACAGACAGACAGGAACAGAGAGAGATGAGAAGCATCAATCATCAGTTTTTTGTTGCCGTTGCGACACCCTAGTTGTTCATTGATTGCTTTCTCACATGTACCTTGCCCGTGGGCCTTCAGCAGACCAAGCAACCCCTTGCTGGAGCCAGCAACCTTGGGTCCAAGCTGGCGAGCTTTTGCTCAAGCCAGATAGGCCCACGCTCAAGCTGGTGAGCTCGGGGTCTCGAACCTGGGTCTTCTGCATCCCAGTCCGACGCTCTATCCACTGCGCCACCAGGCCCTAGTTGCTCATTGATTGCTTTCTCATATGTGCCTTGACTGGAGGGCTACAGCACAGCGAGTGACCCCTTGCTCAAGCCAGCAACCTTGGGCTTAAGCCAGCAACCACGGAGTTGTGTCTATTATGATCTAACACTAAAGCCAGTGACCGCATGCTCAAGCCAGCAACCGGTGCTCAAGCTGGTGAGCCTGCACTCAAGCCAGCGACCTCAGGGTTTCAAACCTGGGTCTTCTGCACCCCAGTCCAATGCTCTATTCACTGCGCCACCGCCGGGTCAGGCACGCTGAGTTTTCTTTAAAGCACACAACTCTATTTTCTACACTGAAATAATTTTAATCTTTAAAACAATAATACTTCTGTTTGTTTGTTTTTTTAGTACCAGATTTTTTCTGGAAAATATCAAGTTTCTTAATAATCTTGTGATTAAGAATATATTTAAATCATGGTGTTATGTCCCATAATTGCCATAATTTTTGGTGGCTACAGTTGTGAGTTTTCAAGAATTCTTGTATCATCTATGGAAATTAGTTTAGAATATTTGTATATCCTTCATACAGTAAACATGGGAAATATTATTACAGAATACCTCCTGACCAAACTTATTACAAATTAGCTGTATACTGTTTTTAAAAAAATAGATTGAATTTTTAGGTGGGAGATTTCCTTTAGCAAAAAAGTATGAATCATTTTTCAAAGGTCCTCAGGCTTTTTTCACTTACTGATATACAAATGGCCCTGAAGTGTGGTATTCTTTCTGTTTTGTTTCATTGGTCACTCTTACAACTTTGTAGTATTGCATTCGTTTACAGATCCACTAAGCTACAATATTCAGAGCTTCCATTTGTTCATTCTGACGAAGAGCGATCGAGCACTTACTGTTAGAGGTCACGGAGGCACAACTGGGAATAAGATTTATAGCCCCAGCTCACGAAGTTTAGAGGTTCTCGTCACACAGAATTATACAAATGATTACTGAACTGCAAATAGGACAAATGTCATGAAGAAAAAGCAAATGTATGCCTGAGAATGTCTTATAGTACAAACGAACCTAGCTGGAAGTAACCGTGTCAATGAATCAAGGTCTCTGCTAGTACCAGAATTAGGTTTAAATTTTACAGGTATATTTTTTCAAGAAACAGTTACTTTGTGACAGTTTTGTCATTTTTTTAGTCAGTTTGGTGCCAGTTCATCTTCTGGTATTGAACAAGTACTGTATTAATTTAATATTTTGCCCTGTATGGAAATTTTCTAATTTATGTTGTTTGGATTATATTTACAATTTGACACAAAATTTCCTCTAGCATTTTTTAGGTTTGTTTCTCTAATAATTAAAAACAAAATTGATGCTTATTTTCTGAATCAAAAAAATATCCATAGGTAAAATATATAATTATTTAAAAATTTTTATTTATTGATTGATTTTAGAGAGAGAGCGAGGAAGGGGGAGAAAGAAACATCAATTTGTTGTTCCACTTATTTATGCATTCATTGGTTGATTTTTATTTATACACTGACCAGAAATTAAACCTGCAACCTTGTTGTATTGCGACAACACTCTAACCAACTGAGCTACCCGGCCAGAGCTAAAATACATAATTATAAAAATGTTAATTAATTATTGAAATATAGTATTTTTGTGACCTTATGAAAAATTTTTCATTATTGTTTTGTTAAATCTTTCATTTTTAATTATAGTTGACATACAGTATTATACAAGCATTAAATGAACAATATAGTGATGAGACATTTATATACATTAAAAATTCATCTGAACATAATAAGTCCATAATCATCTATCACTATGCATAGTTACTATGTTATTATTGATAATATTTCCTATGCTGTAAATTGCATCCCATTACTTATAATTGGCAGTTTAAATTTATAACTGGCAGTCCTTAATTCCTTTTACCTTTTCTGTCTATCCTCTTGCCCTTCCCCCAGGAACTATCAATTTGTTCTCTATATCTATGAGTTTGTTTCTGTTTTGTTTGTCTGTTTGTTTTGTTGTTTAGATTCCACATGTAAGTAAAATCATATGGTTTTGTCTTATTCTAACTTAACTAACTTAGTATAATAGCCTCTAGGTTCATCCATATTGTCACTAATAGCAAGATTCTATTCCTTTTATAATTTTAATTTTTTTATTGAGAAATTAAATTAGAAAAGGTGACGTTGACCAACAAGAGTACATAGGTTTCAGATGACCTCTCCATAACATTTGAACCGTTAATCACAATGTATGCCCATCACCCAAAGTGAAATCTATTTCTGTCAGTATATATTTGTCCCCACTCACTCTCTTCTCCCCCCCCAACTACTTTTCTTTTATCTATGTTCATTAGTCTCAGTTTATATCCCACCTATGTTTGAAATCATATAGTTCTTAGCTTTTTCTGATTTAATTAGTTCACTTGGTATACAGTAATGTTCTTAAGGTTCATCTATGTTGTCATAAATGGCAATATGTCGTTATTTCTAATGGCTGTGTAGTATTCCATTGTATGCATGTACTATATCTTCTTTATCCAACCCTCTGTCAAGGGACATCTTGGTTGTTTCCATGTCTTAGCCACTGTGAATAATGCTGTGATGAACATGGGAGTGCATGTGTCTTTGCATACCAATGTTTTTTAGTTTTTTGGGCAGATAGCCAGAAAGGGATTGCTGGATCACACAGTATTCTATTCTTAATTTTTTGAGGTATCACCATACTGTCTTCCATAATGGTTGCACCAGTTTACATTTCTACTAGCAGTGAATGAGGGGTTCTTTTTTCTCCATAGCCTTTCCAATACTTGTTTTATTGATGGACACTTCGGTTGCTTTCATATCTTTTTTTTTATTATTTACTCATTTTTAGAGAGATAGGAGATAGAGAGAGAGAGAAGGGAGGGAGAAACAGGGTGTATCAACTCCCATATGTGCCTTGATCAGGCAAGACCAGGGTTTTGAACCAGTGACCTCAGCATTCCAGGTGAATGCTTTGTCCCTGCACCACCATGGGTCAGGCAGTGATTTTATATCTTGGCTATTGTAAATAATCCTGAAAAAAACATGGGATGCATATATCCTTTTAAATTAGTGTTTTTGTTTTCTTCAGATATATACTCAGAAGTAGAATTGGATTATTATTATAATTCTGTTTTTAATTTTTTGAGGAGTCTCCATACTGTTTTCCATAGTGGTTACACCAATTTACAGCCCCACTGACGGAGCACAAGGTTATTCTTTTCTCCACATTTTTGCCAACATTTATTCTTTGTAGTCTTTTTGATAGTTGTTCTGACGGGTATGAGGTGATATCTCATTGCAGTTTTGATTTGCATCTTCCTAATGATTGATGATGTCATACATTGTCTGTTGGCCATCTATATATCTTTGGAGAAATGTCTGTTCAAGTATTTTACTCACTGAGGGCTATGATTTTGGAGGCACAAACATTCAGTTCATAGTAGTCATGAAAACTTTACTTTGGTTTAACTGCAAAATCAGTAAGACATTGTTTTACTCGATGAGACAGAACCAACCTCTGATTCTCAAGGCGTGGGCTGTCATCAGTAATGCAGGCTGTTGGATCAAACAGAAGTAGTTTCATATTTGAGATGTTATTTAAAAACAATACAAAATGAATATCAAAGTATTCTATCAACAGAAGCTTATCTTGTTAACAGAACTTATAAAAAGATATTTTAGTACCCATTGTGCAATACTCATATACTAGAGGTTATCAAAGGAGGTACAATAGTGTGATAGCAGTAAGTCATATTATTAGACATACTTCACTGAGGAACCAACCACATGCCTCAAGAAATGAAAATTCAGACGTCCAAACTTGAAAGACAAAAACAAACTCGAAAAACCCTGTCCTCAGAGAAATTAAAACTACAAAGATGTTTTCCAGAGTTAAAGTTTCTATGGTGCAGTAAGTACCTCATTCTCATGAAAATGATAACTTTTTAGAATGGATTCCAAAGGGCAAAAACATAGCAACTGGATACAGCTAGGTCACTGCCTGGTTTTTAGTGCAACAGGTCTTATGCTTTTTTACCATGAAGCCTTTATCCTTGGGTTTTACAGAGAAAGACCTTCTCAGCCCTGTGGATTGCTCACCCCTTTGTATGTGTGCACATTCTATGTGTAGCTCTCTTCTGTAACTGAGCATTTTACACAGAGCTCCGTGAGTCTCCGGTGAAAGGGGGACCAAGAAGAGATATAAGGGAAAAGAAGGCGAACACTACCTGGCAAATAGGACACCAGCCAAGGCACCGTGAAGTGGATTTTGCAGTTCACGTTGGCACAGGAGCAGTTTGGCTAGGTGGATAATTTAGGCTTTGAATGGACATAAATCATGAGGCTAAAGTGATACAAGAGGAGCTTAAAAAATGAGATATTTGCTCGCTAATGAAATTTTTTCTAATAGAGAAAGGGTATTAATATTGTTTTTTCTCACTCAAACCCATAAGGCATTTCCATGACTTGGAGTGCTAGTCTGATAAAACTTGAGCAACAGGGTTGGTTTCTGGCTTATTTTTTGTTTTGTTTTTAAACAAAGCTTCAGTTAGGTAGAGCTGAGGAAACGAGAACTGCAGGAGAGTCATTAGTGATTTGAGCATTCAAATATCAGTTCTGGAAGTAAAGAAATAAAGTTCTATACTGCAGTCATTATCCAAATTACAACTTATAAGAATGTCATTATATGTGAAAAGTCTCATCTTTCCTGACTAAATAAGTCATAAAAAGAAATGAATCTAATAAAGTACAGTCTTAAAAAATAGTCATTAGCACGAGTACTGCTAGCATGTCATTTAACACAATTTATTTAAAATTTTATAATGGTTAGCCTGACCATAAGACAGTTGCAGAGTTTGTGAGAAACTCAATAGGGAAGAGCAAACTCATAAAGCAAGCCAGCAGTACTGTAGCCGCCTACACCATGATTGTCACATAATAGGTTCCCTGAAAAGATTTGTTGACGAATTGACTGCTTTGCTTGAAGGCCATAAAAGTACACCATAAATTTTTTATGAGGTGCTTTCTAAATATCTTGCATTTATCTTCTAAATGTAACTTTGGCTGTATTCTGGTTGTGACTTTCTCCTTTTATTGCGTTAGAACTAACAGACACAACACTGAATTATTAGCTTAGCTTTTCTTTCTCTATTTTCTTTTAAATCTTTAGGAGAAACAGCATGGGAATTGTAATATGTACAGTCACATCCTCTAAGCCCATCCTATGTTAAAAGATGGTAAGAAGAGACAGAGCCTGTGTTCAGAAACTTTGCTGGGGATGAAAGGTCACAGCTATGGGAAATAGATGAGAAAGGTCAGAGATGAACAGGTCTGTATGAGGAAAGCCACGAGACTTTGGGCTAAGAGACATAGATTTTGGTCTTGGCTCTACCACGGAGCTTAAATGAGCTTCGGTTTCTTCATTTATAAAGGGGCTGATAATGAGTGAAGATTAGAGGCAATATGGTTAGGTTCCAGAATATGGTAGGGGCTCAAAAATTTGCTATTATTATACCAAAGAACTTCTGGTGATGTAAAAATGTAATAATTAATATCATCCAGGAAAATAAAGGATTCTGGGTAGATTATGGTCTGAACACCAAAGGCTGTTCATGAGCAAATTGCAGTGGAGCCAAGGAAAGCTGGGATCTGTTGAGGTCTTTATTGAATTCTATTCTGTATTTACCTCTGTGCCAAGCTTCATATATATATATATATATGATGCCCACAGCAACTTTATGAGATAGACACTATTGTTTTTCCATTTTATAAGGGAGAATGCAGAGGCTTGGAGGAGTATATGACTTCCCAAGATCAAAGACCCAAAATGGTAAAATCAGTGTATCTCCTGTCTGTCTCTTACAGAACCCATACTTTTAACCACTATTGATAATGACATACAATAATTGATTACCAATTTATTTGGAAAAAAGTCTGAGAGAAGAGGTGAGGAAAAGTCAGACATTCTCTTTAAATAATGACTTATTTTTTCCTATAACTTACCTGTCAAATGAGAATGTTGCTGGGGTCTTATTTCAGACTTGTATGTGAGGAAGATGATTAACACATGTTAATATACTAGAACATAGATGTAACATACTCTCCATGAAAGAGAATGTGATATAATTTAGAAAATCTTGAACTCTAATAATTTATTTATTTTTTAACCCAGATGTAAACATAAAGCAGGTTCAAGGTGTAAACAAACTCATGAACAGAATGTTCAGTGCGCTATGGCATACCCCATAAAGAGGATTGATTGTATAAAACAATTATTATATGCTCCATATTTTAAAAACCATCTAAGTCAGAAATCAAAGTACATAGAGGTCACTAATTTAAAGACACCATCTCAAAAGTGTAGTGATGGCTTTGGTTAATGTTTTTCATATTATTATTAATCAGCTCTACATTTGAAAAACCCATAAAAGAAAATTGTTGGAAGAGTAGATCTTCACATTTAATTCCTTCTAAAATGCCTTCCCTAATTTCAAACACATCTTTTCGAATCTGGCATTCGAAGTTGCTGCTACTTTGGAACAGCGTCAACAACAAGCCTAGGAGGATTCTAAGTGGCACTTAGTCGGCAGAGTAATTGGGAGCTGCAATGATTATGTAAATAAACGTCCCTTTGAGGGAAGAAGGAGAGAGTTGCTCTAAAACTGCAGCTGTGAAAAGCTGGTGCTAAGTGGAGAAAAATGGACTAGAAGGCAAAGAATTGAAATTAAGGTAGAAATAGCTAATGAAGATGACTACCTGCTTGTAATGGTGCTCAGGCTGGATATTCAAGTACTTGTGTGTGTAGCGAGTGCCAGTCTCAAGCGAAGATGAATCTGTCTTTGCTTTTCTGTCAAGTACCTGTTAATATCTATTATGAGCTCTCATTCTACTAAGACAGAGATATGGTCATATGTCTGGGCGAAAAGAGCACGCCTAGAAGTCCTGCAAGACCTGCAGGCTTGCTTATTGCCCGCCTAACATTCACTGGGCAATCAGCATTTCTGGCCCTAACTCATTTGCTGAACATTTTTTATGCTTATGTTTTTTTATTTGTTAACACTCTCTTACAAGTTATTTTCAAATAAGCAATCACACAAAAGTTTATTTGATTCATTTGCAAAGCAGAATCTACCGATTTCTTTTTGCTGGTTCTCTTTGCACTTGTAGTGGAACAAACAGGGCAATTTTTATCCCTTCTGTTTTTAGAGCAGCAGCTGTAAAAGTAATTAATGGTTAAAGAAACCCTAGCACACCCTGAAGAAGGCCATTCTGCATTCAACATGAGCTGTCAAACGAATGCTGCTGCCTTTATATGTTAACAAACCTCTAAAAAGCATGCTCGTTTGTGACAGTTAACTCTATGTGTCATCTTGACCGTGCCATGGGGTGCCCAGATGTGTGGTCAAACATTCTTCTGGGGTTTCTTATGAGGGTAGTTTTTAATGAGATTAACATTTAAGTGGTGGACTGAGTAAAGCAGTTTGCCCTCCCTAATGTGGGTGGGCCTCATCTAATCAGTTGAAGGCCTGAATAGAACAAAAGAACTAATTGTCCCCCAAGTAAAGAACAATTCCTCCTGTCTGATGACTTTTAAACTGGGATATCAGATTTCTCCCTGCCTTTGAACTTGAACTGAAACACTGGCTTATCTGCATATTGAGCCTGCCAGCCTTCAGATGGGAATCATACCGTGAGCTCTCTTGGGTCTCCAGTTTGCTGACTCACTCTGCAGATCTTGGGACTGGCCCACCTCTGCAATTACGTGAGCCATTTCTTATAGTAAGTCTCTCTCTCTCTCTCTCTCTCTCCATATATATATATGGAGAGAGAGAGAGAGAGAGAGAGAGAGACTTCATATATATATATATATATATATATATATATATATATATATATATATATATATATAAAATAGAGAGAGAAAGCATGCTGGCTAATGGTCAAGGATTCCTGTTACAATCTTGGGATCTCCTTAACACCTTGATTTATTTTAGCCACTGACACCCAGAATGAAAAATTTAAATCAATAGGTGTTCTTATTCTACTCCAAATGATAACTCTGGAAGTTGACAGTGATGGCCTCGGACTTTCTATGCATAGTTAGCAAAGAAATAAGAGTAGCCACAAATATTATAAAAGGGTGTGTATTTCCCCCTGATCCTTTTTTCTCTACCTTTTCAATCTCCTTTTTCCTTTCTGTCTCTTTCCCTTCTTTCCAATACACTTGTGTTGAAAACACACTTGTGGTTAGGTAGTTTCAGATATAATGAGGAAGCCTCCATATGGCCATGTACATAGTTACTGGACTTGATGTGGGATTGAAACCAGATGAGTTGGCTTCCAGGACTGGAAAGGCTCTTGCAACTTTGGACCTTGAGCAAGTTGCCTGACCCTCTGGACTCCCAGTTTTCTGTTAGATAAAATAAGGATAACAGCACCTGCCTGGTTTCTATCACAGTGTCCTTGAATGTGAATATGCTTTGCAAATTGTGACATTCAATACAAACATAAGGAATGAAGGTTATGTTAATTTTGACAGAAGACAACTTTCCGCTAACAGTGGTGAGAGAAAGGAGTTAGTCTGGGATTCCTGTGTTCCATCTCACTCACTTGTCTAATAACATTGAGAAAACGACTCTGTTGCGTTTTCCTCGGTGGACTGGAAGAACATAGATTTGTTCCAATATGGAGGGAAAGGTGAGCATTCTGAACTAATTCCCTCCCAGTTTGGCCCTGGAGTTGAGCCAAGCTGCATCTCCAGAGGGTGTTACTGGCCTAAAGAGAGCCAGGCTCACTCCATTCTGCCTCAGCTTCAGCTGCTACTCCTCTGTGATGTTAAGTTGTTATGACTGTTGCCCCACCCTTGGGAGAATGCCCAGGGGATGTGGACCGCCCCCAGGCAGCCCACAGGAAGCTGGACCAGAAAGTGCAGAGTCACTGTGCACCCAAGTGCCAGCACACAGGTCTCTTCTGGACCGCATACGTCTTCAGTGGGCTCCCTTGCAGCCGTCTACTGTTTGACACTTGAGAAATTTAAGAAAATGTTTTGTTAGTCTTATATTTGCCATTGTGAGAAGGTAAGATAACATTTATCCAACTGGAATTGGATGAAATTGGTAGAAACTAAGAATGGAATATAGACCTAGGGCCTAAAATTATTCTGACTGTGGCGAAGTCAAAACATTAAGAGAGTATTTAAGAAATACGTGAAGATTCATTTTAGGTTTTCCCCCTGCCTCTCTTACCCAGATTAAAGAATGTGAACAATTAAAGAATTCTGTAAAAGCTGTAAAAAATGCATCTACTAAACTGGCAAATAAGAGCATTCACTTCACAAAAATGTCTTAATTTCTGTAATGTCTCTAAAACAGCAATTCTCAAATTTCTTGCTCTTAAGTTAATAAACTATTTAGGACCCCAAAAGAGTTTAGTTTATGAGAATTATATCAATAAATATTTACTGTATTAGAAGTTAAATCTGAGTTTTAAAAATATTTATTAATACATTCAAAAGTAACAAAAATAAACTTATTACCTGTCAACACCAGGGCAATATCATCACATTTCTATAGCTACTGAAAACCTCAACTCTATAGTCTTGAGGGAATGAGAATGAGAAAGGCAAATAACTTCTTAGTGTTTGCTTTTTGATAACCACTTTGAGAGCTTGCACTCAAAATATTTTGATCTCTTTTAAAAAAGTATCAAATTCAAAGAAGGAACTACAATGTATGGTTTTTGTTTTGTTTTTTTAAGATTTTATTTATTTATTCATTTTAGAGAGGAGAGAGAGAAAGGAAGAGAGAGAAGGTGGGAGGAGCAGGAAGCATCAATTCCCATATGTGCTTTGACCAAGCAAGCCTGGGGTTTCCAACAGGCAACCTCAGTGTTCCAGGTCAACTCCTTATCTACTGTGCCACCACAGGTCAAGCTTGGGTTTGTTTTCTTAAAGGAAGTTAGTTCCATTAACCTGTAAAAGTATATTTGTATTGTTAAGATTGTGGGCAGTGGGTTTGAATCCACTTTCTGCCACTTACTGATTAAATGATGTTCAACAATTATTTAAGCTTCTCAGACTGAGGGCTTTCATCTATGAAATAAAGGTGGTAAAAATACCTACCCCTTGGAATAACTATGATGAACAAATGATCTTATACATATGTATTAATCACAATTCCTAAAATAAATAAGACCAATACAATATATATACATATATATTAATATAGAAATATGTGATATTATAAAATATTTTATATGTATATGTATGTGCATGGTTATGCATACACATATGGATATTTTATATACATATATGTATGTATATATAGACATAGAGAGAGAGAGAGACAGAGAAGGAAAGGGAGAGAGAAGTGAAAATTTTACTTTATTTTAGGAATTGGTTCACATGATTATGGAGGCTGGAAAGTTCCAAATCTATAGGGTGCCCCAGCAGGCTGGAATCCCAAGGAAGAGCCAATGTTGCAGGCCAAATCCAGAGGCCATCTGATGGCTGGATTTCCTCTTACTCAGTGGAGGTCAGTCTGGAGGTCAGTCTTTTGTTTTAATGAGGCTTTCAACTGATTGGATAAGACCCACACAGATTACGGAGAGAAATCTGCTTTATCAAAATCCACAAATTTAAATGTCAATCTCATCCAAACACATCCTCACAGAAAGATCCAGGATAATGTTTGATCACATGGATGGGTACTGTGGCCCAGCAAAGTTGACACATAAAATTAACCATTGCATTATATAAAGCTCTTTGAGAACTATCTGACACATGCAAACTCTCAATATATATTAGTTATTATGTATTGTTAGTATTGTATTCAATTTATTGTTTGTTTTTAATATTGTATGAAAAATCAAGTATATGTAAAAATTTTATTTTTGTAAAGAAAAATCAAAATCTGTATGAGAATATATATGAGACTTTATGAATGAAAATAGACAGTGTATATGCACACATACAACAGATCCTCAAATAATGTTATTTTGTTCAATGTTGCTTCCTTATAATGATCATGAAGTGCTGTAGGAACTTAACTCTTATTTATATCAATTAGCCTATGGTAAAATTAATTTTCTTATATGACATTTTGGTTAAAGTCACAGAACCTATCAATGACATTGAGGACTAAATATATTATATATATATATATTGTGTCAGTACATAAGAGGTTTCAGACAAATCGATGGATAAAATATATAACCCAGAAACAGATCTTAACATACACTGCTCATAAAAATTAGGGTATATTTTATCACTTATTATTCATTTTGAAGTATCCCTTAATTTTTTGAGCAGTATATATAGATATGATATGATAATAATTGCCATCACAAATCATTGTGAAATTTGAGTCAATTATTTACTAAACACCATTAATAAAAGTTGTTTGTTTTAAAAAATCACTTTATGTCATCAGTTTACTCCAAATGCAAACTGAATTCCAATAGGATTTAAAAATAAATTGTAAGAAAATGTGAAAAAATACAAAAAATAATTTAGAGACTTAGTCATAAAAATCTATAGGTAAATATTTAGCTTATATTTGGGTAGAAAGGACTGTCTTAGCTTAGACAGCATTGAAAAATTTATAAAACAGCAATATATTGATTACATTAAAATTACCAATGTTAAAGATAACTAACCGAGAAAGACTATCCACACAAATATAAGCTATAATGGTTAGTATATTTAAAATAAAATGTGCTTGTACAAATTGATAACAACAATCTAAGACCTGGGTAAAAAAAAAAATGATAAAGGTATCCCTGCTTCTCAGCATCCTCAGAGTCTGAAAAATGAAAGAAGTACAAGTTACATAATATAATGGAAATCTATTGATTCCTGGGACTGTGAAGTTAAAGGAAAAATTACTGTTGGCTGGATCTCCAGCCACCTGAACTAGAATGGGGGTTAACTTAGGGCAATTATGAAAATCGTGCAGTTAAAGAAGAAAGACTCTTTGTTGACCCTGCCTTTGTACTTCATAAAAACCAAACTCACTTAAATGGTTTGGTAATAAATACTACCTGGTTGAAGAAGTTGATTTGTGGGGTCGATTTTAAAGATTTGCAATGTCAATAAATAAAAAGTGGATACTTTCTATACTTTTCTATTGTTCTAACTTACATGCAATGTCTTGTCTAAAATATTTTAGCCCTAAATTTCTCTCCTCCTGTTTTTGGTGAGAGATTTGGTCTTATCAAGTGTGGTCCTGCACAGGACCGTGACTCAAAGACTGAGGAGGACTGCCTCTCACAGAGCAGCAGGTGACCCTGCGTCTCCACATCACATGTAAAAACGATGGCCTTGAAGGATTAATTGGCACTTCTAAAAAAGGTGTTGAAAGAGAGAACCAAATAAATACCTGTCACTCCCTTTCCCTTACCATTTCCAGAAGAGGCATTGCACAGGTTGACTCTTATCTTGGGTTGCCCCAGACCAGTATAAAATCTCTGGCTTGACTCATGCAGTTTGGCTTAGGCAGCTGGGTGAAGGAGCCAGGCCCCGATTCTGATTGTTGCATAAGAACCTTCTGTGTGGTCTCGTGGAGGGAATACGCAGCCCGGAGTCAGGAAATCGGAGATTTGCTCCTGGTCCAGTTTTGAGGACGCCTGGCAGGGCGAGCTTTGTTGGACTCTAGCCGGGCTTGTACGCCTCCAGCCTTCAGAGTTTAGTACTCCTTAAAAACACCACGGTCTGTGAATTCACACATCTTATGGGTTGAATCTCTATCACTCATGACCTGTAACTATTTGATTTAACTCACTAAATCTTAATTTTCTCATTTATAAAATGGAAAAACTGCCTGACCTGTGGTGGCGCAGTGGATCAAGCATCAAACTGGACTACTGAGGTCCCGGTTTCAAAGCCTGGGCTTGCCCGGTCAGGGCACATATGGGAGTTGATGCTTCCTGCTCCTCCCCCACTTCTGTCTCTCTCTTTCTCTAAAATGAATAAATAAATAAAAATAACTTTAAAAAGATTAAAATAATAAAATGGAAAAACTACCTACATTGTGTCATTTAAGTAAAGACTAAATAAAATTATTAAAATTATATATGTGTGTGTGTGTGTGTGTGTGTGTGTGTGTGTGTGTATACAGTACTGTACCTTATAAATAGAGCATTATATTATGCTTGGCATATGATAATCTTAGTAAGTAAACTTTTCTCCCCTTCTCCTTGGAACTTATCTCTACATCTTGTTTGCTAACAAACCCACTTTTGATTAGTTCTCAGAGAATGAAAAAGGTCATATTAACTCAGCTTGTGTAATATTGGTTAATAAGGCATAGTATATTCTTTCTCAAGTATATCGGCATTTTAATAAGGGAAAATGAGAAATTATAGCTATAATGATCACAGAGAGGTGGCAATGAGAAACCAACAGGAATCATAACTGGACTTTGGACTTTAAGGGGAAATTATCCAGGAATTCATTGCCTTATAGAATTTTTTTATTCAATCTTTTGATTTAATCCTTCTAAAGCTTAGACTGCCAATATTTTTAGATAAGTAGGATATCAATATTTTCAGTCCACCTTGGTGTGGTGTAGTTTTTTAAAATCCCTTTTCTAAAGAAAATGTGTCATCTGTGTGTGTTGAGGGCAGCGTGCTGCTGCTTGTATATCTGGACATTTAAGAAGTTAAGGGAGGAAAGAAAGGGGAATATGAAAGAAATCCTCCACATAACTCACACTTGTACCCAGAATTATAAGAACAAGTTAAATTCACTGGTATAAATAAGTACTTTTGCATTAAATGGTTTAAAATGTTAATGTATAGTATATGAAGTGATAAAATATCCCCTAATTTTTGTAAGCAGTGTATTTTTATCTATTATCCTTTATTTTGAGATTTTCTACACGAAGGCATATTTCAAGGACTTTTTTTAAAAATAATATTTTTATTTATTTATTTTTAGAGAGGGGGAGTGGGGGGAGAGAGAGAGAGAAAGAAAGAAGAGGGGAGGAGCAGGAAGCATCAACTCCCATATGTGCTTTGACCAGGCAAGCCCAGGGTTTTGAACTGGCGACCTCAGCATTCCAGGTTGACGCTTTATCTGCTGCGCCACCACAGGTCAGGCTCAAGGACTCTTAATCATCATTATGTTCCCCCACTTATCGGAAATGCCCATAGAAAGTCACATGTTTTCTTCCTCTTGAACTATTTCTCTACAGATCATAGTTATTTTTCTAGGCTTTTACTGTTTAAAGTATCATTGCAATATATGTGGCAAACTCCACTGTGTATGATATTACACAACAACAACAATGCATAGTGCTTAAAAGCTATCATGACCAGCTATTCTGTGGTGAGTTAAAGGAAATTATATAACATCAGTTGCCAATATGCTGTTAAAGGAAAAGTCTTCACATTGCTCCGATCCACCCCCTGCCCCTGTCACTTGCCACTAATAGTAGGTTTTCCAAATAGGTTGAGGGTAAGTGGACCCTGAAGTACTATTCTCTGTACCCCCAAACCATGCCCAGCCCTTCCGCTTGCTCATTTCACATCAGTGGTGGGCAAGTGTTGGTGTATTTAACTCCCACACAACTTTACTTTGTTCTATTAGAAACAATGTGTTCTAGTACTCCCTGTCTTGGCCCTTGCATTATTATTTTATTTACCTAAAACATTTTCTTTTCTTATCTTTTTTTTCAGTTATTCATTTTAGAGAGGAGAGAGAAAGAAGAGGGAGGAGCAGGAAGCATCAGCTACCATATATGCTTTGACCAGGCAAGCCAAGGGTTTCGAACTGGCGACCTCAGCATTCCAGGTTGACATTTTATTCACTGCACCACCACAGGTCAGGCCCTAAAACATTTTCTACAAGAATAGTTTGACCCAAGACACAGGCCATCTAGGGTTTTCCCATCGTGTTTGTTCTGCTGATGCTACTATGATGTGTGTTTTTTCTTTTTGGAGGATTTACTATTTAAATTAAAGGAAGGACAGCCATAGTTACTATTTCCATGTTCCTTTTGAGCTCTACCGTTCACATCTGCTTCTTTTTCACATGTAATTGACTTTCAGATAAAATCTGTATTAATCTCAACAGTAGATTCCTCCAGGGAGAAAAATGGTCAGCCTTCTTCATCGGCCAGTGCTCGCCACGTGCTTGCCTGACCTCTATCTGGCTTGTGTTGCCCATGATTATGGCTCGTGCTGGCAGCTCAGTGGCCCATCGGTCAGAAAAAAAAAAAAAGGAATTTTGAATTACAGGGAGAACTGATGCTTAAAAAGGCAACAGTTTAATGTTGTCTTTTTTTTTTTCCACTCTAAGATATTTTCATACTGTTTGTCCTTCATTTCAATCAAGTATGGTGTGTTGCCTTTCTTAAGGAACCTGACTTCATTATATAAGTGAGTCTTGGTGAAATAATCCAAGATGACTTTACTGTAAAAATATTATATACCCACAGCTTTCTTCACTGAACGTGTGATAGAATAGCTATGAAGAAGTTAATTTGAAAGACTTTATTAAAATGTAAGGAATAATAGGTCTTGCATAGTTAAAATGTATTAGGCATATTATCTTGTACCTTTTATTCATATTAGTCAGTCATTTATATTTATTTTCTGTGCTCTTCCATGCAGTGAATAAACCTCATTATGCATTTGATTCAGTGCTTGAAAGGTTATAGGTACCTTGAATAGAAAGTTAATAGTGATTAAATAATTATGCCATTATTTTTATCACTACTTGAGTTTTTTAAACTGCTGAAAAATTATTTTAGCTTATACAGAACTAAATTTAATTGTTGGCTCTAATATTTTTAGTGATAAAAACTTTAAAACAGAAATCCCCTCACTTGCATTCTTTAAAGTTAATTCTCTGTTACTTTTCTTGTCCTCAAACATCAAATTTTATCAGTACTGATGCATTTCCTTGTGTGTTTCTGACTCTAACATGCTTGAGCCAGTCAGAATCACACACCTGAGTTGAACCCCAGGCCCCTGGTAGCTATGAAATTGTTCAGGAATGTAGACTTATAAGTAAACAATTAAAACAGGCTTTGGAGTCCGACAAAGCATGTGGCATTCATCCTAGGCAACAGGTGATGTATTTTCCATTACGCATTCCCCTTGCCCCAGATACCTTCTCTCAAAATAGAGAGTATGTTTTATTCTACCAAGTATATATATTGCTTTTTATTTCCTCATTTTAATGAAAATAGGCAGAGAATAAATAATGACTAAATAAAAAATCATAATCGCTCCATTATACTATATAATTGATTGTGGGATTTTGTAATATAGTTTCTATTTAAGTTCCTATCACTTTGGATCCTGTGTTTCTCCTGTTCGTCTTCCCTCTAGGTTTTTGATGACTAGTTTCTCTTTTGTTTTCTTTTTCCTGAGATTTCCAAACTATTTCTCAAAGTGTGGTCATTATCAAAACTTGTGGTTCAGAGTCACTTGAGTGCTTGTTCAAAATCTTCCTGGTTCCCACTCCTGACCTACTGCCAACAGAATCACTTTCTGTGGAAGAGAGACCTCCAAATATGCATTTCAGTTAAGTATCCCTCCTCTTCCAGAACCCCTCCCAGGCAGCTCTTATATGCATGTGAAATGTACAAAACCACTGAGGGGAAATAGAACTTCTCCTATCACCTGCAACACAGTTATCTTGCCAATGATGTCTTTTTTTTTTTTTTTTTTTACTTTCTCTTTCGTTGTGTGTATCAATTTCTTCATTTCAAGAGGTTTTGTGAGCTAGTGAATAAACAGTATCGTTTAGTCCTGACAACCAAATCTATATCCAGCTTTAGATTTTTATTAATATGAGGAATCACCTAATGGAAAGGTTTAAACCTGCCCTTGATCTTTTTCACAAAGACTGAGAGGGCTATGGGTATTCCATTGCTAGTATCACACCATAGAGATCATTTTTCAGCATCATGAAAGACAAAATCTTGTTGTGACATTATGTTGAACGTACCTGAAATAACAAAGCAAACAGAGCAATAGTAACAACAAAACAGTTTCATACTTGCTGAGCTTCTCCTTTTCATGTCTATTTCCAAAAGTTACAGGTCCTGTAAGTGTTCTATGTTCTGCCACGTGCCTCCTTCCCACTGAAGCTCTCTGACACCATCTTCATGCTTTTATTATTTATACGTGGAAATCACTTATAATGGTGTCTCACATGTGTGATCTGTAACTTTTGAATTTCAGTTATCATAATTAACAAAGTGTAGTTTCTTCAAAACTACATTAAAGTAACACCTTGGGTAAAAGCTCATCCCAGATAAATTCCTGTAGAAGCCCCAAGACTCTTTAACTGACTAATCAATAAGCTGGACCGATCATCTGGAACTCTCTGGGAACTCTGGCTCAGGCTTAACATCCCAACTATTCTCAGTCTTCACAGCTCTGGGAGGCTTTCCCTAACCTTATTCCATCCTCTTAACCCAAACCCTGAAGGTCCCGTATGAGAAAGGACCAAACATTGTACGGCCTTGTGAGTGTTTTCAGTCTAGCATTCCTTGAAATCATGAAAACACATTTTTTTTCTTTGATTCATTTTATCTGAGTGTCTTGGACAGTTCCATAAATGGAATTGTTGCTAGTAACTATGAACATGTTTTCTTCAAACTATCTCTCTGATGTGTATTATTTGGTGGCTTTAGAAAGAGATGTTTTTCAGGTTATTAGTATGGGTACCGACACCTGAAGGTTAAATGGATGAGGCTGACTTTGAATGACCTGACTGAACCAACATTGTGTGAAAAAAGTCTTACATTTAAAAAAAATAGTTTTATATTTGTTAGGGCCACAAAAAGGCTTTCACCACCCAGGGGCTAGCTTTTGGAAGGACACAGACTTATATTTCTTTATTGTCAATCCCAAGTCAATAAAGTTTCCAGCTTTTCCAAAAGAATAGATTTGTGTTTTAGGTTTGTTGAGTATGGGGAGCAGAAGGATTAGGTTTATTATTTGAGTAAGTAGTGAGCCTGTTTGATATCTTGTCTGATCAAAACTAATTTTTGAAGGGTCCTCTCTTTGCCATTTAAAATTCTTCTTTTTTTCTCAAATTGTCTTTAAACACTGCAGTTTGCTGGCATCAAGGTGGGCTGCTGGTGTAGGGACCACAGACCCTGAGCAGAATGGCAGGCAGAAGAAGTACATAGGGAGCCTTTGATCTGAAAGAATTGGTTGGAGAATTGAGAGAGTGACAAGGAGAAATACCATCTTTTTTTTAAATTTTATTTTTATTTTATTCATTTTAGAGAGAAAACACAGAGTGAGAGAGAGAGAGAAAGAGAGAAAAGGGGGAGGAGCTGGAAGCATCAACTCCCATATGTGCCTTGACCGGACCAGTACAGGGTTTTGAACTGGCGACCTCAGTGTTCCCAGGTTGACACTTTATCCACTGCGCCACCACAGGTCAGGCAGAGAACTACCATCTTTGCGGGCAGGTATGAGCTCAGTGACTAAGCCCTCCTGCTGCTCATTAGTAAGCACCATGCAGAGTACTTGGTATTCATTAAATGTATTGAAAAATAAATAAGCCAATGACTGAATGAGCAATTTCATTTAAGTCTCTGCCCAGGTGATAGGGTTCTATTTCTGAATCAGACCTACAGAGAAGGTTTGGAGTTTGACAGTCAACAACCTCACACTTTGCAGGGTCTTCAGTTATCTCTGTGAGTTTGACCAACAATTATAGGAAGTGACCAGCAAAGTTCTTTCCCACCCAGTACACCCAGTTTTGTGAAACGGTAAATTACAACCCCCAACCTTAGGTAATCAGTGGAGAAGAGGCAGTTGAAGCCCTAACTACAACTGAATGAAAGCTGGGATATGGGCCAGACTCTTTGTCTTGCCCATTGAAATATCCTCGAGAGATAACTTGGGCAGGAGTGCTGCCATTTGGAGGCCTGGTCCTGGGCTGAATAGGAGCTTTTCCTTAGTGAGGTGAAGGACCCATGTCTTGAAGACAAAAAGGAGTCTTTTCTACAGGCTGGCAGACCAGGGTTCTCAGTGTACTCTATTGCACAATTGCTACAGATTTGCCTTGGACTATTTGGAAAATGACCATCTCAGCAGAAGGTAATGAAGGAGGCCTTGAATATTTTCAAAGGTTCTAAGAGGCAATTTTGCTGAAGGTAAGATGAAGGAACTTGGAGAGCTAGACCTAAAGTCCCTGAGTTCATTCTTAAAGGAGACTTGCTCCTCACATGCCAAGGACTAAAACACTGGCATGGTATATAGTCCAGTGGCTGAAAGTCACCTTTCCAAGGAGTTTGGGCACATTCAGGATATTTCTGCTATGTGTTAATATTTCTTCCTTCTAGTCTATTATTTCCAGGCTTACAGATCAATGAATAGACTTACTATTTAAGATTCTGGTTGAGGTGGAGAAGGCAGGAATGTAAATCTGTGAGGGAGAAGGAAGAGCGATCAGCAACCATCAAGTCCCATGGGAGTTGGTGGGAGCTGGAACACAGAATGGAATGGGAAGTGCTGAATGGAGTTCTGTCTGTCTTGTACACATCAGTTATTCTGAGGAGGGAGCCAGTAGGCAGCTTGGAGGTGTGGGCTGTCACAGTAGCCACATTTGCTCAGAAGACATGTTTAAGAGAGAACTATTGCTTTACCAGAAGCATTGACAGAAATGGAAGCTGAATGTCAATAAGGAATGAAGCCAGACAAGCATTTGTACGTGAATAAAATCATGTACAGGAGGTCAGAATGAAAGGGGAGCTTTGGGAAGCCTGTCTGAGAGCTAGCTGGGAGTGAGAAAAAGTTGATTGCTGTGATGAATCAACAAAAAGGAAATTTTTAAAAGCAGCTACTATTCTTTTCAAGAGTGACCAATAACTACTATAGAAGGGCAATGTTTTTGAACCTGGCTATAACAAGAGTTGAAGAAAGTCTGGCCAAAAGTCAAATGTCTAAACTAAATATCATCTATAAAGAAAGTGCATACTATATAGGTATTTTATAAAGAAAGTGTAAAGTATATGGTATATGTGTTTGGTTTTTTTGAGAACTATTACTTATACAATTAGCACTCAAAACTTTTTTCTCAAACTCTGATCTGTCATATTTCAAAAGAAAATAAGTAAATTGGTATGTATTCTAAGTAGGCTTTCCCTCGACTATCCACACATGACTAGTAGCAGAATTATTGTTCACTAGAAGTTTGTTTTTGCTTCTTGGAAGTTGGGTGTTACCAGTTTGCTCATTGCCCTTCTGGGAAATGTGGTCCAATTGTCATCGATGAAAATAATGTCAAAGTGTCTTTCACATTGCTAGAGGTCCAAGGGGGAAAATGTATTTTATAATTGACAAAAGATTAGAAGCAGTTCTTAAATGTTTGCTTGCGGGTTCAAATTAAAACTTAGAACATACTCATTGAACATGTTGTTCTAATTAAAATATATTAACATTCATGTCAACTGTGACTGTCTGTCTCCACATACATGAGGCTTATCAAATGACAGAGTATATGGACTCACATAAATGGGGTATTTTTTGTCACTATTTTGCTTTTAAATTAGATATGCAAAATACATATGAAAGTAAAATGTTCTTTTTACCTTCAGCATAAATCCTTATCAATATAGGTACTTTTTAAAGAAACTCTTTAAAGGACTCCTAAGGATATCTCTCCATCATTCTCCCTACTACTCCCATCTGACTCATCCAGGGCACTTTTACCTCTGAAAGCTAACCATTTGTTTCTCCATGTCCACCTGTGGTGACCACAGAAGCTACCACGTTATAGAATCCTGCCCTCCTTGGGCCCCACAGTGGGCCATCCAGGCTCTTCTTTGTGTGTTACACTTAGAGAATGCAGAAGACCTGCCCTCATGGCTGAAGCGGAGGAGTGTAACTTTGGAAGGTGTAGGTAGCTGTGTATGGAAAATGTCCCTAAAGGGTAAAATACTGATAATGACATTTCAAGAAGAGTAGAAACAGGGCATGGAGGGATAGTCCTGCCAATATTTGAGCTCTCGGTTTCACTTATTTCTATGAATCACTGTGTGTCCTGGGATTTGGTTAGTTCAATACATCCTTGGTTTGCCCAAGCCATTAAAGTCCCACTTGTTCTAAATGGATTAGCTTGAATTATTAGTTATTTAGTAATGAATCTTAGTCAAAGAATTTGTCAAAGGCATTGGCATGGATGTGGAAAGAAATTTTGAAGCAGATTATTTCGAGGAATTAGAAATATTAATCTATAACCAGATGTATTCGTGACATGCAGTATAGATGGGATATGTACCATTGACCACAACCCACATATGGTGGTTTTAAAATACATGATCTGTTCTTTGACACTACACCCTCTCTTTATAAGGCGGGATATAATTTTCCTTCTACTTGAATATGGGCCAGACTTAGAGACTTGCTTGTAACAAATAAAATATAATAGCAGTAATATGATATGATTTTCTGAAAGTAGGTCTCAACAAAGATCATTTCCAATTAGTTCTCTCTCTCATGGATCACTGAGACAATGATTTTCAACCAGTGTGCCAAAAGAAATTTTAAAACATGCAATACCTGACTATGTAGTCAGGGACACCGACCTGTTTTCCCTTACATTGTCAAATAAAAAAAAAAATGACAACAGCTTAACACAACAATAGCCATCCAGTGTGAGTGAATCAAAATTATATCTATTCTTTGTCAGGTCAGGAAAAAATATATATAGTATATTTTTTGGTGTGCCACACAGTTTTAGTAAGTAGTTTATGTGTGCCGTGAGATGAAAAAGGTTGAAAATGCTATGCTGGCAGAACCTGGACTCCATGTCACGCAGGCACTCAAGCAGCCTTGGGAGAGGCCCACTTGGAGAAGAACCGAAGCCTCCTGCCAACAACCAGCACCAACTTCCCAACCATGGAAGTGAGCACCTTGAAAGTGCGTCCTCTGGTCCTAGTTAAACCCTCCAGATAACTGCTGCTCAGATCAATATCTTGACTGTGACTTCATGGAAGACTCTAAGGTAGAACCACCCAACCAAGACATTCTTGACTTCCTGATCCACAGAGATAATAAAATGTTCATTGTTATTTTAAGCCAATACATATATAGAAATTTTGTTACACAATAATAGACAATTAATACTATGTCAATGTCTGTAGGAAATTATTCTGAAGAGTTTAATAAATATGCTTCAGTAGTGAGTGATGGCAGGAGATCCCAAAATATGCAGCCCAGTCATGGAAATAACTGGAGGTCATGATTTAGAAGGTTGGTTTCCTTGATTCTGAGTCACAGGCAGAAAACATAGTGAACAAAAAGTAGGAAAACAATCACCTACTATAATGACAGGAAGATAACGTACTATATTGACCAAAATGCAGTGCTCAGGTCAAATATATTAATATTTAAATCTTGGCTCCACTATAGTCTCTGTTTGAATGTATTACTTTTCCATGTTTTTTTCTTGGGGGTGGGGCTTCAGGGTACATTTAGGCTTATTAAAGTTTTGTAAAAATTGCTGAAAGAGATCTGGTGTATCCTTAACACAGCTTCCCCAAATGTTTACATTTTACCGATAGAATGCATAGTATAAGAACATAACATTAAAAAATGAGTCATAATACCGTATCTATGGATAATTTTTTCATGTATTACTGAAATCTCAATTTGAGACTCATTACATTTCATAAAACCATATTATATCAACTTATCCTGACTGCATGTCTCTTTTCCTAGGTCCTACTTGTTCCCAAGCACTTGGGTTTTCCTTTTTCCCATGTTGTGTCAAATTGTTTTTTCCCAGTGCAGATTAATGTGTCTGAGGTTATTTTTCTATTCAAAAGCTGCAGCTAGGGGCTAAGAAGCCAGTGTGAAGTTTCTCAATATTTTAGCAAAAACCTTCTGAAATGAATGATCCTTTACCATGCTCCATACCAAGAAAATCTGAGAAATTGATCATGAATTTCTCAGAAAAAAGATAATTCAAAACATATGCAAAATATAACAATTGTCAACATATCTATCTTTTAAAGAAAACTTTCTTTTTGTCTCATGACACATGGAATTTGTATTTAAAACCTGAACTTTAGGGCTGTTCAGAAAAAAAAAAAGAGTAATCAGAGTTAAATAACAGTCAGCCGTGTGAATGAGTGTGTGTGCGCGCACTCTACTGACATGGTTCCTTTTCGTTTAATTTTAAAATTTATTTATTCACTTTAGAGAAGAGGGAGAGAGAGGAGGGGAGCAGCAGGAAGCATCAACTCCCATATGTGCCTTGACCAGGCAAGGCAGGGCTTCGAACCGGGACTTCAGCGTTCCAGGTTGAGGCTTTGGCCTCTACTGCACCACCACAGGTCAGGCATGTCTCCTCTTCTTGAATGTCAGCTACTTGATGGCAGGAACTACACATTATTCAATTCCTTTGTGTCTTATTTGGTTCATGACACTGTTAAAACAATATGCTAATTGAATTCAACATAAAAAAAAAAGTTTCCTCTTTTTTAATAATTTTCAACAATTAACTCAAAAGTCCTAAGATATACTCTCTAAGAGAACTAGCTCCAAAAAGGAGAAAAAAAATCCTTATAAGGGTCATTTTGAATACTCATAAATAAAGCCCAACAGTCAGATACATGAACAGACCTTTCTATGTCTGAAGTCAGATGTGAAGGCTGACTGAGTTTCTTCACATCTGGCTGCAGAATAAGAGTCGGTCAGATGCCCAGCACTGCTGAGCTGAAGGCAAGTCAATGTCTCTTTTTTTTTTTTTCACTTTAAAAAGTATAAAAACGTTTCTTTTTATGTCAATTATTGAGGAGAAGTAAGAAGCAAACAAAAACACAACATAGAGATATAGTAACAGTCATGGTCCAAATTCAGTTTTCCTAATATGTGACTGAGGAAGGGCTCCCTGCACTTTGCCAGGTAGCCATTCCTGCATGTGTGATGCTCTGCTTGTTTTTTGTTTTTTTTTCCTTTTAGGTTTACAAGGTATCTGAGCACCTTCACACAAGGTCTTATCCTTAGTAGACATAGCGTTAGGCAGTGTCCACAAGTGGTAATTCTTCAATAAATAGTTGTTGAATTAGTAAAAGGATACATCATATGACTAACTTTTGTCAATCTGACTGGTGGGCGGCATACACAAAAACAGTGCCAGAATGAAGGAGTTAAGCCAGGGGAGGCCCAGAGAGAAGTAATATAGTTGCAGCACAGCCGGGAACGAGAGACACAAGGCCAGTCACTGGCATTGTAAATGCAAAACATTCTCAGCGGCAGTTTGACTTTCCTGCATAGTAATTATGTGTCATACTGTGTACATGCTCTATAGCTTATTTCTCAAAACATACTTGTGGGTACACTTTTGCCCATGCGCCTTTCGTAACACATGTTCCACGTGAATGACCTGGAGCAGCCAGCAGTGAAACCCGCCCAGTCCTGCTTTGTTTCTTTCTCTCTTTGCTAATCTAAGGTAGACAATATAACTGAGCTAATGCTGTCCCTGCTTAGAATAAAATTATTTTATAAATTCTGCTGCTAGCTCCAAGTCATTCGCCTTGATGTCTATGGAGTTTAAAAGCCAGTAAAACAGTTCTATTTTGTGTGTGTGTGGTTACCGCTTTCTTGGCATCCAGTAAGGATATTTTTGACTCTCTCTTTGCTGACATGAGCTATAGAGCCCAGTCGAGAAAACCCCCTGGAGCGAAAACAAACAAAACCTCCCTAGAACAAATTAGGGACAGGGGAACTTGGAAGCAGTGGAAGAGCTGTGAAACCACCAAAGCATTAGGATTTAGGATGCTGCTTTAAAGTTCTTCAGAATTTCTGAGAACACTCCTTGGGAAATGTTTTTGTTTTCATGGAAAAGTCATCCCATGCCTGACAGCACAAAGAAACACAGGACAACTGGAGACTGAAAATGTTAGTAACAAAAGCTGGTCTAATAACAAAAGCTGGCCTGGTAACAAAAGTCGAAAACTTGCATTTTCACAGCTCTGTCAGAATAGGTCAACATTTCTGGTCCTTGTCTATTTTAGGAAATTAAAAGTGATTTAAGGCAATTGATGCTCCTGTTTCCTCTAAGGGGAAAAATAGAGATTTTGCAGATTTCTAGCATATATCGGCACAGATTCCTTTAGTTTAGTGGTTCTTAGCCTTTTTTGAGGTACTGAACCCACCAGTTTCATATGCGCATTCACTGAACCCTTCTTTAGCGATAAATACAATATGATTTTTTTCCCAAATTCAAGACATAGGTATATGTTTTTTTACTGGTGCACAAAATGAGCCGTGCATGAACATCACCTTGCTCAAAGAACAAAACCAACAAAGTGCATGAACTCACAACAAATTACAGTATTACTTTATTCTGGCCTCCGTGGCAGAGGCTTCTCCCAACCCCGAGACCGACTCATCGAACCCTTAGGGTTCAATAGAACCCAGGTTAAGAACCACTGCTTTAGTTGATCATTTCAGTTGAAGTACACTGTTGTATCAAAGCTTACTTAACATACTTTTGTTCATTCATTCAGTAGATCTTTATTAAACTTTCATCAAAGAGGATAGCCATGGTCAACTTAAAGAGGCGGACTTAAATTTTTTCATTGAGATGTAATTGACATAACATTGTGCTACTTTTAGGTGTACAACATAATGATTTAATATAGGTATATATTGCAAAGTGATTGCCACAATAAGTTTAGTTGACATTTATCACCACAAATGATTTCAATTTTTTTGTGGTGACAACATGTAAGATCTACTCTCTTAACAAGTTTCAAATATACTATATTGCTAATAAGAGTCACCATGCAGTACATTGCATCCCTAGATTTAATTTTTTTATCAAGTAACCACTGTGTAGAAGCATAATGAAGCCTATCCAATTCTAATTCTACCATTAGCTGGAATTTGGAAGAACAAACAGGATACATTTTATTGTATATCAGTGAGGTAACCTGGATGCCAGCCATTTAAAATACAAAATAGGATTTAGGAAGATTACAGGATTTTGAAGTAATAGAGAGGAACAGTCAGATGTAGGAAAGAACAGAGATCTCATCTTTCTGGATGAGCTGCATTTTTGATGCATATGAGGTGAAACTTTAGAGGAAAAAGAGAAGAATTTCAGTGATCAGCTTACAGGTAGAGCAAGTTTCAGCAGCTTTACCTAGTCCCAGCCAGACTGTACTAGAATGTCCTCTGACATACTGGTACAGAATTATTATTCCAAAGGGGACCTGTGAGAACAAGCCCATCTGTGCTGCTGTACCCCGTGACTTCCAGGCTTTAACTTTCCCTCCTTAAGAAAGCAGGAACCAAGGAGGAGTGGGGAAGGGCACATTTTGTGACCAGCCATGCCTCAATTCGAGTTCTGCTCTGACATTTATCAGCTGACTGTGTAATTTGCGTGAGCTTCATAGCCTCTGTGCCTCTGTTTTCTACTTCATAAAATGGGCCTGGTGATACTCACTTCACAAGCAGCGCGAGGATTTAATTCTTTTTATTTTTTTAAAGAATTTTTAAAATTCATTTTAGAGAGGAGAGAGAGAGAGAGAGAGAGAGAGAGAGAGAGAAGGGGGAGGAGCAGGAAGCATCAACTCCCATATGTGCCTTGACCAGGCAAGCCCAGGGTTTTGATCCGGCAACCTCAGCATTCCAGGTCGACGCTTTATCCACTGCACCACCACAGGTCAGGCCAGGATTTAATTCTTACTGGCTAATTTCTCTTGCAGAGACATCAAACCATTTCTCATTAGCCAATATGAGCAAGATGGGGTTATCTGTTGGAAATCACTCAGAAATTAGTTAGCATTATTTACAAGCTCTCTTAAAATTAGTACTATCGGCATATAGTCAGGCAGCGACTATCTACTAAGTCTTCCACAATTAAGTATTTCATAATGATGGTCTGTTTAGAGCAGTGTTTGAAAAACACAACTTCAGATGTTGCGAAGAAGCTTTGTGTTGCCTTATTTATTTCAAGAAAGGATGATGAGTAGTGTTCTATAAAAAACACAAACATTTTTGCAAGTGCCTTACATTCACAAAGCAGTAAAAGTGCATTATTATTTTTAAACACTTTAAATTATAAGCCACAGCTAAGTTTTGTGGCATTTCTCCCACTGAGTGACTGCCAGAATTTGTCTTATTTGGCCCGTAGAAATCCCAGCACCTGCAGTCTTGGTGGCGAGGTGTGTGGTGCTCGCGTCTGCTGAATTCACCCTCCACTTAAAAGAGATTTCTGGTTCTTAAAAATAAACTCACATAAATAACAGATCACGTGTTTTGTAATTGGAAGTAACTCAGCGGAAATTCGGGAAGAACATAAAACTAGAGTTCCTCATCTTCCCTGGCTGTTTTCCTCAGGCTATAAACATATGAAATTCCTCCAAGCCTGAAGTAACTTAATTATGACTTAGCATCCCCTTCAAGCGGCTGTTGCTCTCTTTCCTTGGCGGAAGCCAAGAGTATTTAGTTCTTCTGACTGGCCCTCTCTTCCACTCCCATTTACTGCTCAACCTTCTGTAATCCCTGCACCTCCCTTGAAATTGCTCACTGCTGCTCGGAGGTCACTGTAGACCTGAGACAGGGCAGCCTCCCACCGTCCCTGTAAGGTTCTACCTTCTCCTGGGCTGATAGGAATGGAACAGCCCTCTGCAAGCCCAGCCAGTGGTCGCACCATTAGCACTCCCTGCCCTCAGAGGTAGGAAGCAGGGTGAGTTGGGCTGAGCAACAAGATAGGAACAGGCATCATCAGAAGGACACAAGACACATGCTGGAGAAGTCACATAGGTATAGCTTAGAAGGAACTGATCAATTGTAATCAAAGCCGCTGTTCATTTTCTGAGAATTCATTTGTTTGTGAATGATCTGAATCTCAAATTGCCTGAGTTCCTTAAAGTCACAATGATCAGATTCATTCAATGTCAATGAAGAGATAAATTTGTTTGCTTTATAATGGCGCTTGGGGTTTTCATTTGAAAAATTCACAAGGAAGAGCCCCTCCGTCTTTAGTCAATGTCCTAATTACACTACTTCTACTTGATTGATATCTTGGGCTCTGGAGGCAAGAGAAAACAGGGCCGGGGAGGCCACAATACAATCCCTTATTCTCAGCTCCAGACAGCACAGGAAATCCTCAATTAAATTGTACCACTTCCCTCAGCACTCAATAAAACACACGCATTATATTTAATATCTTTAAACTCACTTATAATAATGATTTTATGTGGAATAGTGACGTAAATTCATTTCTTCTAGGCCATCTTTTTTTATTATTATTGCAAAATAATGCATGCTTCGTGTGAAAAATTGAGACTTAAGCATAAATCATGAAAAATTAAAGTTTCCATCTGTTTCCCTTAGGTTTTTATTAGAAAACTACCTGGAACAATTTCTTTCAGTTCAACAAGATGGAAAAGAAGACATCTTCTCCCTCACAGTGAGGAAGCAATGCATTTAATATTGTGCCAGCGCATTTTCTTGACAGGGTTGAGGGGAATGTAAGATGGCCCAGATACAGGGAGGACACAGACACAGCAATATGGAATCTCAGACAAGGGGGAAAGTCTGGCCACAGTTATGCTGTAGAATTTTTTCTTCTGAGGAGAGGTCTGACTGAGAACAATGTCTGCCTTGTGTGAGCCCTGTCAGGAAGGGTTGCTGGGCCCTGACAATTAGGAGCTTGGCGCATAGCCCTCCGAGTTGGTGGCCCAATAAGAGTCTGGAATGGACTTTCCTTCTACCTCTCCTTCCTTGCCTGGCCTGGGCCATCACCCAGGTGTACGTTAGCCGTGCAAGAGACTTGGAGGCATTTTCATTCTCCATTCCCCACAGCTGAGCAGCACACAACCCAGAGGCCTGGTCAGAGTGATAGAGACTATAGTTCTTTCATGTGTAGTATCTGTGGAGTTCATCCCCACCTCCGGGACATGCCCAGCTCAATGTGCCAGGATGACCTTGCCCTGTCTGTTTCCACTGTTCTCTACCCTGACCTGTGTCTATCTGGGTGTGCATGCTTCTCTCAGCACTGTGAATGTCTGAGCCCCATGTGCCCCTGTGCACCCCACTGAGGTGAGTATTAAAGCTCTGTCATCAACTTGAGCCCAGCTTGTAAGCTTAGCTGCCGAACAGATGTAAGCCTGTTCCCATCCAGCTTGAGAAGGGGAAACTTTTAAGTTACACTCGGGACAAAAAAGAAACAATATGGCCAAGAGTCAGGGCAAAGTTCTTTTCCAGAAGTGCTTTTTACTTAGATGAACATTTTATCTCTCTGACCAACAGACTTTTGAAAGGGCAGGATTCCTGACAAATGTGTCCCCTCGCACATGCCAAACTTGATTGGGGATTTTATTCTAAGAAATCACCCTGATTCTCTGATTTGCCATCCTTCTATGGCTACTCCGTGGTTCCGTGGCTAAACTGGAAAAAATAGCTAACATTTCTTAAAATTCTATGACCACGGTTGTCTCTAATTAGATTCCAAGTAAGACGTAGGCGGGTATAGATCAGCATCCGGGGGTCTCTAGTGTCTAGGCAGACTTTTATATATCCATTAAGCTCAAAATCATCTTTAAAATGTTAATCAATTTTGATGGCAAATTTAGCATGAAAAGATTATTTGGTTAAAAAATTAGCTCAATGACTATTATGCTTACAAAGATAATAATCTAGTACAAAATCATATTTTTACTAATGAGAAGAAATTACCATTAGTCTCACTATAGATTATTTTTGACTAGTTTAATTGATGTTTAAAGTTCCTTAATCATCCTTATAATTCCTCGTGCCTTGGAATGTTGTATTAATGGGACCGTTGACATCAGGGCTCAGCCGCCCTCTTGTGCCCTTTGTATTTCACATATACTTTGGACACAGCGACTGCTCAATAAAGAATTAATACATTGGTAGGGGCCACTTAGAAGGGCCAAGAATTTTAAATAGTCTTACAACCTCATTTGTTAGTAATTTAATCTTCATACTTTGCTTTTGTGTTTGGAAAAAAAAAGATATGCTGTTTAATAAAAGTAACACTTGAATTTAAATCTTAGCTATTAGCCATGGGGATTTGGATAGATTAGTATTCTCTTTGGGATGCTTCTGCTTATCTGTGGAAGGCACAGAATGATGCTTTTCTACAGAGTCTTTACGGGGATTGACTGTGATGACATTTGGGAATGTCAGCACAGGACACATTTTGAATGTATAGCAAATGCCATTCATTTTCTTTCCCTTTTATATGGCCCTATTGTCCTGTCTCTACACATGTTAATAAAATGATTACAATAAACATTGAGGCAATATATTTTTTCCCTTAAGTTACAGTAGGAGGATAACATAAATACATTTGTCCACTCATGCACTCCTCAGCCTGTGCAGTCAACCTTTTAACAAACACTCTCTGAGCACCTCAATCTGCCAAACATGGTATGAAGCAATGCGGTTTACAAAGAAATGGAAGTATGAATGATCCTTTGAGGAACTGACTGCAGTCCATCTGTTTTCTGACTGTGGAGAGAAGGAAGAAGTAGACTCTACCATTTGTGGGGGGAAAGGTAGAAACAAAAAGAAAATTTTATTTTTGTTATATTTTAATAAGATTCATACTGATTGGTATAGAAATGAAAAATTTGTTTAAGAAGTCATAATAATAGAACGAATCAAGCTGCAATGGTATACCAAAGAAAATTGTGGCAGTGCCTTCTGTTTGTAAGAGTCAAAGGAAAGATAGGTTAACCTTCGCTTTTGTGGAATGTGCTCTGAAGTTTTCACGGCAGTGAATAATATCTTACTGTTTGTCCCAGGTTATTTTTTCTAAGTATATCTTTGAATTGTTCTTGTTTGAGTCGACAGACATTTTCTAGGATATAATAAATTAATATCATCCAATTCATAAACTTTTGCTCTTCAGGAAATATTTCCCATCATTGTGGTGAGTAGCATTGTGTTCCTTTATGCTTATTGGGTGTGTTATTGAAGCCAGGATGTGCCCAGAATGATGGTTTCGGAAGTTCCCTTTACACATATTTGCTATCCTTTAAGAATATCTCTTTTCCCAGCTTTAAATTTCAGATCAGAAACAAAGCCTGTCCCTCTCTCAGGTGTATTTGATACTGACCAACTACTGAATAAGAAATATTTGGACTTCTGCTTTTGCCTGACTCAGAAGAAAAGGAGAAGAGGTACTCATTAGACTTGCCTCAGAATGTTGAAGAGAAAGTCACACACACTATTTCCCTGATCTCCTTTCTGCCTCCTTTACCATTTCTACAAAGTGGGAGGGAGCTTGATGCTGATAGCTGTCTGCAAGGAGGAATTTTTAGCCATTCTCACCTGTAGTTATCAGTCACTGTTGGTAGCATGTTTTTAGAAATTGGGGCTTTTGTTTTAATGGAGGAAAACTTTCTATAGCCTCAATTTAGCATGTATTTTAGGTGCGCGGGAAGAAGAAAGTCTGATAATTAAGGCTTTTGGTGTTGAATCCATCTTGTTCTTTACGTTAGTATAGTCCCAGCTGATCCCTAAAGAATACCTGGTTCCCAGCAGGTTACCCTCCCTTCCTAGAAAGCCATTAGAGTTCTTCAAGGGAGCCTCAACTGGATGCACTCTGGGAGCCTTTGGGATTGAAGAATGGCCTTTGTCCCATGCTCAAGGTCAGAGGGTTACAACTGTGAACAGTCCCAATGACCTCTGTGGAGCACTGATATCCTTGCATCTTCAGCTTTAGCCCTCTGTACCCATGTTGCAACACCTCAATGTTTTGCCATGGGGTCTTTGAGCAAGGGCAGTCATAGCTGATTTCTTACTTAATGGTCTGAGATTTACTTCCTCTTCTTAATTTCAGAACAAGCAAATAACCAAGATGAAAATATTTCAGAAATTAACTTTGGTGTGTCTTCAGCTCTTAAGGAAGTTTAAGCATTAAAATGGGACATACATTGTAAACTGCAATTGAAAACTAAAAAAAAAAAAAAAAAATTAAACAAAACATACAGAACCAGAGATAAGCAATACATTAGGTGATACAGTTATTTTATTTTTTTTTATATCGAGGATGCATTTGGTTTGTTTGTTTTTTTTATATGGATACTACAATTTTGACAGATTTCATCTCCAAAGTAGACTGCATACTACATTAAGTTTGACTTACTACTTGGGTTTCTCTTTATATCACGTAAATATATCTCCTTTTACTTATAGTAATAAATATTTTCCATTTCTATTTAAGGACAAAAATAACAATCTACCAGAGCTTTGAGCAGCACAAGGTGGTGGTGAGGATTTTCTAACTAAATTAACAATGTTCCAACCATAAAATGAACTTTGACAATTTTGTTGGGATGTGATTTAGTCTTTTAAAGATGTAAAAATTGCTCTGGTGTACCAGTCCCCCTGCCATTATTGTTCCTACTGAACCCCGTCTTTCTGGGATCTTCAAGTTGGGGTTCCCTAGTTACAGTTGTCAAAAATAGATTTAGGCTTTTACCATCCCATTTCCTGCAGCAGTTTCAGTGTCCGTGGGTTGATGCTCGTGAAGCAACCAAAAAGCTACAAACACGATGCCCTGTGACCTTAATACAAGGTAATCTGTTGTCTGAAATGTGCTGGGATCTTTACCATACACAGCCTGGGATGGAAATTGTAGCAGATATAAAGGTCAGGGAGAAAAGACTTGAACTGAAAGAATGTGCAAAATGTAGCTTCTCCCTTATAGATTTTTTTTTCAGTCTAAGTGCCATTCACAGAAATTCGGTATCCATGGAGACGAGTGCAGTGCACGCTAAGGTTACATATTCTCTGCAGCTATAACAGGGTAGTATCCAATCTGATGCTACATTTAAGAGTAACAGAGGGAAAGCATTTGAGAAAAGTGTTAAATAATTAACAGAATACCTGTCAGGTGCAAGGAACCATGATTGCACAATGAAGATACAAAATATACAAATAGGGAGCCATTTATTTCCATGTGGGAATCTTGGCAAGATTTAGCATTCTGGCTTTTCCTAAATCCATACTATTACCCATGGAAAGATGAGAAAATGTCCTTGTGAAGAACTTGTATTTTATTCCCTGCTTTGGGAGAAAGCAAAATGTTCTCAAATATGAAATGAAGTATTTGTGAGACTTATTTTATAATTGAATGATTGACAAGAAAACAAGGATTCTCCAAAATGGAATAAGATCATAACAGCCTGACAGGCAGCTGACCAGAAATGAGGCAAATCTGGGGAAAGGGAAAGAACAGAGAAACAAGCGTTCCACAGCAAGATGATTTAATCAGGGGTGAAAAAGCTGTCACTGCA
Organism: Rhynchonycteris naso; assembly: GCA_037038555.1. Classification (NCBI taxonomy): domain Eukaryota; kingdom Metazoa; phylum Chordata; class Mammalia; order Chiroptera; family Emballonuridae; genus Rhynchonycteris; species Rhynchonycteris naso. The sequence goes on from CM072997.1 coordinate 284,554,429, forward strand.
AGAAGAAAAGAGTGCGTTCAGAGGAAGAGCGAGTGAGGAACAGCTGGGAACAAGAACCCATTCAAGGAAGTTGACGTAGGTTATGACCAGGAACGGGAAGTTCGTGGAGATTTCTGTGAGAGTCAGGGGTGGAGGGGGGGGGAAGGAAGCACCCCTTGGGATAATAGGAATTCACTGAGCTGCAATTCCGCCTGCACTCGGGTAAATCTGAGGGAGATCAGCTAGAAAGAACTTTACTTTTTTCATAATTAATGGAATTGGGTAGGAGTTGTGCCATTGCTCTGGGGAATAAGCCTGGAGAATTAAAAGATTGCCCCAGTTCAAATTGGACTTGGGGATTGATATATTTGGATCAGTTTTATAGTTTCTTCAAAAACTAGAAAGTTTCTGGCTCCTGCTGTTTCTTCATGGGTTAGTCCACGTGTGTGATATGAGTGTTCCTTTCATCTCCAGCAACCATGGAGAAGGTGGTCAAGTCAGTATTGATTTAAGATCATGCAGCACAGAAAATGTGGCGATGGCTTTCACCATAGCAATAAGCAAGCATGGGGGACAACAGGGGAAATATTGACCACACTAGAGAAAAATGCATCCATGACCTCAATCTCTTGTTGAAACTTGTCTCTAACTATTGTTCAATCAGAGAATCAGAAATTTGTCTTGTTGACACTGGTCTACCTCAATAAATAAAGTGAAAGTGCCATCTTAAGCACATAAAATGCTGCATACAAAGTAGGGCAAAAGTAGGCTTATAGTTGTATGTGAAACACAATTGAGTCTTGTATTATTATTTATTAACTATTATATTATTTTCCTTATGAAAACTGTAAACCCACTTTTGCCCCACTTTGTGTGTGTGTGTGTGTGTGTGTGTGTGTGTGTGTATATATATATATATATATATATATATATATATATATCTGTATGTTTACATATTCAACATTTAAAATAGTTTTATGTTAACAAAATTAATTTTACATGTAACTTACATAACAATTTGATGTGAAAATTTTATTTTATTTTATGTAACACATCAGTTATAGACAGCAGGGTGGATCCACACTGGACTCAGGCAACTTTACTTGCTCCTTTGTTTAGATGAACATTCAATGTCAACACAATGTGACTGTAAATCTAAAGAGGAAAGTCATCAAACATCCCTGGGGTCTTCTACAGAGAGATTCCGTAGTATATGTGGAATAGACTTAGTCATATCAACATGGATCTGAAAATATTAAGAGTTGGTCATTTCCTAGGTCCTGATGCTCCCAGACACATATACTTGTTCTATTTTATAACTGATAGGTTAAAGCCATTTAATGACGTTGAGACAGGAGACCTGATACAAATAAATTGGCCCCTCCTTTAAGGCGAGGATCTCAGAGAATATCTGGTTTTTTATCATTAGAAGATCTACTTTCCATTTTACTGTCTACACCCACATTATACCAGTTCTGTATTTCTGTCTTCTTCTGAGGTCCCCAAAATAAATGTAAAGATGGAGTTTTATGCTGCTTGCAATCCTCCTTGAGACATAATTTCTTAAAGCTCTTCTTTAATGCTAGGAGAAATATGGGTTCTACTGCCCCTGCCCACCAAAATCTTTATCTTCCTACAAAATGAGAGCCCCATGTCTTGATCATTCAGTAAAATATACATTTCTTTCCCCTAGGTTCACATAGTCTGGACTGTTAAACGGCTCCTGGCTTACTAAATATGTGGGTATAAGCCAGGACCTCCTTTCAATTTCAAAGAGATTGAAAAGAGATCCTTATACCCTTTGACTTATATACAGTTTCCCCATCCACTCTCGTTTGTTCATTGATTCAATCATTAAACAGCTATGTATTGATGGCTTATTAAATGTCAGGCACTATGCTAGGTGCTGGGAATACATCACACAGCTAATTAGAACTGGTCCAATGACATGATAAAGCTTACTACCTAATGGGAATATAGTACTAAATTTTTGAGAAAAGCATGTGAGTGCTTTTCTAAAATACAGCTAATGTGATTTTCTACCCACCAGAAGACTCCAAAAAATTCAAGTGATTTGAACTTTTTTAAAATAGAATTTCAGGTTTTAAATGCCTTTAAGCGGCTTATATTTGAAGGAGTCCTGTAACGTGAATAGTCAACTTTTAATTTTGATTATTACTTTGAACTTTGGCAATGATAATTTTCTTAAAGTTGATTACTTTTATAAAAGCTCAAGTGTTTTAGCATTTTTTAAAAATTCATGAAAAATAAACCTATGGAATCCCTATTTTAAATGCACTCAAGGTAATTGTTATTTATAGGAATCCTGATGCAACATTACAAAGAAAATTATTAACTATTAATTTATATTTAATAAATTAGGACTATTGATTTCTGTCTGGTGGAAAGTAAAACATTTAGCAATATAAAAATTTTAGTAGATAAAAACAAAATGTAAAATATGGGAAAATAGATGTTGATATAATAAAGAGAAACATACAAGCAGTCTAATCAATGCTCAAGGTCCTTTACCTCTTGTGTTTTGAAGAAGCCACTTCCCTCAAAGTCTTTGCCTTAGAACCTATGTTCTGGCATGCATTAGTTTGCTAGGGCTGCCATACAAAATAACGCAAGCTGGGTGGCTGAAACAAATGAATATATGTCTTCATAGTTCTGGAGACCAGCATCCAAGATCAAGATGTCAGCAGGGTTAGTTTTATTCTGAGGCCTCACTTTTTGGCTCATAAATGGATGTCTTCTCCTTTTGCTTACATTCTTTTCATTCTGTGTCTGTGTCCTAATCATATATATATGTCCTAATCATATACAATCATATATATATATGTATGTATATGTATATGTATATATATGTATGTATGTATATACACTAGTCAGATTAGGGTCCCATGTTTGTATATATATGTATGTATATATATACACTAGTCAGATTAGGGTCCCATGTTTGTATATATATATATATGCTCTAAATATATATATATATATTTAGAATATATATATATTTAGAATATATATTTATATATACTAGTCATATTAGATTAGGGTCCCATTTTTATTATCTCATTTTAACTTAAATATGTCTGTACAGGCAATACGTCTAAATATAGTCACGTTCTGAAGACTAGGGGCTTAGGGCTTCAACATATAGAATTGGGGGAGGGGGACACAATTCAGCCCATAACATGTCTCTAGATTTTAAAAAGAAATCCATTTTGAATCTAAATAGCTGTAGGAGTCATGACACAATCTCTTTTTTTCTCCTATAGAAACTTCAGTGTGGATTAGGTTATCAGACAACTGCTATGTTCAGGATAGGCGCTTTCTAAAAATCTGTGGATGATATAATAACAGCTTCTACCTTGGACAGCAGAGAGCAGAGGAGTGGAAAACCGGCCCAGAAAATAGGTGCGAACAGTGGAAGAAAATGCTGCAATGCTGCAGGGGGCTGCCTGCACAGAGGTGTGCTCACAGGGAGCAGGATGGAGCTGGGGTGGGGGGTGCGGGAAGCAGCTCCCGGTGCCTCAGGCCGAGCTACACTGTGACTTGCAAATTTGTGCTGAGGGAGAATGGTTGATGAGAAGTGTTAAATGGTAGAGTTTAGAAGTTTTTTACTTCCCTACAGTCCTTTCTAGTTGATATTTTTGCCGTGGTTCTGAACTAAATTAGCACTTTGGAGACACAGCCTCCAAAGATAGTCTGTCGATTTAGGAAACAGTTTGGGTGAAAGAACAGCAGTGGCAGAAGGAAAGAGAAAATAATTTGAAATGCAAAGCATTTTAAATGCATAGAAGGGAAATCTTGTAGGAGGGTCAATATTTCTCTCCTATCAAGTTTTAAGTAATTGATTCTTAATGTATTTCTTCTTCTTTTTTTTTTTTTTGCTGATGATATAAGTTCTAGCTCATAGTAGGCACTCAGTAAGAATTTTTAAATATTTTTTACTTTATGCTTAATAATAACTTTCCTGTACAGAAGTAAAAATTCTATTTTCAAAGACATTAATCTGTACTTATGCAGCTTTACTATCTTAATCGCCAACAGGGAGGAGGATTCAAATTGGTAGATAGGGTTATAATGAAACAGAAAGGAGAAGTCAATATAAAATATGGCATCAATTGACAGAAATTGCAAGTAGATATTTGAAAACGTGGGATGCACCAAAAGAGTAGGTCCAGGACGAGGAAGAGGTGAACACTATGCTTGGGGGTTTTATACCAGGATAAAGGGGCTGAGAGAGAGGATGATAAAGCTAGGTGCCCCAGACCCTACTGATGGTGTTAGAGATTACACCTGTCTTACCTTTCAATAGTGTTAAAATTTTTGGATTTTGAAACCCTGCTTGTTTTACCTTCTTAAAACCACAATTTTCTTGGATTTTATTAGATAACATTTTATTTTCCTGCTCATACGTAATGCCACTTTTTCTCCATATTTTCATAGGCTTCTCTTCTTTTGCCTTACTCTTAAATATTGGTGTTCTTTTTGTTTTTTATCAATCCAATAGAGATGCATTAATGTATAATAATGTATATTATATTTATTTATTACAATGTATATTTTATGTTTTATTTTGTTTGAAAGTATTTTTCCATTTATCCCCTTTTTATTTTATTTATGTCTTTGATCATGCAGAAGACTTTAATTTTGGTTTAAGATACTTTATCAACTCTCTTCGTTGTCTTTGCTTTTGTGTCTTTTTAGGAAGTTCTCTACTTTGGGATGACATATATCCAATCATATGCTTTTCAACAATATTGTAGCTTTGGTTTTTCATGTTTACTCTGACTGCAGTTTATATTTTTAAATGGACTTTGGAATGAATCTATAGTAAGTTAAATTTTTTGGATGTTGTATTTTGTCAGTGACTAGTCTTGCTGCAAACTCAGTTACAAGATTGTCCATTCTTTCTTCATTCACTTCAAACAATACCTTTATCATATACTAACTGTTGGTATACACATTGATTCACTTTTAAATCTTAGTCTGTTCTATTGACTTATTTTTCTATTTATTTATACCTACACCAATACCATAATGTTACAGTTTTTATAGCTGCCCAGTAGCTATGAAAGATGTCCATTTCTCTCTCAGCAAATTTGACATTATTGGCTACATTTTACATCTTGAAACACAATTTTCCTTAGATTCTGTGACACCACATCCTCTTTTTTAACTTATGTTGACACTCTATATCCATATTTCTATAGGCTTCCCTTCCTTTGTTTATCCCTTAAATATTGGGATTATTTTGTTTTTTCCCCAGACTACCTGCTCTTCTCATTCTGGGGACATGTCCTGAATGATATCATCAGTTTATACGGCTTATTTCACCAATATAATGGTCCTCAAAACTCTTCTTTTAGCCTGGGTCTTTCTTCTCAATCTCATAGCAACATATCCATCTCCGTTTGATGCTAATTACAGAACTGAATGGCCAGACCTAACTCAATAAGTGGCATACAAGTGTCATGACTAAAATATGGGTGGTCTTCAACTATCCATTCTATATTCTTAACTCACAGTACATCTCTCATTTTTGCCTTCAATATATCAGAAAATCCTATTGACATATCTTAAACAACTGTTCAATATGCTCATATCTCTCTTTTCGCATTACCTCTGCCTTATTCCAAGCCACCATGCTTTCATTCCTGGTCTTCTTCTTTTTTTTAATTTTTTACAGAGACAGTGAGAGGGATACATAGGGACAGACAGACAGGAACAGAGAGAGATGAGAAGCATCAATCATCAGGTTTTCATTGCGACACCTTAGTTGTTCATTGATTGCTTTCTTATATGTGCCTTGACAGAGGGCCTTCAGCAAACTGAGTAACCCCTTGCTCAAGCCAGTGACCTTGAGTCCAAGTCGGTGAGCTTTGCCCAAAGCAGATGAGCCCGCGCTCAAGCTGGCGACCTCAGGGTCTCGAACCTGGGTCCTCCACATCCCTGTCCGATGCTCTATCCACTGCACCACCACGTGTTCAGGCCATTCCTGGTCTTCTTATCTCTAGACTTTCCTCTTATGGTCTCTACACAACTGACAAATAATATTTCAAAAAATATATATGATCATGCTCTTTTATTATTTAAAACTTTTTGAGGCCCTGGCTGTTTGGCTTAGTGGATAGAGCATCAGTCCAGCTGTGGACGCCCTGGGTATAATCCCGGTAATGGCCAAAAAAGAAATGGCTATCTGCTTTTCTTCCCTTTGTTTCCTCTTCCCCTCCTGCAGCCAGTGGCTCTATTGGTTCAAGCATTGGCCCCAAGCACTGAGGATAGCTCTGTTGGTCTGAGTGCATCAGACTCAAGCACTAAAAGTATTGATTCAAACACTCACTGACCCAGACAAGGGGTTGCCAGGTGGATCCCAGTCGGGTTGCATTTGAGAGTCTGTCTCTATCTCCCTGCCTTTCACCTAAAAAAGAAAAACCTCTTTGGTATATTTCCATTTCTCTTGGAAGAAAGTCTCAATTTCTTAGTATGATTAAAAGGGCTTGTACCATCTTCACTCCTTATCACTCCAACCAAACAGAACTCGATCTGGTCCCTGGAATAAATTATATTCTCTTTCACCTGATCTTTACAAGTGTTACCTCGGCACACAACACTTTCGCATCCTCTATAATCCTTCTGTTTATTGGAGTATCTCCTGCTCATTTTAGGTAACCCTCCCTTTTATCAGAGTACCTCTTACTTATCTTTGAGACCTCATCTCAGTTGTCATTGTCCTCAGGGAGGAGCTTTTCTTGAGTTAAAAATCTGGTGTTGATTTCTCTCCTTTATACTCCCAAATCACCCTGAGTTTCTTCTGTCACATTACTCATTCCATTGTTTTGTAATCACATATTTAATTGTATATATTCAGTGCTAGACCATTTTTCTAATACGAATACACTACTAACGTTTTAATTCTTACTCACAAATCTTTAATAACCCCTCATTCCCTAATGACTAAGTTTAAGTTCCAGATTTAATTTTGTACAAATCTTTCATGTTGGGGTCATAATATGATATTCCTTTCCCATATTCTATACTCCCATTAATGTTAACCTGCAAGTCAGTTCCTCAACATAACTTGTGCCATCCTGGTTTAAGACAAATTAAATCTCCAACTTTATGCAAAGTCTTCTCAAATTTCTTCTTATGAAAGTAATCTTACCTTTCTTTGAATTTCCACTATAATTTTTTCACTTTTAGGATCCTTTTTGCATCTTTCCTTTTATTACCATTACAGGACATGTATCTTATACTTATAATTTTTTTAATTTTTTATTTATTTTAGTGAGGAGAGAGAGAGAGAGAGAAGGGGGAGAAGCAGGAAGTGTCAACTCCCATACGTGCCTTGACCAGGCAAGCCCAGGGTTTAAAACCGGCGACCTCAACATTCCAGGTCAAGGCCTTATCCACTGCGCCACCACAGGTCAGGCATACTTATAATTTTTAAAGGAAGAGATCACATCTTATTGATTTCTGCCAACCCCAATGATACATTGAACATATAACACTGGATTCTGCCAATAATATATATATTCAGTAAGTATTTCTTCTTCAACAAATATGATATCTATAAATTCATTAAGAAGTTTATTTTCTAGGGATGCAGAAGAATTATATTTTCTATTCCATTAATGAAGAAAACTGAGTTGGGATGTAAATGAAGGAAAATAACCAGGAGTGGTTATTACCGTGGGTCATGGACTATTTAAGAATAGGATTTGGGAATAAAAGAAGAGGCTAAAGTAAGGTGGTTTCCTTAGATTATTTTTACAATTAATAAATTACAGAAAATATGGTCACTTCAAATGTATGAACACTCCAAAGAATGCACTAAATAATGGTACCTCAGAAAACCAGTTAGTATTTTAAAGTCATTGTAGATTAAAATCACTGAGTTTTGTGGGAATGATGTTATAGATATAGATATAGCTTTAAAGTTTTGTCAAGTTGCAAGTGGTAAGATTTTGTATCAGAGAGAGTAGAATTGACAGGCACCTCTGAAAAACATTGACACTGCATACTGATTTTGCTAGGACTTTATCTGTTATAAGGAACAGAAAGCCAACTTAAATGAATGTGCAATAAAGAGGAGTCATTGACTCACATAACTGATTGTATTTGTTCACTTGGGTTGTATAACAAAATATAATAAACTCAGTACTTAAACAATGGAAATTATTTTCTCACACTTCTGGAGACTGAAAGTCCAAAGTCAAAGTGTCAGCAAAGCAGGTGTTAGGTAAGAGCTCTCTTCCTGGTTTGTAAAAGTCACCTTTTAGCTACATCTACACGTGGTAGAGAGAGCTCTCGTATCTCTTACTCCTCTTTGAAGAGCATAAGTCTATCATGTTAGGGTACCACCTTTTTTTTTTTTTTTTTTTTTTTAGGGTACCACCTTTAAGACTTCATTTAATTCAATTCATTATTGAATACAATAACATTGGGTATTAGTGCTTCAACATATGAATTGGGGGGACACAATTTATTTCATAGCCCTGACTATTGGAACTTAACTTCTGAGAGACTACCATCTTGGTTCTGCATCTACTTCTATGACTACTCCTATTTGGTCTTCTTTGCTAGATCATCCTGAATTTTCTAATATCTAAACATTGACCCTGAGTTTAGATCTCAAGTGTATTCTCATTTCCCAAGTGATTTCATGCCCTCCCATGACTTTCAATACCATTTTATCTGCCCTTGGTTCTCTAGAATTATATCCAAACATTTCTATTTAGATGTCTCATAAATATTGTATAGGTAACATGCTGTCTTAACTTGCTTTAATTCATGATGACTAAACTCAAATAGGCCCTTAGTGGTCTTGGCTGTCACAATATACTTTTCTGATAAATCCTGCTCTTCACTGTTGTGGATAACTATTTCACATTTTCTCTTCTCAGACCTCCACTACTTCTCCTATCCTCTCTCTCAGCCAATACTCTTAATTTTTATTTCACTGAGAAATTAGGAATCATAGAGAACTTTGCCAATCCTGCACCATTATCACAACCCACCTAGTAGTATCCCTACCACTTACTTTGTCTACTCTTCTGGTTCAATGGATGAATCATCCATGCTGTATTCACTCTATAGCACTGTTTTATCACTGCTATAACAAATTAACACGAACTTTATTGGTAGGTGGATCTGTAGGTTGGTTTGGCTACACCTGTAGATACTCAGCTCAGAGTCTCACAAGACTGAAAACAAGGTGTCAGTAGGGTTGTGTTCCTTTCTCAAGGCTCTGGGGAAAAATCCATTTCCAAGTTCATTCAGGTCGTTGGAAGAATTCAATCTCTTGAAGCTGTAGAACTAAGGTGCCTGTTTCCTTTCTGGCTAGAGGGCAGTCCTTTGCTACAAAAGGCCTCTCTCTGTTCCCTGTACATGGGTCCTACATCTCAGAGACAGAAGCAGTGTGTCACATACTTCTGATAATTAAAATTTCTCGAACTTTTGCTGGTGCTGCGTCTTTCTCTGCTTTCAGAGAGAGAAAGTTCTCTGCATTGGAAGGCTCATTTGATTAAATTGAGCACACCCAGACAATCCAGGACAATCTCCCTCATTTAAGACACATAAACTCAATTATATCTACTAATTCCCTTTTGCCATGTCATATAACATACTCACATATTCCAGAGTTTAGAGTTTGGACATTTTTAGAGGGCCCTTCTACCTATCATACACTCCATTGGTGCTCCAACAATTTTCTCCTCTCTCTTCTGCATCATTAATTAATCCTCTAACTGGATCATTTCTATCAGCATACAAAATGCTGATATTTCTCCCATGTTAAAAATGCTCACTTAGCTTCACTCTCTCAGGTACTATCCCCATATGTCTGCTCTCTTTGGGGAAAAACACCCTGAAAGAATTGTCTATACTGTTCCCAATTATTCTCCTTTCATTCTCAGTTGATTTTTCACCCTTTCTACTGTACTGAACCTAATTTTGACATGGAAACAAATGATTGCACATTTTAAATTCAAGTCAATTATCAGTCTTCATCTAACTTTCATACAAAGGTGAATGTTGAAATTTTTATTTGACTTCCAAGACATCACCTGCTTAGGTTTTTTTTTACCTCTTGGAAGCTCTTTCTCTGTCTCCTTTACTGGTTTTTCCTCATACTTCTGTCTACTTAATCTTGAACTGCCTGGGTCTTTTCCATCTCTACTCATTTCTTTGATAATCTCATCCAGTCTTATGGTGTTAAACACCATGCAAATACAATGACTTCCACATTTATATCCACAGTCCAAAACTATCTCTTGAACTCCAGGCTTATATTTTCAATGACCTAGTCAACATCTCCATGTAGATATCATATAGGCAAAGGTAACACTGTTCACTGTCCAACTCCATCTTCCTCATAAAGCCTATGCTTCCCACTGTCTCTTAGTCAATGTCAGCTCCATTTTCTGTTTAATGGAGACCAAAATTTTGGAAATGGTATTGGCTCCTCTCACTATTCTCCCTCCCTTATATCTAGCATTGAATCCATTTAACAAATTCTATTGCTTCTAACACCAAGATATAATTAGAAGCCAACCATTTCTAGCCACCTCCACCAAAACTATTCTTGTCAACACCACCACAACTTTTTGCTTGTTTTATTGATATATACCCTTTATTAGTCTCCCTTCTGTCACCCTAGTCTCCACACAGTGATCCTGTTAAAATGTGAGTCAGATGACCTCACTGCTCTGCTTAACACCCTACTTCTTTCAGAGGAAAAGCCCTGCATGAGCTTCCCCTCCAAACCCATTGCCATCTCTCACCACCCCCTCAGAGCCTTTGCATTTGTTGTCTCTGATGATCAGACTGTGACACTCTTTCCTACCTCTTCCCCCATGAGGAAGAGTCTTGTTCACATATCACCTTTGCAGTGAGACTTGCTGTGGATACTCAATTTCAAATTGCAAGCTCCAATCTGACCAATAACTCTTTCCTGTGTTATTTTGTTTGCCACAATATTATCATTATTAAATATTCTATATAAATATTAACTTATTGTTTTCATCTGTTTCCCTTCTGAAGAATCAGAGTTTCACGAGGGCAAGGATATTTGTCTGATTTCTTTTATTGCTTTGCGTCCAGCACTTAGAACTGTGCCTGATACAGATTGGCAGTCAATAATGTTTGTTGCTATTGAACAGAAGTTCACAATCACCCTTTACTTCACCTTAAAACCAGGTGCTTCTCCCAGTCTTCCCATATCACTAAATGGTAACTCTATTCTAGATGGCTCAAGCCAGGACCCTGGGAATTATTTTTGACTTCTTTCTTTCTCTCACAACTCACATCTGGAAATCCCGCCAATTCCATATGCAAACACACACACACACACACACACACACACACTTCTACACAACCTGGTCCTCTTTTCTTATCTACTGTGTTCACCCACACTCAAGCCATGATCGCAGTGGCCTCATTATTGGTCTCCCTGCTTCTACTCTTGCTGCCCAGGAGACTTTCCCACACAGGAGAGAGAGGAAATTTCTTTAGAATTTATGTCAGATCATAGGCACTCCTTAGTTCAAAACACTCTGAGTTTTTCATCTCAGAATAAAATCTAAAGCCTTTATGTGGCCTGTACAATACTTCCTGATATTGCCCCAGACATGACCCTGAATCCATCTCTTCCTTTTATTCATTCTCTTCCAGATACTCTATATCTCTTGAATATACCAAACATCCACCTCTCTTAGCCCCTTCAGCTGCTCTCTCTGGAAGCAGAGACACACACGACCAGCTTCGTCACTCCATATAGGCCTTTGCTCAAAGTTGCTGTATGAGAGTGCTTCTCCCATCATTGTACTTAAAACAGCAAACACACACATACAAATATACTCCACTCTGTGCCCTTTTTAATTTTGTAGCCCTTATTGCCAACTGATACTACATATTTGCTTACTTTTATTACCTGTCTTCCCCTTATCCAAAATATAAACTACATAAAAGCAGATACTATCTGTTTTTATTCATTGCTGTATCTTCACCATCCAAGATGAACTCCCACAATTACAGCCTTGCTTAACCTTAGCACATAAGATCTTAGAGAGATATAAATAACTTCCTTCTCCAAGAATCAGTATTAATATTAGAAAAAGAACTCTGGCTTTCTTGAGTGTTGTGCCTATCCACTAAAACATTTTGTAGCTACAGCAATAGAGAAGTCAGATTGGCTGATCTGGGTCACATGCCTGTTACAGTTCTGTTGTGGGAGGTGGGAGGCTGTGGAGAAGGCTATGCAATCCATAGATAGAGGAAGGAAAGTTTCCAAAAGAAAAAAAAAGAAAGATGTTCTGTTAGCAGAATGATGTGGGGGGAGAAGGGAGAGGCTATGGGGGAGTCAGAAACAACAGATGGCCACCACCGAGCTTTTCCAGAGAGGGAAGAGAAAGACAGGGGTAAGGTGGGGCCCCTGGTAGAAAAAGTATCCCTAAATAACCGTACCTTCACACAGTTTGGAAGAACATGCTGATACCCGAGGCCAGCCTGTATGGCATCATTGTGCCCTGCCTTCCAAGTGACTCCCTGGGGAGGGTGCAGGAGGGATCTCCCTAGCATGAATAATCCTGATGCTTCACCACATAAACTGGAGGAGGGACAGACAAGCAGGGATCAGCAGCAGCATAAATATGATTTCTATTTTCACCACACATAATATTGTTCATCGGTTCATTTGCGCAATTCTTCCTCCGTGGCTATAAAGATTAAGGAACAACTCCTTTTTAGGTAAGGGTAAAAATCAATTAGTTCAGAAATAAGCAACAGCTGTGAAGTGGGCATTCATACATACACTCACATTGGGGGAAAAAATATAAATCTTGCTGGTATTACTTAGCTCAGGGGTTTTTGTCTTTATTTGTTGTTTTTGTTTTTGTGTTTTTGATACACCTCATCACAAGGTGTTTTAAATTTTTAAAATGTGTTCCTAAATATAGAAAATGTTTCTCGGGTTCTACTGAGAGTGGGGTACCCAGGCCAACCACAGGCACACACACATTCTTCCCATAGTACAGTACTTTAAAATTAATAGCACATGCAGAGGAAAAACTAAACCCTTTGACGTCACTCTTGAAATGAGGAAACATAAACAGAAAGGCTCCACTCCAGTAAGCTGCCAGAGTTGAAGCCGATTGGTCTCTGCCTTTCCTTGCCTGTGGCAACTGACAGCACCTCCCAGCCTAGCAGGCCGGCTGCCTGCTCCCCCAGCCAGTCGGTGGGTCTGGGCACTGCAGCACGCTCGGCTCTGTCCCAGCCCCGGTCTGGGAGAAAGAAGTGTCCTCACCCGGAGAGAATCTCTCTTTCCACCTTCCTTTTCTCTCGATCTCTCTGTGTGCTTTACGTGTTTCTTCCTTTTTTTTTTCTTTTTCTTTTCTTTCTTTCTTTTTTTTTACTTAATTATATTCCTAATCCTGGATGAAGTTGCTGGATCCTGCAGCACAAGTCTTCATGAACAAGCAGCACCGCTCAGAGATTTCACGGCATTCAAAGGTCACAGAACTGCCACTATGGTTAAATGTCTTGTTTAATGGTTGAGGTAGGTACGACAAATTTAAGCGGCACGCTCATTTTTCTTGAGAGAACAGAATCACAGAGAGATGGCAGGAGTTTTATTTAGAAGGAACCTGTACATAGATATATTTTTTTGCTCTGTGATTGTTACTACAGCAATCAGCGTTTGAATTTCCTTCCTTTTTCTAGGCGAACTGACTAAACATGATCACTTACCCTGAATTAACTGTTTCATTTCAACCAGCCTCATGTGAGACTCAGGCATTTTCTCTGTACTTTAAGTCCCTGCTGAAGAGAGCTGCTTTCTTTTCTTTTCTTTTCTAATGAATGCAAAATTCCTTTCCAATGTAAATCTTTGAGTTGGGTCATTTTTCCTTTTGGTGGGACAGGACTGGAAAATATCGGGAAAGAGATTAGTGGAGGTTGCTGAGCCAGGAAAAAAAAAATCAGTGTTTTCCTTGAGTTTGTCATGTTGGTTGATAGCAGACTTCCAGATGAAGAAATTAGTAGGAAGAGAGGAAAAAGCTGATAATGAGACTGAAAGTAGAAAAGGTGTGTCAGAAAGATGAATTCTTGAGGAAAATGCACTTTACCACCTTGTTGCATTTAAAATAATGTTCCGGATGTAGAAGTCAATAGGGCAGATGCAGGCACAGAGTTACAGGATCGATGATTCAGATCTTATTATTTAAAAAGGGAAATATAAACTTCTTTATTAGCACTGCAAATTTGCTGATTATCCTTTTTTTTTTTTTAGAAAAAAACAATAGTTAAAAAATCACAGTGAGATATTTAATTAGGGACTTAAGTGATTGAGCCTGGGGACTAATTAATCATCTATAGATTCATGGGCTGTGCCCAGACTATTAAAATGTTGGAGTAAATCTCTGCACCGGAAGGCAGGCATATGCATTCATATACAGTAAGCACACTAAATGCAGCAGGAAGCAGGGCAGTGAAACACAGGGCTAATCTTGTTTTCAACAGCACATTATTATTATATGTTGAGTGGACCCCTGCCAAAAAGTATTCTTCTCCATAGTCAATTTTTGTAAAAGCAATTCAAATAATATATGGTTAACATGGATTTCCTTATTACGCTTCTCAAAGTTATGCAACAGCAAGTAAGACAGGATTATGTAGAACCATTACTCTGTTTCCAAAATTTCTCACTTGATTTTTTTAAGGTTTCTATTCTCAATATTGAGGAGCAGTAATTTAAAAAAACTGGGTCATGTTAGCAGTAATATTCAGCAAGGTATCAGATGCACCAGGCGTTTCAAAGGGTTAACAAAATTAACTGCATAAAACTGTAAAATACCAAATTAAGCATTGCAAAAATATTAGCTCTGAAATGCAGAGGATGTGCTGTGAATGGACAATTGGTCTTCTGCAGCGCCTAGTGGGAAAACAAGGACTTTGTGTGTAGCAAATGCCTAACTGCAGCTCCTCCATTTCCTCTGCTTTATCTTTTATTACTGGCTGGTGAAACAAAGATGGGTGTCAGTAGTTAAGTCTTGATTGACATTTTCTCTAATTAAATGAAGTTGCTTTCTGTCTCTAGTAGAAGCCCAGAGTTGCAATTCCAAAGCATGTATCCTCTTTACAAGGATTTTTACCTGACACTGTAAGCTGTCCCATTTCAGAGTGTACTGACTCAGTTGAGTATCATGAGAAAAAAAGGAGTGGTAATTATAGGTCAACAAATTAGCTGAGAAAAACTCTTTTTTTAAATTAAGTTACTTAGGGCAAGGGTAAAAAATTCAAGCTGTATCAGGAACAGACATCAATTTAGGGAAAATAATTGCACCAGTACATCTTTTAATGCCTTACATGGTGTTCAGCACAAAGCTAGCCATTGTCAATTCTCAATAAATACCTAGTTAAAATGTTTGCTGAGAATTTACTACCCTTCATATATTGTAAATTATTGAAATGATTTTCAAATATGGCATTTTGAACTGTCTTTGAAAAATGCTTTTTGTTTCAGTCCAACCTAAAATATAATCTAGAAATCAACATATCAGTGGCACAGAGGAGGACATTCCCAATATTGACTTGTGTTATTTTTAGCCAAAAAGACGTCTTACACCAAACTGATGCTAAAGTACAATGACCAAGTTTTCTCAAAGTGGAAATGTAGCGTCTGAAGAATGCCTCTGCCTAGTAATTAATCTTCCAAAATCTGATTTGTTCTTAGCCCGGCTCAAATCACAGGGGAAGCTGCTTGTTGATTCACAGAATATGCTGTTAGAAGAAATTTATTAAATGGTAAATTAATTCCAAGCAAGACTAAAAGGACTTTATTACATTAGAGACTACTGTCAGAATTAAGAATCAGGATAGACTTCAGAACATCTAAATGTAAAAGCTAACAGGTATTCTAAGTGATTCAACTCACAATGAATTTTGAGGAATAACTTATTAGGAGAGCCTCAATGTACAGAAATTATTTTCCAAAGAATCCACTACCCTAGGACTTAACTCATCTATCCCAAAGAAGTCTATAGACAAGAAGGAATCCCTCTTCCAGGAGAATAGTGATGAGACTTTCTCTATCAGTGCCTCCCCATGGTGGCATCTCCATCTCACCTATCAATGCACTTGAGGAGTCCTTCCATCATTCACACAGGAGCATGGGGGTCAGCACCAATAACTTCTACAAGCATCCAAGGTGGCTTTGGCAACATGCTAACTTTGATTCTTTTTTTGTTTTTGTTTATTTTTGTTTTTGTTTTCACAGAGAGAGAGAGAAAGTCAGAGAGAGGGATAGGTAGGGACAGACAGACAGGAACGGAGAGAGATGAGAAGCATTAATCATCAGTTTCTTTTGCCTTTGCGACACCTTAGTTGTTCATTGATTGCTTTCTCACATGTGCCTTGACCACGGCAGACCGAGCAACCCCTTGCTGGAGCCAGCGACCTTGGGTCCAAGCTGGCGAGCCTTCGCTCAAACTAGATGAGCCCGTGCTCAAGCTGGTGACCTCGGGGTCTCGAACTTGGGTCCTTCCGCATCCCAGTCTGACTCTCTATCCACTGCGCCACCGCCTGGTCAGGCTAACTTTGATTCTTGAGATGTGTACTTGGTAGATTAGCAATCTTTAAAGTGCTTGATATAGAAATTTGGGGGAGAGAAGGAAAAAAAAAGGATGAGAAACCCAAACTAACTGACTGAATATCTATAAGGAACTCAGTATTATTAGAGGTTTAAATAAAGAGGGAGAAAAGTGCCAAAATTCTACTGTATCATCAAGTCATTTATACTTTCCCAAGAATCATGTAGGACTGCATGGAGCACACTAAAAAGGGCAGGTGACAGGGGACAAGGTGAGCATTCTCATTCAGTCTATAACTAGTTGGGGGACTGAGCCACTTGCTTACTCTTGACCTCAGTTTCATCATATGTAAAAGAAACAGGTTGCATTGGGTTATCTCCAACAATCTTCTTCAAGTGAAACTTTTTATAGTATTCTTACTTTTAATTTGTAGTTTTTAAAAAATTCTGTGTATAAATAAATGTGAAAGTGTCAAACCTTTATTCAAAAAATATTACTGCATGTTTTCAGCATGTCAAGCGCTATGCCTATTGAGGTGAAATGAATAAAATAGAGGGGTAAACAATGATTTGTGACTTCAGGAAACTTATATTTTGGCTAAACATGTAAACAAATGGTAGGGTCAGTCCAGAGAAAGAAGGAACAAAAGAATTTGGGAGGGAGGTGGTGACGAAGGAAAAAATGAAGCACAAAAGGTGACTTAATACAAATTGAAATTCAAGAAAAATAAATTTTCTATCTATATATTTATTTCTACTATTGTGACCTTCTTCTGAAATAATATTATTTGTAATGGTGTCCTTGGCAAATACAATGTTAAAGAGAGCAAAAGGTTTCTCGGTGATTATGATATTGCACGGTCCCAGCATGGCGCATTAAATCACTCGGTTGGTGTCGCCACCATTATCACTTGAACTTGAAGCCACTAGGAGTTACAGAAAGCAGGAGTTTTTCAAGAAGTTTTGACAGCAGCCCCGGATGCCAGCAGCCATTGGATATAAGCTAGGAAGGTTCACAAGCTGTGATGGGTCTGAATGTTGATGCAGTGCAGTGTCCTCAGAAATAGCATCAAGGTCAGGAACCCTCACATGGTGGCTTAGAACCTCCAGAGATAGCCTCGTAAATTAAGGTAAATTTCTTAAACTTTGGAGCCCTCAGGTCCCTTATCTTTAGTATCAATACTGGTCGAATACTTCTAGGATGCCTTTTCATTTCTAATTTCTGTGCTTTACCCTTGCAAGATTAATGTTGACATATTAGCATTAAGTTCTTTTTACTCCTGCCGCCTCTCCCATCCTTTTTTCCCACACTTTCCTATATAGTTTACCTTTACTCAGCTGTTCAAATTTACATAATTTAACCTCCAAAATACTCTTATTTCTAAAGAAAAACAAAACAAGGCTCTGGGTTTTGGAGAATTTCTCCCCAGGAGAACAGTTGTTCCTCGCCAAAGGTCACCTATTCTTGCCTCATTTCTCTCCTGTAAGGCTGATGTGCTTCTCTAGGGTGGGGTCACTTCCTTCAGGCAGGACATGCTCTGTGTTCATTTTTTCCTGGGAACTTGAGTATTACACAAGTGTCTTCTTCCTAAGTGCCAATCACTGTCCTAGATTTCCTCAACTTCCATTCTGGTGTCTTTAGAGAATAATTGAAAATGTGTTGATAAGTTAGTTAGAGGAATCCTCAAAAGAAAAAGTTTCAGTACATTGTCATCTATTGAGAATCTGCTCTGAGACCCTGCCCCAGTGGAACAGAGTTGCTGCCTTGTCCTAGTGGTGGGGTTTTATGCAGTTCAGTGACCTAAATCCAGACATTGGTGGGTTCCTACCTAGGCCAAAGTGTTCCTGCTTTTATCTCCCCTGGATGAGGTTTTATATGGAACAGCTCATTCATGGCGTATAGAGTACCGTACATGATTTGTAGTTTTGGGTAAACTTAAAAATAATATAACAGAACACACACAGAAGTCAATTAAGCAATGTATAATTCTTAATATGCTAATGTATAAATACCCTAATATTTGAAAAGTTAAATTTTTTCTTGGATGCTTTATGCACTCATTTGCACATAGTATAGAAGTATGAAAATAATAACCTCAGGGAATATACCAGTAAAGAAAGTTTGTCATCCATTTAGTCTTCCTTCATTCTTTCTTTCCTTCCTTCTTGCTTGACTTCCTTCCTTCCTCTCTCCATTTTCTCTCTCTCTCTCTCTCTCTCTCTCTCTCTCGCTTTTTCATATATAAAGAGAAAATGAAAAGAATTAAGACAGATAATGGGATTTTGATGGAGTTTCCTTTTGTGAAATTTGGAGTGACATTTTAATTTTCCCTTTCTAGAGGTTGGTAAATTTGCATAAAAATTTGTATTGAAAGTCCTGCTCAAATCATATTTTTAGTAATATCCTTTGTGTTTTACATTGTTGTAATTGATTTATAAATAAGAATTATATGAACTACCATTTCTACACGATAAAAATCTTTTTTACCTGCCCACTACTTCAGAGCCAGAAAAAGAAGATTCTGTTGACAAAAGAAATTTATATATGACTTAAATATACTGAAGGGTGGGTGGCGGAGTTCAGGGTTAGGTGAGATGGGTGTCTCCATGGGTCCAGGTATAGACATGAGGAGGTTAACATATACCTGAATGGGTCAAAATTTGATATCTAAAAGATCCCAAATGTTCGATGTTTTGCATACTGTTTGACCCTAGTAAATTTTAATCTAAGAAGATATAAAATTGTATTTATTTTTGCACTGTTTATAATATAAAAAATAAGAAACTACCTGAACCCAATAATAGGTGAATTGTTGAATACATTATTTTATCCATTCAATATACCACCATACAGTTATTTAGAAAAATTATAGATATACATGCATAAATCTGAAATGATTTTCAAGATGTATTAAGTGAAAAGAAAAAAACAGCAGTAACATTTGTATAGCAGCATATACACATTCACACACACTGACAAAATGTCTGGAAATCCAAATAAAAACCTTACCTTTGGACAGAGAACTTTGAATATGAGATGGGAAAAGACTTCCTTTCAACAATATGTATATATTTTAGAATTTTTCAACTCTTCTCCCATGAAATCATTACATATACAAAGGAGAAAATGACTGATATTTATTTATTATTGTGTGATATTTAAAGTTGAGAGAAAAATTAGAAAGTAAAAGAAGGAAGAGTTCTTTTTTGGTTTGGGATCACTTCATTGGCTTCTCCCTTCAATCCAACTGAAATCCTCCCATGTGCCTTGGACATGGTTAGGGAGCATAGCTTGACCTGGACAGGAGAGTCCTGGAAGGGAGGAGATGGACAGCCCATCACTCCGGCTTGTGTAATGTGGGCCAGTCATCATTCTGTACACCAGTGTCCTACTGTACAAAATGAGGGTCTCAGTCAAGGTCAAAGTTCTTTAGAGTTATGGTTTGTGTCCAAGCGAACCTCAGGCCTGTTGCATGCCCAACTAATAGTTGGGATCTTTCCTACAAACTGAATGTACATATCTTACTGGTTTGAACATTTTGACTAAATTTTGCTCTTTAAGCTTTGGTTAGTTTGGTTGAATTTTTAAAATTAATTAAAGATGCAATATTTTAAATTATCTGAATAGTGTTCAGGAGAACTACACTTCTTAGACTTTCAAGATTAGAATGTTCTATACTTTCAGTTATTCATAAAACAGTAAAAAACATGACTTGTATCAAGATGTGTAGTTGTGTGGTAATACCAGCAACTGATGCTTCAGTCTGAATATGATTTGTTCATTTCTTGGTTTTCCAGGAGGGAAAAATAAAAGACTTTCATTTCCCCTTCTCATTATGCCCCTTGCCAGCTGTGTCCAGTCAGATGAAAGAACTCAGTCATTCACGATAGTGTAGACACATTTTCATAAAAGGAGATGCTGCAGTAATACTGAGGTCTGAAGAATGCCTCGATTTAGAAAAGGTCATTACATTTTAGAAAGAAAGTGTTTTCCATGTGATTGAAGTGTAGCATTTTTCCATGTCTTTGAGGCTAGTCTTCTTGCTTTCTCCATTAAATGAAAACTCTTTTCAGTTTGGTTTTTAGATTGATTTGAAAAATGTATTAGTCATTTTAGTTATCTAGCAATTTTTATTTTCTAGTTTTCTAGATATTTATTATTGTGTTTGGAGTAAAAAATAATCTTTCAATTAAAATAAAACAAAAGAGATAAACATAAAACAGATAAGAACCTCTGTGTTAGAAGTTTTGAATGACCAGACCTAACATTTTAAACTTTTCTTTATAAATTTCTTTTAATTATTAAAAAATGATTAGTCATTTACAAGTGATAAAATGGCTTATAAATAAAATTATTTATAAACATTGTCCTCTTTTTCATTAATATATAGATATAGCCCTCTGGTGCCCATGTGTGGGTGCCTAAGAGAGAGACTGAGAGCAAGGTTCTTAGACTTGAAGACAAATGTATATAAAAGCTTTTTTTTTTTTTTTTTACAGGGGCAGAGAGAGAGTCAGAGAGAGGGATAGATAGGGACAGACAGACAGGAACGGAGAGAGGTGAGAAGCATCAATCATCAGTTTTTCGTTGCCGTTGTGACACCAGAGTTGTTCATTGATTGTTTTCTCACATGTGTCTTGACCGCGGGCCTTCAGCAGACAGTGACCTTGGGTCCAAGCTGGCAAGCTTTTGCTCAAGCCAGATGGGCCCGCGTTCAAGCTGGCTACCTCGGGGTCTCAAACTGGGTCTTCCGCATCCTAGTCTGATGCTCTATCCACTGCGCCACTGCCAGGTCATGCTATAAAAGCTTTTTATGTGGCATTCATGTAAAAAATATTAATCAGTGAGTTTGAGAACATAGCCTATTTAAAATGTCTCTTATAATGCAAATTAAATGCATTATTGAATTAAATGACCACAATACTATATAATTTTTTAAAATTCAGTTTATATATATTTTACATGGAGAAAGAGAAGGAAAAACAGGAAGAAAGAAATGAGGCTCAAACAGTTTTCAAAGAGCACTAAACTTGTACACTAAAGCCCTGAGTTCAAATTCCAGAGGCTGGTTTTACTAAAAGTAATCCTTTCACCAAGTTATGTAGTATTTTTTACTTTCAGGTCTCTAAAATGTATACTTGAAGTGAAGTACCTTTCCTTTCTGAATTTCTGGGATTTATTTACTGCACAGATGGATTTGTTTTCAGGTGTAATTACGTAGTGCATAACACAAATAGCAAGTCACATCATTCTCGAACATTCTTATTAGGAAAGGATAAATTATGCCCATTGAAATGGCAAGGAAATTGAGATTTGTAGATGTTACAGTTAGTAGAATTGGCATTCAACCCCAGCTTTTTTACATTTTTATTGGTTTTATATGTTTAATAAGCATAATGTTTAGACTTTTATCTTTACTCTAAACATGAGTTAGAAAAATGCATTTTCAATTATTTATCTAAAATATAATGATACCTGTTTCAAAATGTTAATATACTTGATATGTATACACAGGAGGTTCCAATAGATAGAGGAACAACAATTCTTTCATCTTAAATGCATTTACAGTGGATGAATCTGAAATTTTAAACTTAAGTGTTGCTCTGAGAGGCAGTAAGTGTGATGGTGAACAGGGTAGAACCTGGTACCCTGTGTTGTGCCTCACTCATCAGCTCTGTGATCCTGAGCAAGTTACTTAATCCTTCTGGGCCTCACTCAGTTAACCCAGTTACAAGATGATGGTGCTTGTAGAATCTGTCTCATTTGACTGTTGAGAAGATCAAATGGGTTTTATTATGAAGTGCTTAGAACTGTGTATGGGAGATAGCACAGTATGTGTATCAACTGGTAATATTTGCTTACAAGGTAATTAAATTATTTCATAGAGTTATAACTATTTTGTGTATCGTGCTGCTGCGTGCTTTAAACATTTAAGAAAAACACAGTTTTTAATTTATTTTTAAGTTTCTATATAAAACTATAGCGCACATACAGAAACTACCCCACATAGAATGGTTCACTTATTGTAAGTGAACCTCTGTGTAGCCATTACCCACGCCAAGAAAGAGAACATTACATATACTGCCACATCTGACATCCCATCATGCCTCTGCCATTTTATCATGAGACTCATTAAGTTGTTGCACGTGGCTGAATTTTGATTATTTTTATTATTACATCATGTTTAATTTGAATGTGCAACAATTAGTTCACCCTTTCTACTGTGGAAAAACATTTGGATTGTGTTTAGTTTTTAATTTTAAGAATAATGCTGGCCTGAGTGTTCTTGTACCTGTCATTTTGTGCATGTGTATGTATATTTCTCTTGGGGGTATACCTTGAAATAAGTTGCTGGGTCACAGGGAATGTTTATGTTTCACTTTAGTAGAAAATTCAAAATTGCTCAAAGTGATTATAATAGTTTACACTCTACTAACAATGTATGATAGTTCACTTCCTCAGTAACTTTATACATTAGCATTACTGGTAGGTGTGTAGTGATAACTTATTGCAGTTTTAATTTGCATAATCTTCTTTACTAATGAATTTGAGCACCTTTTCTCATGTATATTGAGCATGTAAATATCCTCTTTGTCAAGTATCTGATCATGTCATTTATATATTAATAAATGGAATGTTTTATATGTTATGATATATTTGATTGTTATATATGTTACACATATTTTCTTGGTAAAAACTATTTTCTTTTTCAGAATTGTTTTTGTCATTCTTGATTCTCTACAATACCATATAAATTTTAGAATTAACTTAAGATTTCCTTCTAAAAAGCAAACACCCTTTTGATACAAATTTGGGAAGATTGGCATCTTTCCTGGGTCTTCCAATTCATGAACATGGCATAACTATTTATTTAGGTCGTTGTTAATTTCTCTCAATAATATCTTCTAGCTTGCTTTGAGGTCATCTTACCCATTTCCGGCTAGATATTTTACTAAGCATTTAGTATTTTGATGCTATTCTATGTGGTATCTCTTTGGTTTCAATTTTTAGTTTTTGTTACTGGTACATAGAAAAACAATTAATTGTATATTGATTTGTTGTTGGCAACCTTGTTAAAATCACTTATGAATTCTAATACTTTATCTGTAGAAACTTTTGATTTTCTTTATAGGTAATCATGCTATCTGAGAATATTGGCAATTTATCTTCTTTTTCAACACAGATAACTGTCATATTGTACTGGTTAAGATTATTAGTACATATTTGAAAAGGTAACAATGGGTAACACTGTATTTTTTCAGTCTTGGAAAGAAAGCTTCAACATTCTACCATTCAGTATGATATTCTCTGTAATATTTGGAAGTTTCCTTTTATTCCTAATTTACTAAGAGTTTTATAATGAGTAAATATTTATCAAATGTTCATTCTGATGTGTGTCATGGTTTTCTCTATTATTCTATTGTGATGGTGATTGACTTTAAAATGTCTAATCAAACTTGAAGTCCTGACTAATCCCAACTTGGTCGTGATATGCTTTTTGTAAAAGAATTTATTTATTACCTTATTTCTGGATTGCAGATCATTTTAGAATTTTTAAGTTATGTTGATGAAAAAGATTAGTATAAAATTATCTTTTCTGATAACAACTTTATCAGGATTCCACTTGAGGAGAATTTTTATAAATCCACAATTTTTTTCTTAAGTATTTGTTAAAAATTGTAAACAAATTCATCTGGTTCTGGAATATTTAGTGAGCAAGTTTTTAGTTACAGTTTTATTTCTACTAATTTTTATGGGACTATGCACATTTTCTAGTTTTATTTTTAATTTTGGTAAGTTGTGTATTTCTAGGTCTTATCTATTTTATTTAAATGTAATTATTTTGTCCTTAATACCTTGTTTTGATATTGGTCTCACTTTTTATTCTTGCTATTAGTTTATTGTGCCATTTTAGTTTTTATTTTTAAATAGTTTTCCCAAGAGGGCATTCAATTTTATTTATTAGATATTTCAAATAAATAACTTTTGACTTCTTAAATCTTCTTTATTTATGTACACTTATTATCTATTTTTATTACCATGTAATTTTAGTTCTTTATTGCTTCTTTCTGCTTCCTTCAGTTTATTTGCTGAGTTATTTTCTATATTGAAAAGGTTTTATTTTCTCATATTTTAATATTTCTACCCTTGTTTTTTACCTCTGGCCTCTCTGTTTTTTATTTTGGACATGTTCTTTCTATTTTATTTTTCTAATTCTTTCTTCACCCGTAACTAACCTATTATTTTTAATGAGTTCTTAATGTGAAAGTTGAAATCCCTGTCTTGTTCCTGATCTTAAGGGAAATGCATGTAGTTTTGGCCATTAAGTATGTTGTTGGCTGTAGGTTTGTCATGCACAGCCTTTATTACCTTGAGCATATTCCTTCTATGCCCACCTTGCTGAGACTTTTTATCATAAATGGTGCTGAAAAGCTTTTTCTGTATCTATTGATATGATCATATAATTTTTTATTTTTCATTCAGTTTATGTGGCGTATAATGTTAACTGATTTGTGGAAGTTGTGCCAATATTGCATCTCAGGAATAAGGCCAGCTTGATTATGATATATGATTTCTTTTCCTTTGAATTAAATTTTTATTAATTTTAATGGGGTGACATTAATAAATCAGGGTACATATGTTCAAAGAAAACATCTCCAGGTTATCTTATCATTCAATTATGTTGCATACCCATCACCCAAAGTCAAACTGTCCTCTGTCACCTTCTATCTGGTTTTCTTTGTGCCCCTCCCCTCCCCCCTCTCCCATTCTCTCCTCTGTCTCCCTACCCCATAACCACCTCACTCTTGTCCATGTCTCATAGTCTCACTTTTATGTCCCACCTATGTATGAAATCATGCTGTTCTCAGTTTTTTTCTGTTTTACTTATTTCACTCAGTACAATGTTATCAAAGTCCATCCATTTTGTTGTAAATGATCCGATGTCATCATTTCTTATGACTGAGTAGTATTCCATAGTATATATGTACCAAAGCTTTTTAATCCACTCATCCTCTGACGGACACTTGGGCTGTTTCCAGATCTTCACTATTGTGAACAATGCTTCCATGAACAGAGGGGCACATTTCTTCTTTTCAAACAGTGCTATGGTGTTCTTAGGGTATATTCCTAAAAGTGGGATAACTGGGTCATTAGGAAGTCAATTTTTAATTTTTTGAGGAATCTCCCTACTGTTTTCCACAGTGGCTGCACCAGTCTGCATTCCCACCAGCAGTGCAGGAGGGTTTCTTTTTCTCCACATCCTCGCCAGTACTTTTTCTGTGTTGTTTTGCTGATGAGCGCCATTCTGACTGATGTGAGGTGATATCTCATTGTGGTTTTAATTTGCATTTCTCTAATGATTAGTGATGTTGAGCATTTTTTCATATGCCTATTGGCCATCTGTATGTCCTCTTTGGAGAAATTTCTATTCATTTCTTTTGCCCATTTTTTAAATGTATTACTGGATTTGGTTTGTTAATATTTTGTTGAGGATTTTGGTGTCTTTGTTTATCAGGGTATTGTCCTATAATTTTCTTTCTTTCTAGTGTCTTTATATGGTTGTGGAATCAGGTAATGCTGTCTTTGTAAAATGAGTTTGGGAGTCTCCCTCCTCTTGAATATTCTGGAGTTGTTTGAGAAGGACGGGTGTTAGTTCTTTGAATGTTTGGTAAAATTTATCCATGAAACCATCTTCTCCAAGACTTTTTTTGTTGGGAGTTTATTTATTAATGCTTCAATTTCATTGGTTTTAACTATCTGTTTAAATTTTCTGCTTCTTCTCAATTCAATTTTGGGAGATTGTACGTTTCTCAAAATTTATCCATTTTTGTCCAGATTGTCCAGTTTTTGAGCATACATATGTTCTTAATATTTTCTTACAATGCTTTGTATTTCTGTGATTTAGTTGTTAATTCTTTTATTTCTGACATTATTTACTTGGGTCTTCTTTCTTTTTATTTATGATGACTCTTAAAGGTTTGTAAATCTTATTTATCTTTTTAAAGAACCAGCTCTTTGTGTCATTCATTTTTTTATATTTGTTTAGAGTCTACTTTATTTCTGCTCTAATTTTTATTATTTCCTTTCTTCTACTTACTTTAGGCTGTTTGTTGTTTTTTTCAAGTTCCGTTAAGTATAAAGTTAGATTATTCATTTGAGATTTTTCTTGTTTCTTGAGGTAGGCCTGAATAATGCTATTAGTTTTTCTCTTAAGACTTCTTTTGCTGTGTCCCATAGATTTGGAGTTGGTGTGTTCTCATTTTCATTTGTTTCATGGTATCTTATGATTTCTTCTGTGATCTTATTGTTAACCATTCATTGTTTAGTAGCGTGTTATTTGGGCTCCATGTGTTTGTATGTTTTTCAATTTGTTTTCTTGTGACATCTGATTACTTTTGAAGGAGCACTGGATATAATATTAATACATAAAGAAATATGCAGATAACTTGAGATCTAGTATGATACTGTCTTTCTGCAGATAAGTTTTATTTTTACTTCTGCCAAGTTACCAGAGGTAATAATAATCCTGATTCTCTCAGTCTGATTTTGTCAACACAATAAGTGAATATATATGATGTGCTTAAAACAGTGTCTAGCACATGAGAAACACTATACAACTCTCTCTTTTTTCTTTCATTGTTTTCGTTAAGGGATGTGGAAAGAGAAAAGGAAAGCATTAAGAATTACATATATGGAATTAAAAGACTCCAGTATACACCAAAAATAAATTCTCAATTGCTTTTCATTTTATTGTCTTTTATATCTGAAATAAACTAAAAATGGGAAGTTGTATTTATCAGAATCATGTACTAAGTAGATAATAAGTTTGTTTTCTCCTTCAGATCTCACTATGGCTATTATAACCATTATATACAATTAAAAAAATAATTACTATGTCATCAGTGTAATTATTTATTTTATAATTATAATTTGCCAGTAGTACTTTGACAAACAATAATAATGTTAAAGAATGCTAATATCATAAAGAGATCTTGGGCCAAAGAACTAGTTTTAATAAACAAATTTTTATTTTTACCTCATATTTTCAAACAAGGGTACCTACTAAAATGTGTAATTTAATTCTTGATTTACAGCTTTTATGTATGGAAGCTAATGTAGCCTTATGTAGTACCTAATATATATTAGCTACAATGAGCTATTAGCAACTTTTTTCATTATTTCACATGACTTCACATTTTACAGTCTCATAAAAGCAATTCTAATGTCTCTGAATGAAAATGGTAGTCTCTGTATGTGTAAACACTCACAAATTTTTTAATTTCAGTATGGTAGCTTTGTTCTGTGAAATGAGCAAATTAATTATTTACCTGGATCCAAACAAAATACATCTGATCATAAGCTGAGCTATGCTATAATGAACTTCTGGTCTAGTTATGTAAAACCAGATATTTGTTGTTCTGTACTTATTATTTATTGCCTCTGGCAGTTGTTGGCTTTTAGAGGAGGGAGCTGTGTTTTCTCAATACTTTATTCAGGGATTTTTTAGTGCTGGGGTATCTTTGGAGCACAGAGAACCTGATATTACAGCTAATAAATGCAAAATATGCTGTCTTTCACCTAGATCTAATCATTGATTAGTTATGGGCAATTTACAAATAGCTTGAAAATATACTTTTAGAAGAGAAAAATTAAATAGTTAAGAACATGTGTTTGATATATCCTCCTCTTGATTTTTTCTTATTAAATCTTTTTTTAAAATTAATTTTAATGGGCTGACATTAATAAATCAGGGTACATATGTTCAAAGAAAACATCTCCAGGGTATTTTATCATTCAATTATGTTGCATACCCATCACCACAAGTCAAATTGTCCTCTGTCACCTTCTATCTGGTTTTCTTTGTGCCCTTCCCCTCCCCCCTCTCCCATCCTCTCCTCCCTCCCCCCACCCCGTAACCACCACACTCTTGTCCATGTCTCATAGTCTCACTTTTATGTCCCACCTATGTATGAAATCATGCTGTTCTCAGTTTTTTTCTGTTTTACTTATTTCACTCAGTACAATGTTATCAAAGTCCATCCATTTTGTTGTAAATGATCCGATGTCATCATTTCTTATGGCTGAGTAGTATTCCATAGTATATATGTACCAAAGCTTTTTAATCCACTCATCCTCTGACGGACACTTGGGCTGTTTCCAGATCTTCACTATTGTGAACAATGCTTCCATGAACAGAGGGGCACATTTCTTCTTTTCAAACAGTGCTATGGTGTTCTTAGGGTATATTCCTAATATGGGATATCTGGGTCAAACAGCAGTTTGATTTTTAATTTTTTGAGGAATCTCCCTACTGTTTTCCACAGTGGCTGCACCAGTCTGCATTCCCACCAGCAGTGCAGGAGGGTTCACTTTTCTCCACATCCTCGCCAGCACTTTTTCTGTGTTGTTTAGCTAATGAGTGCCATTCTGACTGGTGAGAGGTGATATCTCATTGTAGTTTTAATTTGCATTTCTCTAATGATTAGTGATGTTGAGTATTTTTTCATATGCCTATTGGCCATCTGTATGTCCTCTTTGGAGAAATTTCTATTCATTTCATTTGCCCAATTTTTGATTGGATTGTTTGTCTTCCTGGTGTTGAGTTTTATAAGTTCTTTATAAATTTTGGTTATTAACCCCTTATCACACGTGTTGTCGAATATGTTCTCCCATTGTGTAGTTTGTCTTTTTATTCTGTTCTTATTGTCTTTAGCTGTGCAAAAACTTCTTAGTTTGATATAGTCCCATTTGTTTATCTTGCCTTTTATATTATTTGCCCGTGGAGATAAATCGGCAAATATATTGCTGTGACAGACGTCAGAGAGCTTGCTGCCTATGTTTTCTTCTAAGATGCTTATAGTTTCACAGCTTACATTTAAGTCTTTTATCCATTTTGAGTTTGTTTTTGTGAATGGTGTAAGTTGATGGTCTAGTTTCATTTTTTTGCAGGTAGATGTCCAATTTTCCCAACACCATTTGTTAAAGAGGCTGTCTTTACTCCATCGTATGTTCTTTCTTCCTTTGTCAAATATCAGTTGTCCATAAAGCTGTGGGTTTATTTCTGGGTCCTCTGTTCTGTTCCATTGATCTATGTGCCTGTTCTTATGCCAGTACCAGGCTGTCTTGAGTACAATGGCCTTGTAGTAAACCTTGATATCCGAAAGAGTGATACCTCCTGCTTTATTTTTTCTTTTTAAAATTGCTGAGGCTATTCGTGTTCTTTCTTTGGTTCCATATAGATTTTTGGAATATGTGTTCTATATATTTGAAGTATGTCATTGGAATTTTAATTTGTATTGCATTGAATTTATAAATTGCTTTGGATAATATAGACATTTTAAGATGTTTATTCTTCCTAGCCATGAGCACTGTATATGCTTCCACTTGTTTGTATCTTCCTTGATTTCTTTTATCAATGTTTTATAATTTTCCGAGTACAAGTCCTTATCCTCCTTGGTTAAATTTACTCCTAGGTACTTTATTTTTTTATTGCAATAGTGAAGGGGATTGTTTCCTTAATTTCTTTTGCTGACAGTTCATTGTTGGTATATAAAAATGCCTCTGATTTCTGAGTATTAATTTTATATCCTGTCACCTTGCTGAATTCATTTATAAGGCCCAGTAGTTTTTTGACTGAGACTTTAGGATTTCTATATACAATATCATATCATCAGCAAAAAATGAGAGTTTTACTTCTTCTTTTCCAATTTGTATGCCTTTTATTTCTTCTTCTTATCTGATTGCTGTAGCTAGGACTTCCAGAACTATGTTGAATAAGAGTGGTGAAAGGGGCACCCCTGCCTGGTTCCTGATCTTAAGGGGATTTCTTTTAATTTTTGCCCTTTTAGTATGATATTTGCTGTGGGTTTGTCGTAGATGGCCTTTCATCATGTTAAGGAATGTTCCCTGTATTCCCACTTTACCGAGAGTTTTGAGCATGAATGGGTGCTGGATTTTATCAAATGCCTTTTCTGCATCTATTGAAATTATCATGTGATTTTTGTCCTTCCTTTTGTTTATGTGATGAATGACATTGATTGATTTGTGAATATTGAACCAGCCTTGCCTCTCCAGAATAAATCCCACTAGATCATGGTGTATGATTTTTTCTCATATATTGCTGGATCCGGTTGGCTAATATTTTGTTGAGAATTTTAGCATCTAAATTCATCAGGGATATTGGCCTATAATTTTCTTTCTTTGTGTTGTCTTTGCCCGGTTTTGGATTCAGAATTATGCTCGCCTCATAAAAAGAGTTTGGAAGTCTTCCTTCCTCTTGAATTTTTTGAAATAGTTTGAGAAGGATAGGAGTTAGTTCTTCTTTGAATTTTTGGTAGAATTCACTTGTGAAGCCATCAGGCCCAGGACTTTTCTTTTTTGGGAGTGTTTTGATAACTGTTTCAATCTCATTTGTTTTAATTGGTCTGTTTAGGTGTTCTGATTCTTCCAGATTAATTTTTGGAAGATTATATGATTCAAGAAATTTGTCCATTTCACCTACGTTGTCTAAGTTTTTGGCATAGAGTTCTTCATAGTATTTTCTTACAATACTTTGTATTTCTGTTGTTTCTGTTGTTATTTCTCCACTCTCATTTCTAATTTTTTTATTTGCGCCCTCTCTTTTTTTTCTTGGTTAGTCTAGTTAAAGATTCATCAATCTTGTTTACCTTTTCAAGGAACCAGATCTTGGTTTCATTGATCCTCTGTATTGTTTCCTTAGCCTCTATGTTACTTATTTCCGCTCTGATCTTTATTATTTTCTTCCTTCTACTGGTTCTGGGCTTTATTTGCTGTTGTTTTTCTAGTTCTTTTAGATGCAGGGTCAGGTTGCTTATTTGAGCTTTTTCTAGCTTCTTATGGTATGCCTGTAGTGCAATGAACTTCCCTCTCAGTACAGCTTTCGCTGTGTCCCATAAATTTTGAGTTGATGTAAGCTCATTTTCATACATTTCTAGAAATTTTTTATTTCTTCTTTGATCTTATTGTTAATCCATTCATTATTTAATAACATGCTATTTAGTTTCCAAGTGTTTGAGTATTTTTCAGTTTTTCTTTTGTGGTTAATTTCTAGTTTTATGGCATAGTGATCAGAGATAATGCTTGATATGATTTCAATCTTTCTAAATTTTATTGAGACCATTTTTGTGTCCTAAATGTGGTCTATCCTAGAAAATGTACCATGAGCACTTGAGAAGAATGTATATTCTACTGCTTTAGGGTAAAAAGTTCTGAAGATATCTATTAAATCGAGTTGATCTAGTGTATCCTTAAATTTGCTGTTTTTTTATTAATTTTCTTTCTTGAGGATCTATCCAGTGATATTAGTGGGGTATTGAAATCCCCCATTATTATAATATTGCTGTTAATCTCGCCCCTTTTATTCATCAAAGTCTGCTTTATGTATGTCGAGGCTCCCATATTTGGTGCGTAGATATTTATAATAGTTATATGTTCATGTTGAATTGTTTCCTTTATCATTATGTAGTGTCCTTCTTTATATCTTACTAGAGCCTTTGTTTTTAAGTCCATTTTGTCAGATATAAGTATTGCTACCCCGGCTTTTTTTTCATTTCCATTTGCATGAAATATTTTTTTCCATCCTTTTACCTTCAGTCTATGTGCATCTTTTGTTTTAAGGTGTGTCTCTTGTAGACAGCATATGTATGGGTCCTGTTTCTTTATCTTCGCAGCTACCCTGTGTCTTTTGATTGGATCATTTAATCCATTTACATTTAAGGTTATTATTGATAGGTAGTTGTTTATTGCCATTTTATTCTTTAAAGCTGTATTCTTCTTTGGCTATATTCTTTTCTCCCTTTGAATTGGTTTGGTTTTAATGAATTCCTCGAGGATTTTTTTGTCTGGGAAGCTCTTTATTTCTCCTTCAATTTTAAACGTTAGCCTTGCTGGATAGAGTAGTCTTGGTTGTAGGTTCTTGTTCTGCATTACTTTGAATATATCTGCCATTCCCTTCTGGCCTCAAGTGTTTCTGATGAGAAGTCATATGTCATCCTTATGGGGGCTCCTTTGTAGGTGATAGCCTTTTTTTCCCTAGCAGCTTTTAAAATTTTCTCTTTATTCCTTAGCTTTGGTATTTTAACTATGATGTGGCTTGGTGTAGATTTCTTTGGGTTTCTCTTTAGTAGAGTTCTGTGTGCTTCTTGAACATGTGAAATGTTTTCTAGCCTTAATTTAGGGAAGTTTTCTGCTATGATTTGATTGAACAAAGTTTCTATATCTTGTTCTCTCTCCTCTTCTTCAGGAACCCCTATGATGTGAATGTTATTTTTCTTCATGTTGTCACAGAGCTCCCTTAGAGTTTCCTTACATTTTATGAATCTCTTTTCTTTTTTCTTCTCTGCTTCTGTGCCTTTGTTTATTGTGTCCTCTAACTCACTGATTCAATTCTCAGCATCATCCATTCTGCTTTCAATTCCTTCCATTGTGGTCTTCAGTTCTGATACTGTATTTGTCATTTCTGTCTGATTCTTTTTATTATTTCAATTTCCTTTTTTATACTTGTTATCTCTTTATTTAGGTGTTTGTAATGACTATCCATTGTTGCTCTAATTTCTTTGAACATCCTAACTATCATTATTTTAAATTCTGCATCTGGTAATTTGGTAATATCTGGTTCATTCAGGTCCTTCTCTGGGGATTTCTCTTGATTTATTTGGGTTGCATTTCTCTGTCTGCCCATTTTGTCTGTGCATAAGAAGGTTGTGGCCACTGGAGTCCAATGGTGTTGCCTTTGTGTTCTCTAGATGTGGTCTGTTTGCAGGCCCGCCACCCCCTCTGCCGCTGCCTATGGTAGTTGGGTATGGGCATTGCCAGCACTGGCCCACTGTGGCTGTTGCTGTGATTTTCACCTCTCCTCCACAGAAGGGGCTGTGTTCTGGTGCCCTGCTTTACAAGCCTCAGCCTGCCTCGGCCTTCGCCTCACCCCCACAGGTGGGGTTGCGCACTGCACTCAAGCCAGAAGCCTCAGCACCAATGGTAGTGGTGAGCACCTTTGCTCAGCTGCTGACCCAGCCTATTCTTGGGCCTCCACCCAGCCCCCGCGGTCAGAGCCTGCTCACCACACTTTCTCAGGTTGGACGGGGCTGCTGGTGTGCTCTCAGCCACTAGCCTCTGCCTGTCCTTGTTCCTAGCCCCGCCCCTGTGGTCAGGGCCAGCTTGTGCGGGGTCCAGGGTTGCAGCACAGATCTCTGCCCATTTCTGGCCTCCCACGTTTCCCCGCAGGTGGGGCTGCAGACGGGCCTGCAGCTGCCGCATCGCTTTCATGTATCCCCTCCACCCCTGCTGGGCTACCCCAAGCTCACTCCGGCTGGGCCTTAGCCCCCACCAACAGAACTGCGTTTCAGCATCCCGCCACCACCGTCCCTCCAGCAAGCCCTCAGCAGTGTGAGTGGGTGCACTGTAGCTCAGACTCTAACACTCCATACTGTAGTCCTGGAAGCTCCCTCCATCTAAGCAGCTCTGCTCTAAGTGCCGCGGGAGAGCTTGTTTGGCTGGTGTCCTGTCTCCCTTTGCTGGTATTTCTAGTTCCAGGGGAAATATTCGTTTTTGATTAGGGAAGTGACTTAGCCCAGGGTTTAGGGTGGCTGTCCCTCAAAGTATTTCTCCCTGTGCCTTCCAGTCCACACTCTTTTCCCGCTGCTCTGGTCCTCTCCTCTGTCCCTATTCCCCGGAGCCCCGGGTGAGTGGTTGTGAGAGAGGTTTTCTGCACTGTCCCTTTAAGAAGAATCTTGGGTCTGAGAAAACTGTCTATTTCTCACAAACAGTATCCTCACTTGTTTCACAGCTAAATACTGTCCAAACGCCTCTTCTAGGATCTGGGACTGCAGGCTGGGGCATTGTTCCTGGGACCCAGGTCCCTCCCTCTCTGTCAAACTCTCCTCCCACCACGTGGGTCTTTCTGGGCGGCCATTTGCTCCAAGGAGCAGGGCAGCCCTCTTCGCCTTTTCGCTATTCCTACCAGTCTCAATGTGCTTCTTCTGTGTTCCCTGGTTGAAGAGTCCACTTAGTTTAGTTCAAAGTTGGTTTATCCAGATGATGGTTCTTAAAATTAAGTTATAATCCACTTTGGTTCTGGGAGTTGGAAGTTGGTACGTCCGCCTACTCCATCGCCATCTTGCCATCTATCTCCTCCTCTTGATTTTTTAAAAACAGATGCATATTTTTAGTTTTTATATAATATGTGATTTTCTTTCCAAATTATAAATTTAAAAAATAGAATTAAAAAAATAATGTTCAATAATTTTTAAATATATTACTAAATGTAGACTAAAACATATTAAAATAAAAGCATAAATGATAAATTTCATGAACTGTTACTATTTTCAGTTGATAATATCATACCTTATAAGTATTAAAAAATAATTTTAGCTTAATATTTAAACCAAAACACTAAGTTTTATATGTTTTATTCATTTTGAAATTGAGAAGACAGTTTTAACTTTAGCACATTATAGAGTAAAAACAAAGGGTTGTTGCAAACTATTGAGAAATTAAATAGCATTTGTGCACAGTGTTTTTTGTTTGTTTGTTTCTGTTGGTTTTTAGTTTTTCCATTGACCTGAGAGAAAGAAGGAAGGAGAAAGAGAGAGAAAGAAAGGGAGAAAGAGAGAGAGAGAAGCAACACCTCGTTGTTCCACTTAGTTGTTCAATGTAGTTGTGCACTCATTGGTCACTTTTCATATGTTCCCTGACCCTGACCCATTGATTGAACCCACAGCCCCAGCATGGCAGGATCATGCTCTATGTGCTGAATCACGTGGCCAGGGCCTATGCACAGTTTTTAATTGCCACTTTCTTAAATTCTTATATAAAGGTACATGAGTTGTATTTATTGTTTTTAATACAACAAATATTAGGTATTTTCTCTGTGAAGAAAACTACAAAGGATCCCATAAATAAAATTTTAATGTGTTGAATTGAAATTTAAAATAATTACCAACCTGGTTATTTTGACGTGCCTTTAATTTATTCATGAAATCTAAAGTAAGCAGGATAACTTTAATTATTTTCTAACTGTAAAATGGGCCTAAAATTATGTCATCTATCTGCAAAGCAAACTGACAGCATAGCCTAGGTTAGGGTTTCAGGCCAGGAGAAGTTTTTCAGTGTGGCCAAGATAAGTTTCAGGTTCCACATAGCTGAGGGTTCTCTGAGTCCTTGATCTTGTCCTGGGCCAATACTTTACTGCTTGATGCCAACATGGCCACACCAGTCATTTCCTCTGGTCAAGCTAGTAGTTAAATATTTTGATTTTCACCCCTTTTGGTGTCTATCTTTTATCAAGAGAATGATCTGACAAGTCAGTATGTGGAAATAACTTAAAAAGAATATTGCTGGTAGGTGCTGTTGTGGACACCCAGAATTGTAATATGGTGTGGCTTTTCTGACTTCCTCCATAGTGCCCAGACAGCATCACAACTGCCTAGACAGCATCACAACTGTGTTCAGTATGTAATCTTAGTGAATTCTCACACATGCTTAACTGAATTTGAATTTTAGGCCCAGTATTTTGCATCTTCTCTTTTTTTATTTAGCCCCAATACCTTAAGTATGCTGTCTCAAATTTTTAAAATTTACTATGAAAATCTCAAATAAATAATCATGATTCTGTTTTTCCTGCCTCACAAGGTTGTATGCATATGTGTGTGTCCTCATAAGTAGATATAAGTATAGATATAGATAGACATAGATAAGTAGGTAGATATAAATATTAAGTCAAGCCAAGTCACTGAAATGAATATTTTTTAGCTGTAAACAATAAAATATCAGTAATTTCATACGGTTCAACCATGTATATACATTTATATGTACATATATGTGTATATGTCTGTATACAAATACACATGTGAGAATATATTGGCAAATAAATCATAAAGCTGAAGTGTCATAGAAGGTGCATATAATGTCATCATTTATAAGATGTCATCATGATGACATTATCACCAAAGCCTGTCAACTGCAGAAAGATAAATGCTAGATACACCTGGTTCCTTTCCACTGTGTGTGTGTGTGTCTGTGTGTGTGTGTGTGTGTGTACACTTAGGACTTGATTCATTAACGTATTGTGTACACATCAGTTGAATAAAATAAATTTGAGAACAATTGATGAATTCTAGATTTCTGGCTTTCATCACTGCAAGTAGCACTGGTGTTCCGGGGAAGATTAAAGAAGGATGAAGTCAGAGATGAAGTCAGAGAAGGGAGTTGCAGAAAGAAGTTAGGGTTCTGTTTAGAACACTTTAACTCTGGGAGGCAGTGTTCAGGGGAAAGATCAGAACTGAACTTAGATTTATCAATACATATGCTATTTAAAGCCTTGGCACTGGATGAGATTGCCTAGAAAGACAACGTAAATAGGAAGAGGGTGGAGGACTAAGCCTTCCCCCAACTTCCAGAGGTCAGGAGAGGAGGAAGAACCAGGAAATGATTCAAATGTATATGCATCTGGTTTGTAGATGGTATTGCCTATATTACTGGAGTTTTGCCAGAGCTCATGCTTTGGAAGACTTCGTAGATATGAAAGCCTTTTTATACATTCATGGTGGTGAGGGGCTGAGTCTTCCGGCTTGGATTTGGATGCCAGGAACTTTCCATACTTGAAGAGTAGCACAAAGAAAGTGTGTTATAAATATGTTGCTCCTTATTTACTCTTAGATGCTTTAAGCACAATCATAGTTATATGTGGCCCCTAATGACAGCTCAGTTGCTTTAAATTGTGCCATTTTTTTCCTTTGCTTAAAAATATGGCCATCTTCAATTTACAAAGACACAATTTAGAAAGACTTTTGTTTAGACACAGAAGTTTCTAACTAGATAAGAATTGTTCCATAGATACTATATTATTTGTAACAGTTTGAGTTCCAGTCAGTCTGAAAGCCTACATAAGCCAGGGTATGAAATCCAAAAGCCAAGAATACATAGACCCTAAACAACATAAAGGAACAGGGTTTATCGATATATTTGTGTCAACATCTTAAGGTACTAGAAACATATTTTCTTCTCTTATTTAGTCTAACAAAGCAAGGATAGAGACTTGCCTAAAAGCAAGGATAGAGAGAAGGGCACTCTTGTCACTATCACTTACATGTAAGATAATCAGTGATTGCAGAAAACATAGGTATATAAATTGAGGAAATGAATCCAAGAGAAAGACAGGAAACTAGAAGGCTATTCTTGGCTCTAACATTCACCACGAAGTCACTAACTGTTCTGTGGCTCACTTTCCGTTTATTTTATATTGCCTATAATACTGCTTCTTAGTGTTATTGTAAGGCTGATTATATACATATATGTGCACATATTGACACATATTTGTATGTAAAATATGTGTCCATGTGTGGCAGTGTGGATGTGGAAAGATCTAAGTAATGATTAACTACTGTTCATCATTGCTCTTGTCTCAGAGCCTTCTGCCATATCTTTGGTATTTGTTTAAATTAATGATTCTTAGAAAAATATGAATGGCTGGAATTTAATAATGTCAAGCAATAATAACAGAAATGAAATTTGAAAAAAAAAACTAATTCAAACAATTCAGATTAAGTTTTATTCATAATAACATTGTGATTATGTCACCTCATTAGCTCTTCATATTTCTCCTAACAGATGCCTCAGTGAGTTGTCAAAAATGATCTAATTCCAGTATTTTAAGGACTTGAGTGCTTGTGGAGAAGAGTTTAATTGCCTTAAAAAGTTTTATAATATGTAAGTAAGATCAGTAGTATTTTTATAATTTACCATCAAAATCAGTCTAGAATTTCATTATAAATCATTATTTACTAATTTAGTGCTGCTCTGTAGACTAAGCCAGGAAGAATTCCTATTTAAGATTATATAATTTTATCAGTCACTTCCCAACAATGACATCTTTAAAATTTTTCCCATGTAGTATTGTCCAAATCACACTAACATTGTTGTTTGTTTAAGGATACTTTTGATTTCACATAAGAAACTGCCAAACAAAAATCATATAGAAGAAAAATATTTATGCCTACAAATTTGTATAGCTTCTCTGATGAGTGCAATCTGTCATGTGCAAGTGTCCACAAAATATTCAAAATAATTAAAAATTAGAAGGTTCCTTCTTATTCTGTCTGGTTGAAGCCTTTATTCAAAGATAACACAAGAGAAGAAACCCAGCTTCATGGATCTTTCATACCTAGCAAAGTCTCATAAGGCAAATTCATTCTTTGTTTGAAGTGGGTCTATTATATAGACTACCAAGAACTGTGTAAAGACATTAATTAAAGTCTACCACAGATTCACCTGGAATTACACTTTTCTGCTCACTTAACCAACTTTTTGATTAGTTCATGTATGATAAATTGCATTCAGTGTACACATGAACTTTGGAAAACAAAACCTGTAATAACACTATATATTTACACATTATTATATTTCTCATTTCTTCATATTCAAATCTTTCACTTAAATTTTGTTTTGAAAATCTGATCACCAGCAGATTACAATTCTCTTGAATTTAGTGGAGATTTTCTCAGTTTATATTTTATTTTATAAGTAGAAAGGGTTCATGTAACAGAACTATTTTGTGTCTTAATGTCTTGTATAATGCAATAGTGTTTTGATCATGAGTTAAATTAATTTTCTGTGATTACTCTTGTATTAATGACAATTTTATGAGCATGAAAAAATTCACTCTGATGATAGTTATGTACACAATCACTTTCTAAAATGATTATGGAAGATAGAGCTGAGGGCAAAACTGAACTAGTGATCAAATAATGTCCAAAGCAGAGTCCAGAGCAAGTTCAAAATGCCTAGAGGTGGAAGTGTGCCCAGTGGCTGGAGACTCTATTATCTCTCTCATTAATTTCACTTTTTTTTTAATCCATTTGTTTTCTTTTTCCTACTAACATTTTGGTTACTTTAATGATCAGTTTTAATTTTTTCCCTTTCTAATTTATATATTTCAAACTATAAATTTTCCTCCCGGTACATTTTAGCTAAATATTATAATCTTTGAAACATGGTATATTCATTGTGTTTTATTTCTAATTATTTTGATTTTTTTCTATTCAATAATTATTTAGAAGTGGTTATTTTACATTTCCAAGTGTGGAAGGTGAAAACGAGATTGTTCTCTTTTATTATTGATTTCTAAATTTGATTCACAATTCTATAATATATCACCTGCATATTGTACTGTGTGTTCACCACCCAAAGTCAGGTCTCCATCAGCTTTTATGGAGCTGAAGGAGTTCCATCAGCTTTTATGCTCCCTTTACCCTCTTTAAACTCCCCCATTCCCTTTTCCTCTGGTAATCACCATACTGTGTCTATATCTTTATTTATTTATTTATTTTGCTTAATCCGTTCACCTTTTTCACCCAGCCCTCTAATTGCTGTCAGTCTGTTTACTATATCTATGAGTCTGTTTCTGTTTTGTTAGTGTTTTCTTTTCCATTAGATTACACACATAAGTGAAAGCAAATAATATATGTCTATCTCAATATGACTTATTTCACTTAACAAAATAAGCTCTAGGTCCATCCATGCTGTTGCAAAAAGTAAGATTTCATTATTTTTTTGTGTGTGGTTGAGTAGTATGCCACTGTGAAAATGTACCCCAGCTTTTTTATCCACTCATCTACCCATGGGCACTTGGGCTGATTCCAAATCTTGGCTATTGTAAATAATGCTTCACTGAACATAAGGATGCATATATTCTTTTGAATTAATGTTTTAGGTTTCTTTGGATATATTCCCAGAAGTGGAATCTTTTTGTCCAAAGGCTGATCCACTTTTTATTTTTTGAGGACCTTCATCTGTTTTAGACAGAGGCTGCACAAATCTACATTCTGACCAACAGTGCACAAGAATTCCCTTTTCTCCATACCTCACCAGCATTTGTTGTTTGATTTATTAATGATAGTCATTCTAACAGGTGTAAGGTGGTATCTCATTATGGTTTAATTAACATTTCTATGATGATTAGTGATGTTCAGTCTTTTCATGTCTACTGGCCATCTGTATGTCCTCTTTGGAGAAGTGTCTATTCAGGTCCCTTGACAATTTTTAAGTTAGATGATTTGGAGGTTTTTTGGTGTTGAATTTTATAAGTTCTATATAAATTTTGTGTATTAACTTCAGATATGTCATTGAGGAATATGTTCTCCCACATAGTGGGTTGTCTTTTCCTTTAGTTGATGGGTTTTTTTGTTGTTGTTGTTGGGCAAAAACTTTTTAGTTTGATGTAGTCCCATTTGTTTATTTTGTTTGTTTGTTTCCCTTGCCTGAAGTGATATATTGGAAAAATACTGCTATGAGAAATGTCTGAGATTTTACTGCCTATGTTTTCTTATAGAATTTTTATGGTTTTGAGCCTTAAATTTAAATCTTTAATTTACTTTGAGTTCATTCTTGTGTATGGTGTAAGACGGTGATCTAGTTGCATTCTTTTGCAGACATCTGTCTGCAAACATTTTCTCAACACCATTTATTGACTAGACTATCTTTACCTCATTGTATGCCCTTGCCTTCTGTGTTAAATATTAATTGACCATGAAGGCATAGGTTTATTTCTGGGATCTCTTTTCTGTTTAATTGATCTGTATGTCTGTTTTTATGCCAGTACCATGTTGTTTGATTACTATGACCTTGTAGTATAGTTTGATTAAGTAGCATGATTCCTCCAACTTTGTTCTTTCTACAGATTGCTGTAGCTGTTTGGGATCTTTTGTGGTTCCATATAAGTTTTTGAAATTTTTGTTTCAGCTCTGTGAAATATATCATTTGGTATTTGATAGGTAATGTGTTGAACCTATACACTACTTTTTAAGTAGTATAGACATTTTAAGAATGTTAGTTTGCCTGACCAGGCAGTGGCGCAGTGGATAGGGCGTCAGACTTGGACACGGAGGACCAAGATTCAAAACCCTAAGGTTTCCAGCTTGAGCACTGGCTCATCTGGTTTGAGCAAGGCTCACCAGCTTGAGCCCAAGGTCACTGGCTTAAGCAAGGGGTCACTCAGTCTGTTGGAGCCCCTGGTCAAGACACATATGAGAAAGCTATCAATGAACAACTAAGGAGCTGCAACAAAGAATTGATGCTTCTCATCTCTCTTCCTTCCTGCCTGTCTGTCCCTATCTGTCTCTGTCACATACACACAAAAAAGAATGTTATTTCGTCCTATCCATGAGCATGATATATGTTTGCATTTATTTATATCTTCTTCAATTTCTTTCTCAGTTCTTATAACTCTCTGATTATAGTCTTTTACTTTCTTGGTTAAATTTATTCCCAAGTATTTTATTCTTTTTGAAGCCATTGTAAATGGAATTGTTATCTCAATTTCCCTTTCTGATAGTTCTTTATTGGTGTCTAAAAATGCAAGTGATTTCATGATGTTGATTTTGTACCTTTCTACTTTATGGAATGCATTTATCAATTCTAGTAGCTCTTTGGTAGAAATATTTTGAATTTATTTATTTATTTTAGAGAGAGAGAGGAAAGAAGAGAGATAGAAACACTGATCCGTCCCAGTGTGTGCCCTGACTGCGAATCAAAACTATGACCTTTGCATATTGGGACTATGCTCTACCTTACTTAGTTATCAGGTCTGGGTACTTTTTGGTAAAATCTTTAACGTTCCCTATATGCAATATCATGCAATCTGCACATAATGACAGTTTTACTTCTTCCTTCCCAATTTGGATTCTTCTTGTTTCCTCTTCTTGTTTGATTGCTCTGGCTAGGACTCCTAATACTATGTTGAATACGAGTGTTGAAAGCAAAAATCTCTGTTTTGTTTCCAATCTTAAGGGAAACACTTGTAGTTTTGCCCATTGAGTATGATGTTGGCTGTGGTTTGTCATATATGGTCTTTATTACAATGAGGTATGCTCCCTCTATCCCATTTTGCTGAGGGTTTTTATGTAAATGGATGCTGAATTTTATCAAAATCTTTTTGCATCTATTGATAAAGTTATATAATTTTTATCCTTTGTTTTGTTATGTGGTATATCATGCTTATTGATTTATAGATTCTGTACCAATCTTGCATCCCTGGAATAAATTCTATTTGATCATGGTGTATGATTTTTTTAATGTATTCCTAGATTTGGTTTGCTAATATTTTATTGAAGATTTCAGCATCTGTGTTCATCAGGAATATTGGCCTTTAATTTTCTTTCTTTATAAGGTTTCTATCTGGTTTTGTAATAGGACAATGCTGGCCTCGTAAAATGAGTGTGAGAGTCTTTTTTTCTCTTGAATTTTTTGAAATAGTTTGAGAAGAATAGGTGTGAGTTTTTCTTTGAATGTTAAATAAAACTCACCTGTGAAGCATCTGGTCCAGGACTTTTGTTACGATCTATTATTAATTATTATTATTATTATTACTATTTCAATTTCATTAGTTGTAATTGGTCTTTCAGGTAGTCTTATTCTTCTAGATTCAGTTTTTGAAGTCAGTTGGATCTGATGGTGTCTAAAACTGGGTATGTTGGTTCTGTGGCCTTTTAGGAGAGACACTGGTGCAGGCCAATGTCAGACTCTGCCTGTGACTGGCCTTGGGCAATCTGTTGAGAGCTACAAAGCAATCCAGAGTTTGTGGCTGGCTCTGTTGTGCTTTGGGGTACATGGGAAAGACCAAGCTGCACACCAAGGCTGGTTTTTACCAGCACTGAAACCAGAAGCAGGTCAGCAAAGGTTCCAAGGCACCCTGAGATCTGGTCCACCTGCCTCTGC
Source organism: Rhynchonycteris naso (assembly GCA_037038555.1). Lineage (NCBI taxonomy): Eukaryota > Metazoa > Chordata > Mammalia > Chiroptera > Emballonuridae > Rhynchonycteris > Rhynchonycteris naso. The sequence goes on from CM072997.1 coordinate 284,597,736, forward strand.
CTGCTGGCTGCCTGATAAGTTCAGTCATTGAAAGAGTTTCTGTCAGTACTCAAGTTGCATGAGGTGGGTTCTCAATGAGTTAACAGGCACCAGGTAGGGGTGAGTGCTGTTTTCCAGATTGATACAGGTTCAAACTCAGTGCCAGTTCTGGGTATGAAGTCACTCAGTAAATGTCCTAGGGTGTTTCAAGTCTAGCTGCCACATACCAAGTGCCTGCAGACTTTGTGAATTCTCAGGTGAGGCTAGCATACTTTATCAGGCATAAACAGACCTAGATTTTACCATGTGAAGGGAAAACTCAGCACCAGTCAGATGGTCAAATGTGGGAAGAAAAAATGACTCTTGTTCTAGTACCACACATGTCAGTCTGTCCAGGATTCAACCAGGAGCCCAAGTTCAAAGCATCAGCACTGCCAGAAGTTAGGAGAGTAGGAATAATAGATCTCCACTGATGGGAAGGTGCCCATCAAGCTTGGAAGAAGGTGGGAGCAGTGGCCTCTCTGTCCTACAGCCATACAACTCATTCTGTCCCAGATTTTGCCTAGACCTCAGCAAGGTAGGGCCACCTGGAGTTCAGAGGATAGGGCTAGAGGATCGCCTGTTAGAGAGAGGCACCAGTCAGGTTCATGGGAAGGTTGAGGGAATGGCTTCTGCCTCAAAGCCACATCACTCAGTATTCCCAGACCTCTACATACTGGTCAGGCAGAGTTTGAGCTCTACAAGATGAAGTGATAAAGATTCTAGAGGGTAGCTTATTGCATTCCTCTAGCCTGATGCCATAAGAAGGAGAGGGGAGTACTTCACTCAAGAAAGATGGTGTCTGCAGTGTGGGAGAGTGAGTCAGCACAGGGATCCCGGTGGCTGTCCCCTTAGCTCTTTTTCCAGAGCCACAAACCCCAGTCTGTCCTCACATGACTCCAGGCTACTCTGCTCTCCCTCTGCTGGAGCCCAGAGTAAGTGGCTGCAAATGAGATTTTGTGTTGGCCCATTAGATGGGTGCCTGTGTTTCTACCAGTCTCCTAACTCTCCCTGGCATACAGAATCCCTGCTGATTTTCACCAGATGTTCTGTGGGTATCTCTTCCTGGCTCTGATGCTCTGGGTTTAGGGAGCATGGCTGGGGGATGAGACTCTACACTCCTCTGGGGAACCTTTGCAGCTACAATATCCCTCCAGAATCTCAGCCACTGCCCATTGAAGCTGGGCCAGTCCTTTTCATGCCTCTTCCCTTATTACCAGTCTCGAGGTGGTAGGTTCTTCTTCTATAAATCCTTAGATATAAGACTTCTATTCAGTTGGTACTCTGTAGGTTATTCATGTTGATTGCTAGGTATTTTAGTTGTAATTCCAGTTTGGTCCTGAGAGGAGGTGAGTGTAACATCCACGTAGTTCTCCCCAATCTTAGCTCTCCTGTTCTATTATTTCCCCTGACTAGTTTTTTAATTGTTGGATCAAAGGCCACAGTAAGTATCTTAAAATCTCCTGATGTATTTATGGATATGAATTTTTCTTTGTAATTCTGTCAGTTTTGCTTGTACACTTCTAGGTTTGCCTGGTAAGTGAATGCAAGTTCAGAATGATTATCATTCTGGTAATTGTTGTTATTTCTGCTGTGATATCTATTTCATTGAATATTAAAATAATATTGTAATATTATAAGCTGCTACTCCACTTCTTTTTTTATTTTTTTCTGCTATTATTAGATCACTTTTATTTAGAGAACTAGGACATCCATAAGCAAAGTTGAAAGCACAGAGCCACTTAGCTGGGATTATGTTTTCTTTTTTTATTATTGATTTTAATTTATTGTGTTTACATAGATTCCAGTGTTGCCCCGAATGCATCCCCCACACCCCCGTATTCCTCTCAACATCTCTTTTGTCCCCCCTCCCCCATAACACCCTCCCCCCCTTCCATTCAGGTTTATCCCATCCTATCATCCCATTTCCTACTATTCTGTTTTCCTCTGGTCCCTTTGATCCCTCCTCTGTCTCAATTTCATTCCTCAGTTTACATTGTTCATTGGATTCCTCAAATGAGTGAGGTCATGATATTTTTCTTTTTCTGCCTGGCTTATTTCACTTAACATAATAGCTTCCAGGTCAATCCATGTTGTCACAAAAGGTAAGATTTCCTTCTTTTTCATGGCCCCATAGTATTCCATTGTGTATATGTACTACAGCTTTTTAATGCACTTGTCCACTGATGGACACTTGGGCTGTTTCCAGATCTTCACTATTGTGAACAATGCTGCCATAAACATGAAGGTGCATTTCTTCATTTATATCAGTGATATGGTGTTCTTGGGATCTATTCCTAAAAGTGGGATGGCTGGGTCAAAAGGCAGTTCCATTTCTAATTTTTGGAGGAATGTACATACTGTTTTCCACAGTGGCTGAACCAGTCTGCATCCCCACCAGCAGTGCAGGAGGATTCCCTTTTCTCCACATCCTCGCCAGCACTTATTCTGTCTTGTTTTGCTGATGAGCGCCATTCTGACTGGTATGAGGTGATATCTCATTGTGGTTTAATTTGCATTTCCCTAATGATTAGTGATGTTGAGCATTTTTTCATATGCCTATTTGCCAACTGTATGTCTTCTTTGGAGAAATTTCTATTCATTTCTTTTGCCCATTTTTTGATTGGATTGTTTGTCTTTCTGCTGATGAGTATAACAACTTCTTTATAAATTTTGGTTATCAGACGTATTGTCAAATATGTTCTCCCATTGTATGGTTTGTCTTTTTATTTTGTTCTTATTATCTTTAGCTGTACAAAAGCTTTTTAGTTTGATATAGTCCCATTTGTTTATCCTGCCTTTTATTTCATTTGCCCGTGGAGATAAATTGGCAAATATATTGCTGCAACTGATGTTGGACAGCTTACTGCCTAAGTTTTCTTCCAAGATGCTTATGGTTTCACGACTTACATTTAAGTCTTTTTTTCATTTTGAGTTTATATTTGTAAATGGTTTAGTTTTATTATTTTGCAAGTAGCTGTCCAATTTCCCCAACACTATTTGTTAAAGAGGCTGTCTTTACTCCATTGTATGATCTTACCTCCTATGTCGAATATCAGTTGTCCATAAAAGTGTGGGTTTATTTCTGGGTTCTCTGTTCTGTTCCATTGATCTATATGCCTATTCTTATGCCAGTACCAGGCTGTCTTGAGTACAATGGCCTTGTAGTATAACTTGATATCAGGAAGTGTGATACCTCCCACTTTATTCTTCCTTTTCAAGATTGCTGAGGCTATTTGTGTTCTTTTTTGGTTTCACATAAATTTTGGAATATGTGTTCTATATTTTTGAAGTATGTCATTGGTATTTTAATTGGTATTGCATTGAATTTATACATTCCTTTGGGTAATATAAACATTTTAATGATGTTTATTCTTCCTAACCATGAGCACGGTATATGCTTCCACTTGTTTGTATCTTCCTTGATTTCTTTTATCAATGTGTTATAATTTTCCAAGTACAAGTCTTTAATCTCCTTGCGGAAATTTACTCCTAGGTACTTTATTATTTTGATTTCAATAGTTAAGGAGATTGTTTCCTTTATTTCTTTTGCTGACAGTTCATTGTTGGTGTATAAAAATGCCTCTGATTTCTGAGTATTACTTTACATCCTGCCACCTTGCTGAATTCATTTATCAGGTCCAGTAGTTTTCTTTTGTTTTGTTTTCTTTTTGTTTTTTTTTTATTTATTCATTTTAGAGAGGATACACAGAGTGACAGAGAGAGAGAGAGAGAAAGGAGGGAGGAACTGGATGCATCAATTCCCATATGTGCCTTGACCAGACCAGTGAAGGGTTTTGAACTGGCGACCTCAGTGTTCCCAGGTCGACACTTTAACCCCTGTGCCACCACAGGTGAGGCTCCAGTAGTTTTTTGACTGAGACTTTAGGGTTTTCTATATATAATATCATATCAACTGCAAATAATGATCGTTTTACTTCTTTTCCAATTTGGATGCCTTTTATTTCTTCTTCTTATCTGATTGCTATGGCTAGGACTTCCAGAACTATGTTGAATAAAAGTGGTGAAAGGGGGCACCCCTGCATTGTTCCTGATCTTCAGGAGATTGCTTTTAGTTTTTGCCAATTGATAATGATGTTGGTTGTGGACCTGTCATAGATGGCCTTTATTATGTTGAGGTATGTTCCCTGTATTCCCACTTTGCTGAGAGTTTTAATCATGAATGGGTGCTGAATTTTATCAAATGCTTTTTTTTGCATCTATTGAAATTATCATGTAATTTTTCTCCTTCCTTTTGTTTATGTGATGAATTACATTGATTGATTTGCGAATATTGTACCAGCCTTGCCTCCCTGGAATAAATCCCACTTGATCATGGTGTATGATTTTTTTTATATATTGCTGGATTTGGTTTGCTAATACTTTGTTGAGGATTTTAGCATCTAGATTCATCAGGGATATTGGCCTATAATTTTCTTTCTTTGAGTTGTCTTTGCCTGGTTTTGGAATCAGAATTATGCTCACCTCATGAAAAGAGCTTGGAAGTCTTCCTTCCTCTTGAATTTTTTGAAATAGCTTGAGAAGGATAGGAGTTAGTTCTTTTTTGAATATTTGGTAGAATTCACTTGTGAAGCCATCTGGCCCAAGGCTATTGTTTGTTGGGAGTTTTGATCTCATTTATTGTAATCAGTCTGTTTAGGTTTTCTGATTCTTCCAGATTGATTTTTAAAAGATTATATGTTTCAAGAAATTTGTCTATTTCATCTAGGTTGTCTAATTTTTTGGCATAAAGTTCTTTATAGTATTTTCTTACAATCCTTTGTATTTCTGTTGTGTCAGTGGTTATTTGTCCATTCTCATTTCTAATTTTATTTATTTGAGTCCTCTCTTTTTTTTTTTTTGGTGAGTCTGGTTAAAGGTTCATCAAATTTGTTTACCTTTTCAAAGAACCAGCTCCTTGTTTCATTGATTCTCTGTATTGTTTCTTTAGCCTTTATGTAATTTATTTCTGCTCTGATCTTTTTATTTTCTTCCTTCTACTACCTCTGGGCTTTACTTGCTGTTCTTTTTCTAGTTCTTTTAGATGCCGGGTTAAGTTGTTTATTTGTGCTTTCTCTAGCTTCTTGAGGTATGCCTGTAATGCAATGAACTTCCCTCTCAGTACTGCTTTTGCTGTGTCCCATAAATTTTGAGTTGTTGTATGCTCATTATCTTTCATTTCTAGGAGTTATTTTACAGCTAGTGCTCGACTTACGACCACAATTGGTTCCAACAGACCGGTCATAACACAATTTGGTTGTAAGTTGAGTAGGATATATGTACAGTACTATGAAATGATGTTTAATAAAAAATATCCAAGACACAAAACACAAATTGCTGTACCGAGTCTGGGATAACAGTTGAAATGGTGCATGCGGAGATGGTAGTGCTGCCGGAAGCTGGTTCGCACTGTCGTACGTCCAGCTGTGCAATGTTTGCGCTGCCTGATGCGGAACAGTCATGGCTAGCAATTGTGGTCTTAAAGTTGAATGGTCGTAAGTTGCATAGGTCGTAAGTCGATCAATACCTGTATATCTTTTTTGATCTCATTGTTAACCCATTCATTATTTAATTACATGCTATTTTGTTTCCAAGTGTTTGAGTATTTTTCAGTTTTTCTGTTGTGGTTGATTTCTAGTTTCATGGCATTGTGATCAGAGGAAATGCTTGATACGATTTCAATCTTCTTAAATTTATTGAGACTGCTTTTGTGCCCTAACATGTGATGTATCCTAGAGAATGTACCATGAGGACTTGAAAAGAATGTATATTTTGCTGCTTTAGGGTATAAGGTTCTGAAGATATCTATTAAATTGAGTTGATCTAGTGTGTCCTTTAAGTCTGCTGTTTCTTCATTAATTTCTTTCTTGAGGATCTATCTAGTGATGTTAGTGGGGTATTGAAATCCCCTACTATTATAATATTGCTGTTGATCTCGCCCTTTATATCCCTCAAAGTCTGCTTTAGATATTTAGGTGCTCCTATATTAGTTGCATAGATATTTATAATGGTTATATCTTCTTGTTGGATTGCTCCCTTTATCATTATGTAGTGACCATACTCATTTATCTCTTACTATAGCCTTTGTTTTAAAGTCCATTTTGTCTGATATAAGTATTGCTACCCCAGCTTTTATTCATTTCCATTTGCGTAAAATATTCTTTTCCATCCTTTTACCTTCAGTCTGTGTGCATCTTTTGTTTTAAGGTGTGTCTCTTGTAGACAGCATATGTATGGGTCCTGTTTTCTTGTCCACGCAGCTACCCGATGTCTTTTGATTGAATCATTTAATCCATTTACATTTAAGATTATTATTAATATGTAGTTGTTTATTGTCATTTCATTCTTTAAAGCTATATTCCTCCTTTACTGTATTCTTTTCCTTCTTTGATCTGTTTACAACAGGCCACTTAACATTTCTTGCAGCAGTGGTTTGGTTGTAATGAATTCTTTGAGGTTTTTTTTTATCTGGGAAGATTTTTATTTCTCCTTCAATTTTAAATGATAGCCTTGCTCGATAAAGCAATCTTGGTTGTAGGCTCTTGTCCTGCATTACTTTGAATATTTCTTGCCATTCTCTTCTGGCCTCAAGTGTTTCTGTTTAGAAATTGGATGTCATTCTAATGGGGCCTCCTTTGTAGGTGATAGCATTTTTTTCTCTAGAAGTTTTTAATATTTTCTCTTTATCTCTTAGCTTTGGTATTTTAATTATGATGTGTCTTGGTGTAGGTTTTTTTGGTTTCTCTTTAATGGAATTCTCTGTGCTTCTTGAACTTGTTTGACTTTTTCCTGCATGAATTTATGGAAGTTTTCAGCTATGATTTGATTGAACAAGTTCTCTATCCCTTGTTCTTCCTCTTCTTCTTCAGGAACCCATATGATACGGATGTTATTTCTCTTCATGTTGTCACAGAGATCTCTTAGAGTTTCCTCACACTTTTTGAGTCTCTTTTCTTTTTGCTGCTCTGCTTCTGTGCCTTCGTTTATCTTGTCCTCTAACTCACTGATTTGATCATCAGCTTCATCCATCCTGCTTTTAATTCCTTCTATTGTGGTCTTCATTTCTGATATTGTAGTTGTCATTTCTGACTGATACTTTTTTATTATTTCAGTGTCCTTTTTAATACTTGTTATCTCTTTATATAGGTCAGTGGTTCTTAACCTGAGTTCTCTCGAACCTATGGGTTCGATGAGTCGGTCTCAGGGGTTCAGAGAAGCCTCTGCCATGGAGGTAAAGACACACTTGTGTAAAGTCGTGATGACACGCCCCACTTGGCCATCACTTCCTGCATAGGATCACATTACCTTGCTTGGCCAACCAATGCTGCGGGGAATTTAGTGTGCGCAGTAGTCAACGGCTGTCATAGTTGTACATCGTGTGGTTTCTTTCTTAATATTTTAATCCATACTAAATATGTCGAGCAAAAAAAGAAAGTGGTAGGATGAATATGTACAACATGGATTCACATGTATCACGGAATGGGATGGGAGTCAGCATCCTATCTGCATAATATGCAATGCCAAGTTGAGCAACTTTAGTCTCGCACCAGCAAAACTAAATTTGGGGAAAAAAATCATATTTTATTTATCACTAAAGAAGGGTTCAGTGAATGTGCATATGAAACTGGTGGGTTCGGTACCTCAAAAAAGGTTAAGAACCACTGATTAAGGTGTTCATTATGTCCATCTATTATTGTTCTATGATCTTTGAGCATCCTAACAATCATTATTTTAAACTCTACATCTAGTAATTTGGTTATATCTGACTTATTCAAGTCCTTTTCTGGGAATTTCTCTTGATTCATTTTGGTTGTATTTTTCTGCCTTCCCATTTTGTCTGTGTATAAGAAGGGCATGACCACTGGAGTTCAATGAGTGTAGCCTCTGTGTTCCCTAGGTGTGGTCTGTCTGCAGGGCTGCCAACCTCCTCTGCCTCAGGCATTCAGGTATGGGCATTGAGTCGCCGGCCCACTGTGGCAGTCACTGTGGTTTTTGCCTCTCCTCCATGGGCGGGGCTTTGTTCATGTGCCTGATCTACAAGCCCGGGCTGGCCTGGTCTTTGCCCTGACCCCACAGGTGAGGCTGTCTGCCACTCTGAGGCCACAAGCCTTGGCATCACAGGCGGGACTGTGCACCTATGCTCAGCAGCCAGTCTCCACCTGTTCCCTGGCTTTCAATCCGCCCTCGTGGTCAGGGCTGTGCTCGTACACCGGCCTGCAAGCCCTGGCTCTGAGGGTGGAGTACACCCCCATGTTCCACCGCAGGTCTCTGCAGTTCTGGCTTTTGCCTTTCCCCTACAGGAGGGATCGAAGACAGGACCGCTCTTGCTCACCTGGCCTATAGCCGGGTCAGACCACTTTCGTGCACCCCTTCCACCCTTACTAGTCCGAACTGAGCTCACACCAGGCTTCAGTTGTGGCCGGCCCAGCTTCTGCCACCGCCAATAGGACCACACTTCTGCATCCTGTTGCCACCTGTTCTCCAGCAAGCCCTCAGCAGTGTGGGTGGGGGTGATGCAGCTCAGACCCTAGCACTCAATACTGTATTCCTTAAGGCTCAATACTGTATTCCTGTTTGGCTGGTGTCCTGCTTCCCTTTGCTGGTATTGCTTGTTCCAGGGGAAATACTCACTTTAGATTTGGGGAGTGACTCAGCCCAGGGTTTAAGGGTAGCTGTCCCTCAAAATGTTTCGCCCTGTGCCTCCTAGATTACTCTCTCTTCCTGCTACTTTGGTCCTCTGATCTCTACCCGTCCCCCAGAGTCCTGGGTGCATGGTTGTGAAAGAGGCTTTCTGTGGATATAAAGAAGAATCCTGCGTCTGAGAAATTTGTCTCTTTCTCACAAACAGTATCTTGGCTTGTTTTGCAGCTACATACTGTCCATACACCTCTTCTAGACTCTGGGGCTGCAGGCTGGGGCTTTGTTCCTTGGGCCCTGAACCCTCTCCTCTTTGCTAAACTCACTTCCCGACCCGCAAGTCCCTCTGGGCTGCTGTTTACTCCCGGGAACTGGGCAGTCCTCACTGCATTTCCACTTTTCCTACCAGTCTCTATGTGACTTCTTTAGTGTTCCTTTGTTAAAGAGTCTTATTTCAGTAAAAAGTTGGTTTTTCCAGATGATGGTTCTTAAAATTAGGTTGTAATCCACTTTGGTTCTGGGAGGTGGAAGTTGGTACATCCTCCTAATGCATCACCATCTCACCACTCTCCAGTTCTCTTGTGATTACTATTTTCCTGATTTATCTTTTTTTCCTCTTACTTTCAAGTGCATGTTTTTAGTGTGCCTTTTTGGATAACATATAGCTAAATTTTATTTCTTAATTAAAACAAAGACTCTATATTTTAACTTTCAAGCTAAATTAGTGTATACATTAAAATTTATTTATTCAATTTTACCTTTGGTTTTTTATTCATCATAGTATTTTGTTACTTCTTATTTGCTTTCTTTCTGCTTTCTACGGGATGGAGTTGAACTTTTAAATTCTATTTCTCTCTATTGGTTTGGAGATTAGACATTTCATTTTTTATGGTTAACATTTTGACATCTATACTATATTAAAATATAAATAAGTTACATGTATATAATATCTTTATCAAACACCAGAAAAATGTAAGAAACACTTAAGTCAGATTATGTCTATCCCCTTAACTATGTTATTATTGCCTATATTTTAGCTCTACCATATTTTTAAGCTTTATCTTTTTAAACCTTTTGTAGTATATTTTTAATTTTTTATAGTGAATGCTTATGATAAATTGTCTTTTAAATTTTTTCATACTAAATGCTTATATAAATTTACCTATAAACATTGTTCGGCTTTGTTTCTTATATCTCATTCTTTCTTTTTAGGTTCACATTTTTTCTTTGAGGATCTGTAAGCATTGAATACCTTCAATGTTATGACTAACAAATGTATTTTTAATCCTCACCCTTAAATAATAATTTAATAGGGTATAGAATTCTCTATTTTGTCATTTTTTCTCAATACTTTGAAGACAATATTCACTTGGCACTTCTACTCTCTGTTGTTGCTGATAAAAATATTTTTTGAATCTAATTGTTGTTACTTTGTAGTATGCTGTCTTTCCCATTTGAATTTAAGGTTTTTCTGTATCTGTACAGGTATTCAGCAAAGCATACTTTAAGACAAAATTAGAATAAAAGGATTTCTGGGGTAAGTGGTCTGTGAAGAATGCAGGATGAAGGAAGCAGGAATAAATGAGGAGAGTCTTTAGAGCACAGGCAGGTCTCTAACTGTGAAGGAGAAGGAGAGAAAAGAGTTTGGAGGAGGAAGAGGCTCAGCCTGCAGTCCAGCACTGGGAGCCTCAGCCAGGCCCATGGGGATCTCCAAAGAAGAATTGCTTTTTAGCAAAGTTTGGCCAGAAGGACTGGGTTCCCATGCGCACACCATGCCCACATTGGGAGTAGTGGCCTCTGGGTTAATACTGTTGTAGATCCCAAAGGTGGAGCAACTGGAGGCTATTGGGAACTGCTCTTCTTTATTATTAAATTTATTGTAATTACATTGTTTTTATTTGTTTGTTTTTTTGTATTTTTCTGAAATTAGAAGTGGGGAGGCAATCATACAGACTCCTGCATGTACCCAACCGGGATCCACCTGTATGCCCACCAGGAGATGATGCTCTGCTCATCTGGGGTATTGCTGCCAGAGCCATTCTAGCGCCTGAGGCAGAGGCCATGGAGCCATCCTCAGTGCCTGGGCCAACTTTGCTCCAATGGATCCTTGGCTGTGGGAGGGGAAAGAGAGATACAGAGGAAGGAGAGGGGGAAGGGTGGAAAAGCAGGTGGGCGCTTCTCATGTGTGCTCTGACTGGAAATCGAACCCAGGACTTCCACACATCCAGCCGATGCTCTACTGCTGAGCCAACCAGCCAGGGTCTTGGATGACATTGTTAAATAAGATTATATAAGTATCAAGTGTACATTTCTATGACACATGATCTGTATAGTGCATGTGTGCCCACCACCCAAAGTCTAATCTTCCTCTGTCACCATATGTTTGACTCCCTTTACCCTTCACTGCATCCCTCCCACCCCTTTTCCCATACTGTTGTCTGTGTCTATGAGTTTTTGCTTATCTTGCTTGTTCATTTGTTACTTTCAGTTTTATATCCTTCATATGAGTGAAATCATATGATTCTCAATTTCTTTTGTCTGACTTATTGCACTTAGCATGATAATTCTTGATATCCATCCATGTTGTCATAAATGACAGTATTTCATTTTTCTTACGGCTGAATGGTATTACATTGTTTATATGTACCAGATATTCTTTATCTAGTTCTCTTCTGAAGGATACTTTAGTTGTTTCCAAAAAACCCCGTCATTCATTCTTGGTGGGAATACAAATAGGCACAGCTATTATGGAAAACAGTATGGAAGTTGTTCACAAAACTAAGAACAGAGTTACCATATGATCCAATGACCCCTCTTTGGGTATCTGCCTGACAAATTTGAAAACATTTATTCACAAAGATATATGCATCTTTATGCTCATTGCATTTTTCCTGGCAACTGCACTTCTTATAGCAGGTTCTTTCTTGGGAACACAGTGAGGGCTGCCACCCTCTGCTTTCATGTTCCACACGCTCCCTGAAATATCTAGCTTCATTTTTATTTATCCTGCTTTATAGTCCTGTAGATCTTCTATCTTATATATCACACATTTCATCAAATCTGGTAAAATTTCAGCCACACTTTTTTTGAAAATTGCTCCTACAACCCTTTTCTTCTTGAACATCTATTACATGTATATGTTCAGCATCTTCATTCATCACTCTTTTTTCTTAAATACTATTTTGTATTTATCATATCCTAATTTCACTATACTTCACTGAAAAAATTTTCCTCAGATGTCTTTCTTAGCTTTGTAATTTTTTGAGCTATGTCTAAAAGGCTTTTGATTCATGGTTGAGTTTTCATCTTTGATTATCTTATTTCATTTCAACAAGATGTATTTGTTATTTAAAAATTTTTCTCATTCTTGGGTCGGTGTTGTTTCTTCCCTATAATTTTGATCCTTTCATTTTCTTCATGGTTTAGCTTACTTGTTTTTCGTGGGTGCCTTAAAATTGTTCTATTAACATATTCTAATTCTCTTGTCGGCTGACTCTTCCTGACGAATTTGCTTTTTCACACGGTATTTCTTAATTATTTAGCTTATATTAAGCAGAGATTTGCTTTTTTTCATGTCTCATGTGTTTTTTTAATACTTTTCATTTTTAAGATTTTAATTTTATTCATTTTAGAGAAGGGAGAGAGAGAAAAAGAGAAAGAGAGAGAGTAGGGTGGGAGGCAGGAGCAGGAAGCATCAACTCCCATATGTGTCTTGACCAGACAAGTCCAGGGTTTTGAACCTGCAACCACAGCATTCCAGGTCAACACCTTATCCACTGCACTGCCCCAGGTCAGAGGGATGTTTTATGTTTTGTGCTTTTTTTCTAAATAAGGTCCTCAGAATTTTTTCATTCTAGATCCTGTTAACACATTTATTATTTTAGAATTTACATTCCTATACCATTCAATTTTCTGATTCTGGTTTTAATTTTCAGTTTCTCAGGTGAGATGGTCTTTATTTTCCTCTAAGGGAAAGAGAAACAGCCTTATTGTCATTTTCCTGAAATGACAAAGAAACTTTTATTTCTACTTTCCCTGAGGGCTTCCCAGGGTCATGTTAATGTAAGGCTCTTGGTTTGTTTTCTTCATTTTGGCTTCTGAATGGACATTAAAACCCCAATCCTATATCCTAGGTCTTCAAAGCCAATAATGTCTTCCTTAGTTTTAGTTTCTCCATAAGCAGATACTGATGCAAGATCTCAAGGGCTTATAGACTCTTTGGCTGCCAACACCGAACCCCAGTAAGACAGAGAAGAAGTAAGTGGAAGGGAGGCAAAGGAAGCCAATAGAGTGTTTTTAGCCAGCTATGTATGTCAGTGGATGATTAAAGTGGGAAACTCTGGGAAATGCTGAAAAATATGATATGTGCCTCATAAATAATCCACTATAAAGAGAGAGCAGGTGTATTTTTACACCATATCAAGGAACCCATTGGTTGAGGTTAGTAGAGCTGAGCAAGGAAGAGATATTATTCTCTGCTATTTCCAACATGCCACCATGCAATCAGAGCAACCTTCCAGAGTTCTGGGGAAAGCATGCCCTAATTTACAGAGATGTAGATCATAGCCACGGAAAAACAGCAGGAGCATCCTAAAAAGCTTGTGGGATGTGCACAAGGAACTCTCAGGATCTGGTACAACATCTTGTTGGTTGTCACAGCTCTCTAACAAGCCAAACACCTGGATTTTAATTCTCTTTTCACTCTGGTTCTCAGGGACTTCCTTTTCTTTGTTTTATGTTTAGCAAGATATTTGCAACTTTTTAACACATTTCATCAAACTTGTATTTTTAGTGTGTCTATATATAGTTGGAAAATGTCCACCTGGATCAGTGCTGCAACCAATTTTATAAAATAATACTAAATATGGCATTATAATTTGCTTTTACATTTAAAATAACTTCGAAATTTCATCCACAACTAGACATGTAGGTCTATCTCATTCTTTTAAATGTATTTCTCCAAATTCTTATAAATAGATATTTGTTTATAGGATGTCACTGTTACAAAGAATGTAATAAACATTATTTCACCTATATTCTTAAATATTTAATGCTAGTATATCTCTGGAATAAATTCCAGCTTCTAGAATTTATGTGTCAAAATTTTTAGCATACTTAAATTTTACAATAGATGACCTAATCCACCTACATTTTTTAAACATTTTTATTCTCATGCATAGCAAATGAGGATATTTTTCTCCTTACCTTTACCAAAATGGATAATAGCAATCATTTGTTTATTTGATGATCTGTTGAGTGAAAAGTGATAGGTTGCTTAATTTATTTTATTTTACTTATTAGTGAAGACAAATAGTTTTATATGCCCTGGTATTTGGTATTCACCAGTATGACTTTTGCTATTTTTATTGGCCCGGTTTCTTTTTGTTTTTTGGTGTGTGTGTATGTGTGTGTGTGTGTGTGTGTGTGTGTGTGTGTGTGTGTGTGTGTGACAGAGACAGAGACAGAAAGTCAGAGAGAGGGACAGATAGAGACAGACAGAAGGAAGGGAGAGAGATGAGAAGCATCAATTTTTTGTTGCGGCACCTTAGTTGTTCATTGATTGCTTTCTCATATGTGCCTTGACCGGGGGGGATGGGGGGCTCCAGCAGACTGAGTGACCCCTTGCTTGAGCCAGCAACCTTGGGCTCAAGCTGGTGAGCTTTGCTCAAACCAGATGAGTCCGCGCTGGAGCTGGCGATCTCAGGCTCTCTAACCTGCGTCCTCTGCGTCCCAGTCTGATGCTCTATCCACTGCGCCACTGCCTGGTCAGGCTGGCCTGCTTATTTTTAAAATTTGATTCATAAGAGCTTTTTTAGGTCTTGAACACTAGCCCTTTGTCATATATTTTGAATTTATTTTTTGAAGTTTATATTTCATATTTTGAATTTGTTTATTGTGTTTTATTACCCATGTAAAATTTTATGTAACCAATTTCATCCATTTTTGACTTTGTGGTTTCTCATTTTCATATCATGGTTTAAAAAAGCCTTCTATAATTATTAATTTTTAAAAAGTTAAGCAGTTATTGAATGCTTACTATGAACTGAGTATACCAAGGCATGAGGAAAAGGGACAAAGATGAATAAGAAGCCTTTTATTGCTTCAACACATATCATATTAAATATAAAATATTTTTTTCTGTAGAAGGAATGAGGTAAATAGACCTTTCCCCTCTACAAACAAACAAGGGAACAGATAACAATTCTCCAAACTTGTGTATCTCTTTTAAAGAAAAACTTAAACCAGTCAAAACATCAACACATATAGTAAATAATAATATTTAGAACTGATCAGCAAGACAACCAGGCGTAGAAGTCAAGGTCTGTTTACATACTGATACTGTGAGCCTGTCTAACAGTGCCACTTCTTTATTAGGTGAGGTAAATTCTGCAGGATATACAAAATGAGGGGGTTTTTTTCCATGCATTTTTTAAATGTTTAACCAACACTCATCTCAGTAGCATTTTAGACAACTACTGTAATGACCAGATTTTGCTAAATGTTGATGCATGAAAGTACTGTTTAAGATGCAATCTCTTCCCTTAAGGAAATATAGTTGGAGAGGCAAAATATTTCCTTAAGGCAATATAGTTGGGAGAGGCAATCAGCAAGTATTCATAGTAGCTCAATGTAGAAATTTCTTAGCTTGTAACCTTGTAGATCCTATTGACATTTGCTGACATAACGGACTTTTGGAAAGTGGGAAATATGTAAATAAAATTTTATATGTTTAAAATATATAAAAACATAAATATCTATCAAAAAATTAAAAATGGGCCCTGGCCGGTGGCTTAGTGGGTAGAGCATTGGCCTATGGTATGGAAGTCCCGGGTTCAATCCCTGGTCAGAGCACACGTGAGAAACGACCATCTGCTTCCCTCTTACTCCCTTTCCCTCTTCTCTCTCTCTTCCCTCCCTGCAGCCAGTGGCTTGACTAGTTTGAGCATTGCCCAAGTTACTGAGGATAGCGGTTAGTTTGAGCATATCAGCCTCAGGTGCTATAAATAGCTCGGTTGATTCGAGCATTGGACCCAGATGGGGTTGCTGGGTAGATCCTGATCAAAACGCATATGGGAGTCTGCCTCACCATCTCCCCTCCTTTCACCTACAAAAAACAAAACACACCCCCACACACACAATATCTCTCAAAAGTCTTGAGTTTTTATGTAAATGTAATTGTGTAGAACAGTGAGAAAGTCATAAAGGCAGATGCTTTTAAAAATTACTTATCTTTAGTGTCATATATATAGCAAAACCTCACCCCACAGTCTACATACTCACATTGCTGGCACTCATCCCTCCTGTACTTGCCAGACTTGACCCTCTTTGACTGGAGTTGTCTGTTACCAAAATCAAATTCAGAAGAAAGATCAAAAGGAGAAAACAGTGGATTACAGATACTTTACCAAACAGAAAAATCTACTGGGGGAAGTCTCTGCTCTGGGCCTCATATTTGGAAGCAGAAATGTTGGTGTACTGTATAATTTAAGGTCTCATGAGTTTCTTCACCCAACAAACATCAAAGACACTACAAGGCTAGTACCATATGTTTATATAGATGGAGCTGAGTCACTTATTAACCAGTTAAGGAAAGAAAGTCTCAGGCAAGAGTGTGACAAGTTGGGATGAGTTGAATGTAGAACCAAGAAAGAATCCTGTAGACATACATAGTCTGGTTGCTAGGAAGAAGTTTCAATTTGGAAGTGGGAAAACTGAAAGTAGAACAGGCTTGAGAACAGTGCTTGCGAGCATCATCATGAGTCTGAATATGTAAATTTGTCTTTAGTCTTCTGCCTTGGAATTTAAGAAAAGGAATATGAAACTGATCTTCCACTGGGCCTTGAAGGTGGGGAAGGCAGAGGCTTAACTCGGATATTCCTACGGAAAAATCCTTCAGTGAAGGGGATTTCAAAGACTTGAGCTGAATACTTTCCCTCTGGGGCTGGTGAAGAGAGGAAGAGTTGCATTCAGGGAATGAGGCAGGCAGGAAGAAGGCCGTAGTCTGGATGTTTTCTCTGCAATATGGATAATATGAGAGCTCAGAAAATGAATAAACAAAACTATAAGTTTGTTAAGAGTTCCAATCTTAGAGATGCTGAAGAGAAAATTTTTTTTTCAAACAAGAGTCATCTCAGGGTAAATCTCAGACCAGGTTTAGTGCTCGCACATTTTCTTCCATTTATTTCAGAGGCCCCACAGGGAGGGTCTGCATCCTTTGCTTTCACTGCATTTAAGTTTTGGAACACGAAAATGATCTGATCTGTTTTGTCAACTACATAAGGTGGGGTGGGCATATCTTTGAGAGAGTCTGTGTTGGAATCAGTGTTGTACGAAAGGAGTAGTAAATTCAGTGCTGGAGTCTGCTTGCTAATATCTAAATTCTTCAATATATTTTTATGACAAATACCTACTTCAATGATCTGTAAGTCTCAGGCAGCAATGGGCCTAAAGACCCCAAGGGGCTATGAGCTAATAAAGCCAAAGTTTACTGTAAATAAAACAACTTGTGCAGACATTAAAATCAAACACATTTTCAGCTCACTAGCATCTTTGGAATTTTGTCATTCTCTTTCTCTATATTTTTTGGAATCTTCCTTTAGACCAGAGGTCCCCAAACTACAGCCTGCTTGTCAAATTGCGGCCACCTGAGGCCATTTATCCACCCTGCCGCACTTCGGGAAGGGGCACCTCTTTCACTAGTAGTCAGTGTACAGAGTACTGTATGTGGCAGCTCTCCAACGGTCTGAGGGATAGTGAACTGGCCCCCTGTGTAAAAAATTTAGGGACCACTGCTTTAGAGGAACCTAAAATACTCAAGAAGAATACAATTGTAATAATTGCACTGTGTTCTTTTTGTTACATATTATTTTAAAATGTTTGAAAATTTGTTGGAAACAGAATTAAGGAAGAATTTGTCTACCTTAACCTCTCCTCCTATTCTCCCACTTGCTTTAATTTTAGATCGGGTTTAGAATAAGTCTGCTATTTCTTATTATTAGAGGTAAAACTGTTTCACCATATTTTTAATTATATGCTTTGGTACCATTCCTCAAGTCAGATTTAAATTTGCAAAATGCGATTAGATTTTGGAGAAGAAATATAGCCGGCAAACCCAACTGACCTGATTTGTCTAAGGGAATCACCCCAAAACCTGTTAAGTGTAAGATTTGTGGCTAGTTCTATTGGAGAGTCACAGCACACCAAGTTCTTGTTTATTAGCATGCAGTGTTGCAAGCTGGGAACAAAGACTTTTGTTAAATTATCTTGTGCTTCCCTGAGTGCCTCAGTGCTAAAATGTTCTTTAAAAAAAATAAAGAGTCTTCAACTGAGAATAGATTATTAGAAACCTTCTTTCCCTCTGGGTTTCTCCTTTTTCCTGCTCTCCTTCATCTTGTTAGCTTCCCTTCAATATCAAATCATGTGCCACAATGTGTTTTTCAGTGAATTTCTCAGTTTCCCCCTTTTCACTCATCAATCCTTTTGCCACTTTCCCTTAAGTACTTGCTCAGTTTAAACCTTATTCAATAATAAATATACTTCCATTAGATTGAACTAATGGATTATAGGAATTTTCCCCTTATGCAGTCAGTTTCAATTCTCAAAAATAGTGGTGATGATGATAATGATGATTAAAACTATCAATTCTTACAATGTGTCTGTGCAGGTGTCATGCCACTTCAGAAGGGAGGCTCTTTGCCACTCTTGATTTGTAATTTTATTTTGTAGGTTCTAGGTTCTAAGTTCTATAGTGAGAATGAAGATCATCCTCTAGCCCTATTTGAAACTTCCATTGACCAATGGAGACCCCAATAAGTCACAAAATGCCCAGTCATTTGATGTTTCCAATTAGTATAAAGTTTTCCATTACACTGAGCTGAAATCCACGTCTATCTTCGCTGTTAGTACAGCAGAGCACGAACGTACTCTCCTTTACACAGACAGACATTCCAGCGTTAGAAGACAAATCTCCACAATTCAAACTAAGCATCCTTAATGACTCCAGGCATTCATCAAATGTCAAGGAGTCCAGACCCCTCGTGTTCATGGTTTCCTTTCATTGATACACTCTAATTTGTCCTCTTTAAATCTTGTCATTGATTTTGGGAAATGAATTGGTCATAAATAATTTATGATCAACATTAAAATATTAACGTGTATCCTAAAAATGGCACGTTCTCCCAAACAAGCTGTTGAACACCTGGCCCAAGAACGTGGGTCACTGTCATCAAAAGGAGCTGTTGCATCAATTGCATGTATACGAGGCATCCTAACAACTCTGCTGAAGGATGACACTCAGCCCTCAAAAGGAGACCTCGAAGGCTACCCAGCCCACATATATATGTGCTTTCTATTGTTCAAATATTAATAATTCAGAAAAGCTTAGTGAGACAGAGTGTCTCTTAATGCCTAGTTTTATTAATAAACTATATTAATACTCAAAGGTCATTGTGTCATAAGAAAATAAAACAGATTTCTCTGAAAAGTGATTTCTAATTGTGTCTGCAAAATCTGATAATGTTTACTACTTGAAATATGAACTTATAATAGACAATGCTTTAGTCAATGGGGCTATTCGAGTGGAGTGTTTTTTTTTTTTTTTACAGGGACAGAGAGAGAGTCAGAGAGAGGGACAGACAGACAGGAAAGGAGAGAGATGAGAAGCATCAATCATCAGTTTTTTGTTTTGAGACCTTAGTTGTTCATTGATTGCTTTCTCATATGTGCCATGACTGCAGGCCTTCAGCAGACAGAGCAACACCTTGCTCAAGCCACCAATCTTGAGCTCAAGCTGGCAAGCTTTTTGCTCAAGCCAGATGGGCTCGTGCTCAAGCTGGCAACCTCGGGGTCTAGAACCTGGGTCTTCTGCATCCCAGTCCGACACTCTATCTACTGCACCACCCCCTGGTCAGGCTATAGTGGAGTTTTGTAATGAGACCAGTAAGAACTTTCAGTGACCCAAGCTGTTGGCTCAGTGGTAGAGTGTCGGCCCAGTGTGTGGAAGTGCTGAATTCAATTCCCAAACAGGGCACACAGGAGAAGCGACCATCTGCTTCTCCACCCTTTCCCCCACCCCTCGCTCTTCACCTCCCGCAGCTATGGCTCTAATGGCTATAGCAAAGTTGGCCCCAGAAGCTGAGGAAGGCTGCATGGTCTTGGCCTCAGGTGCTAAAATAGCTAGGTTGCTGAGCAAAAGAGCTGCTGCCCAACCAGGCAGAGCATCCCCTGGTAGGGGATTTCTGGGTAGATCCTGGTCAGGGTACATGTGGGAGTCGGCCTCTGCCTCACTGCCTCTCACTTAATAAAAAAAATAATAAAATTAAAACAAAAAAAATACTTTTATCAAAGTGCTCACATAGTCAGCCATTGAGCTAGGTTGAGTTCTCAGCCCTTGATCCAGACTGCTTTAGAGCTTTAAATATGGGTCAAAATAAACAAGGAAGTCCACATAATCTAAAGTCACTAAATGTTCTCCACCAAGACCTAGAACATTTATTTTAGGGCCTCCCTGACAGTGGGGGGTCGGGGGGCTTCCCACAAGGATCTGGCACTCTGATCTGCACAGATCACCAATAAAAGTAGCTGGATTCTCCTCAGGTTCTGCCCAGCCTCATTAGGTTGAATGAACAAGACTAAATCTGCATGGTTGATTTCTCAGCAATATAATTTGGGTTTAAGCTTTGCTTTGTATTTAGTAGGAAGAACTAATTTAACACACAGAATATTGCTTTATTTTATAAATGTGTTATATAAAATATATCAGATTTGTAGTTTATATGAATAAATTCTCACCCATTTTGAATCTTAGCTGCTCACATCCCACACATTTATAGAGTTTGGGTGCCAACACTGTCCGTGTGGAATAAATACAGAAATATATATATTTCATGGGCCCACACTAGCCTCTTATTTTACTTAAACAATAGATGTGATTAACATATTTCAAATTCACTATAGAAACTGGATCCTTCAAGTAACTACTTAGTATATATACATTGATTTTTCATAATTTTCAGAGTTTTATGATTCTCTATCACACAAATATCTCCCAGTTTTCCTGGCCCCTCCACACTTAAATTAGACTCTTCTTGTACCTTTCCCTAACCATGGTTTTTTGGATTTCATGTAAAAATCTGTACCCTAGTTCTGGTACTTTCTTAAGATCAGTAAATGTCTTACACAGCAAATTCAGAAGCCCTTGTTGGGTTTTATTCTCCTTTACTAACTGTGGTATTTAATACTGTTGACAACCAGCAGTATTTCTGGAACCCTTCCTTCCATATTTCTTGGGGACACTATATTTCTAATCTTATTTGATTAGTCAACAGATATTTATTGAACACTGAGATTCTATTTATGTATCTCTCTTCACTATTTACTTCTATGGCTCTTTTCATGATGCCTGAACTCAAATCCATTCTTGGTCTTTTCACTGTCTTTCTCTGAGATGTTTGCCTAAGACTCAAATTAATATAATGATAGAAACTTTGAGTTAGAAGGCACTATTAGTGACTAGTTAATCCAAGTAGCACTCTAAAGATGAGTAGATTACACCCAGTACATTAAGTGTCTTTACTAAGATCTTGCATCCTGTCAGTGACAAACCCATATCAACTCATATAAAATCCAAAGGGATTTCCACACTGCCTCTTTAACTTGTACAGCACCTGATTCAGGATCTTCTGAAGCCCCAGGTCTAACCCTCTTCTAGCTTTTCTAGTTCTGTCATCATATTTATATTCTTCTCTATTTCAGAGCTTAGATGTTAGTCACATTTGGCATCTCCTAGTTTCTCTCTCCTCCCCATCCTTAGAGCCAAATATTCATAAGGTGTAATAGAGAATCTGACTTTTTAATATTTTTTTTGTTGCCACTACCGTGGCTCAGAGCTGAACCTGTGTAATGGTAAATGCCTTTCAGTTGGTCTTCCAGGCATTGGTCTCTTCATCATCAGCTCCTTTGATGTCCAATATTTACAATATCACTTCGCCCCCATCAGCCTGTCAGAAAACTAGTGCTTATATCCACTTATAAACAATTGTCTTTAAATGTTTACAGGTATTCAGAAAAATAAAAGACAGTCATTGCAGACACAACATCTGTGACAAATAGAAAATATTGACATCTTGCTATTATGTGTAAAAGACCGTTTTTCAAGGAATTAGGTTATAAAGTGGGGAGGGAAGGTCATTTAGAAAACTAGTTAACTGTTAGAAAAATTGTTTGGAAAGAAAACAATATAGAATTTTAGTTATCACATGTGATTAAGAAAACTAAAAGAACAAATCTGCATTCTGTCCACATCATGATACCAAGTAATGGGCTGGGAGAACACTTGTGAAACAGAAAAACGGAACTGAGTTGAATCAATTGTCGTTCATAACTATTATTACATTATACTCTCTCTGGTAGTAAATACAGTGGGCCTCTATTAATTCACAGGCATGAGGCCACATTTTGATAATGTGTGACAATTTAGCTTATATTAGAGAATCCTCACTTCTGTGGAGAGTTCTGTCAGCTTTGAATGAGCCATACAACTTGATCCAATTTAGTTTACTGCTAGTTTGCTGCCCACCCTAACATCACCCCCTGCCATATGTAGTGGAAAAGAGGCTTTACTTCGATCATGAAAGTCAACAACTTCAGATGGCAAATGACTTGCTAAAAAGTGAATATGTGAAAAATAGTGAGAAAATACTATTTTTATGGAATCTCTAATAAAACAGTTCCGGAGCATAGAGTTCTGAATCAACAATAACTTTATTGTGGAGATGTACAGTTTCTCCATTATCATGCTATTTACATGCAAATGGAACATTATAGACAATAACAGTATTTTAAAGGGAAATTATTTTCCTTTTTTTCCCTTTCCTTTTTTTTTTTTTTTTTACCTTATTTCCCTTAATAAATATTTGCAAGGATTTGCTGAGCCTTTGTACCGTGCAAGGTCTTGTCCTAAGGTCTAGAGGTACAACACTGTCTTGCTTTTGACTACTTTATAATTTCACTGAAGACTAATTGCATGGACCTAGGAATAATGAAAATAAATTCTCCTCCAAACTGTGATACCACCAGAAAACGTAAGAGCATATGAAAGAATCTGTTTAGACAAGAAAAGAGAATATACCAATTAGATTAATTAATGATAGCTAATACAGTACTGACAAAAGAAAGATAAAAAATATACATATAGCCTGACCAGGCGGTGGCGCAGTGGATAGAGCGTCGGACTGGGATGCGGAAGACCCAGGTTCCAGACCCCGAGCTCACCAGCTTGAGCGTGGGCCCATCTGGCTTGACCAAAAAAGCTCGCCATCTTAGATCCAAGGTCGCTGGCTCCAGCAAGGGGTGGCTCGGTCTGCTGAAGGCCCGCGGTCAAGGCGCATGTGAGAAAGCCATCAATGAACAACTAAGGTGTTGTGACAGCAACGAAAAACTAATGATTGATGCTTCTCACCTCTCTCTGTTCCTGTCTGTCTGTCCCTATCTATCCCTCTCTCTGACTCTCTCTCTATCCCTGTAAAAAAAAAAAAAGAAATATACATATAAGTATTGGTATTCATTTAAATGTTTTTGTATTCATTCTTCAAAATTGTTAAACAAAAACTTGTACTTAGTAATTAACCAGTATTTAGAGAGAATATTTTAATTAAAGATTTCTTTTGTCTTAAAGGGACTTAATTATGCTAATCTGTACCCTCTCAATTATCCACATTTGGGAAAAGTTAAGTTACTTGCTCTAAGTAAGTATAACGTATGGCAGTTATCTTGATGTAGACAAATCTAAACCTGTAAACTAAAAAATCTCACATTACCTGCCTCAATGGATTCTCATTACTTTTAGCACCAAATTCAACCTCCTATCTAAGGCTTAGAGGGACTAACTAATCTGCTGAAGGTAATGCAATTCATAAGCAACAAAACAAAACTGGAACCCGGACCTAACTGCAACGTCTACGTGTCTAACCATTCATGTTCTGCTGCTTCCAAGGGCTTATCACTATACCTCTGGGTAATTATCTATGTGACCTCAGTAACTTATCTGACATCTCTAAGCCCCAGGAAACCCGGGGAATAAATTCTATCTATCTATCTA
This sequence comes from Rhynchonycteris naso, assembly GCA_037038555.1. Classification (NCBI taxonomy): domain Eukaryota; kingdom Metazoa; phylum Chordata; class Mammalia; order Chiroptera; family Emballonuridae; genus Rhynchonycteris; species Rhynchonycteris naso. The sequence goes on from CM072997.1 coordinate 284,621,488, forward strand.
TCTATCTTAGAATATAGATATTTTAGAATGAGTTCTTGTTATTTTGTCCATGGTTATTACAGGTATAATATAAATGCCATTGTCCTGAATTATTTAGAAACATAGATTTTCTTTTTAAAAGAAAAGCAAAATTAATGTCAACCATGAAGTATGGTAACTTTATTATTCAAGGTTCATAAATCTTTTTTCAACTATGTAATTCTGGATATCCAGGCAATAAATATGATTAATATGATCTACTCCAAGGAATATACACTTAAGGAAAACAAGCATAGATATACCATAAATATATTTACAGTCGTGTGGTTTCTGAAAAGCTAGACATTAATTGTAATAAATACCTAATCCAGTTTTCTAATTATTCATCCCTCTTGGTTTGAGAAAATATGTTTGGAATGGTCCTGATTACTTTAGGCAAACAATGTTCTTTAGCACCTATTTTAATCTAGTTTTTCTGTGATTTTAAAGAAACACAGTGGTGAAAAGACAGAAATTTTATTTTCATGGAGCTGAGAATCTGAGGAATAAGCATTATATCAATAGTCATGCAAGAAACCATATGCTTAACACTGGGGAAAATGTTCTAAAGAAAAGTACATGTTATGATTGGCATGTTGAAGTGGGAGGACAAATACTAAGCAAATCAAGAAGTCTTTCTTAATAAAGAGACATTTATTTAAGCAAGGATGCCAAGGATGTGCAGGCGTGGAGCAGCAGGAGCAGGTCAAGGAGAAGCATTGCTGACAGAAAAGCAGGACGTGCCTAACTTCAGAGGAGAAAGGGGCGATGTGTGCTAGTGTGGTTCTAAACAAGGCTTGCGTGATGACCTCCTAGATGATGTTGCATTTTTCGAATTTTAATCTAAAAGAAATGGGGGGCAATTAAAGGATTTTAAATGTGTGTGTAAAAAAGGGCAACATGATAAAAAAGGCAACATGATCATTCTTTTATTTTAAAGATGATTCTCTGTCTAGTATGTGGAGAATAGATTTTTTAGGAGATTCTTGCAGTCTACCTGTACTAGGGTGCGTGGAAAGAGAGATGGAAAGTGGCAGATTTGATGCATACTTTGAAGGTAGAATTAGCAAAGGATAATGAATGTTTGAAGGTGGAATATGACAAAGAAAGATATCAAGTATGACTTCAAGGTTTCTGGCTGGACCAGCTAAGCATATGGTATCATTTACTTTGATAGGGAATAGTGGACGAGAATGAGGGAGTGAAGGGAAGAGGTATAGAGAAAGGGAGAGAGAGACAGAAGGAGGAAGGAAGAGAGACAGGAAGGAAGGAAGGAAGGAAGGAAGGAAGGAAGGAAGGAAGGAAGGAAGGAAGGAAGGAAGGAAGGAAGGGAAAAAGAGAAGAAGGAGGGAAGAAGGAAGGAAGAAAGGAAAAAGAAAAGATTTTATAGGGAAGATTGTTGTTCTGTTGTTCCATTCTGGGCACGCTTGGAATTTAGGATATCTATGAGTTATCCAAGTGAAGTTTTCATGGATACAGTTAGCACGTTGATTACAACTCTGAAAAGAAGACAAGGTTACAAGCAAATTTAGAATTTAACCTAATGACTATGGCTTTTGATGTAAAAGAACATGAATGAAAAGAAAACAATGTGAGAAGAGAATTTAAAAACAAAACTTTGAGAAACCAATTTTTAAAGTTAAGCGGAGTAAGAGGTGCCAACAAAGAATATTGACGAGTGGCCAGAGAGACAAAGGATAAAAACCTAATTGGGTGGTGCCCCAGAAGACAAAGGATGGAACAGTTCAAGGGAGAGGAGATAGTTAGGACTCTGGGTAAGGTGATATAAGGAGGTAGGTGAGTTCTCTAAAACACACAAGGTACACAAATAGCTAATAAACCTACCAAAAGATGCCCGACATCATTCATTAGTCATTAGAGAATTGAAAATTGAAATCTCAATGAGGTAAAATTACATATCCAGTAGAAATAGCCATATTCTGAAAACCTGACAATACCAAAATGTAGGTGAAGATACAGAGGAACTGGTAGTGTCAATCATTTCTAATGAGGATGTAAAATGGTACAGTTTGTTTCTTAAAAAGATAAAACATGTTTGCTTACTATATGACCAGGCATTTTCACTCCTTGGTATCTATACAAGAAATATAAATATATGGCCACACAAAGACTTGTGTATGAATGTTTATATAAGCTTTATCCACAATAGCCAATAACTAGAAATAATTCAAATGTTGTCTAATTGGTAAATGGGTAAACAAAATCTGGTATCCATATGATAGAATATGATTCATAAACTGGATACATCTCCAAGACAGTATTCTTATTGAAATAAACCAAACAAAAGAACACATGCCACATGATCCCACTTATTAGACACAGAGAACAGATGAGTAGTTGTTGAGGCTGGAGATTCGGGTGAGGACCATGAGAAATTTATGGGATAATGTACATTTTTCTAAAACTGAATTGAGGAGAGATGGTTGCATGACTGGATAAACCAACTGTTACACTATAGCTACAGTAGATGAATTTTGTGGCATATAAATTATGCCTCAGTAAAGCTCTTCTATTTTATTTATTTATTTGTTTGTTTATTATTAAGTGAGGGGTGAAAACAGAGAGACAGACTTCCACATGCACCCCAACAGAAATCCACCCTGCTAGCCCCTTATGGGGTGATGCTCTGCTTATCTGGGGTCATTGCTCTGTTGCTTGGCAATGAAGGTATTTTAACACCTGAGGCGAGGCCATGGTGCGGTCCTCAGCACCCAGGGCCAACTTGCTCAAATGAGCCATGGCTGTGGGAGTGGGAGGGGGATAGAGAGAGAGAGATAAAAAAAGAGGGAGGGAGATGGGTGAGGAAGCAGATGGTTGCTTCTCCTATGTTGCCCTGACTGAGAATCAAACTTGGGACTTCTACACACGGGTCTGATGCTCTACAACTGAGCTAACTGGCCAGGGCCAGTAGAGCTCTTTTAAAAAGAATAGAAGTCACTCCTTCCTGACTAGTTTACAATGATGTAGTCCCTGGATCCTATCCCATGCCTTCTTGCACCCCAGTTTACTTTACTATTTGTTTCTAATCTTCCTTTACTATGGTAGCAATATATTCTATTTGTTTCTGACCCTAACTTCACTTTGGAGCAGAATTTTCATTCTGGAGTTTGCCTGCGAATATAAGTAGAATCTCTTCACTAAGCAGTTTGATCTTCCATAGGTCATGCCAATTGGTAGATTCTCAAGGACATCTTTAAGTTCTCTTAAGGAAACTGTTTTGTTCTAGTGACGTCCTGGGGTGTGGATACATGATCCATTAACAGAGGTCCCACTCCTCTATCAGAGTGTAGGTCTAAATCCAATCAGGCTGTGCTGAACCTCTGCCAACCTGACCTGGGAGGACCCCGACTCTGGGCCACCCCATGCAGCTGGCTTCAGTTGTCAGATCTTGCCTCTTCTCCATACCAACCTCAGACCGTGAGGAGAACTTTATATTGTACATCATTCACAATCATTTACAAATTTGCTCTGATAAAACAATTACATTTTCAAAAATGAAGTTCTATTATCGAGGATTTCTGAAGAAACAATTTTGGGATGTGGTACACAAGTCAAGAGTTTCTTCAAAAACTGGTCTTGGCTCTCTGATTTGTTAACACAGTAAGTTTGTTGGGTTCTAGACATTCCCTGTGGTGTTTAGAGCTGTGGTTCTTTTGTGCATTCAAAACAGGCCAAGGAGCAGCTCAGAGCTCTGCTATTGATTTGCCTCACTCTGGTGAATGTGAAGGATTCCTGTTCAGCAAGTCTTGTCCTGCTAGAGTCAAAAACAGAAGTAAAAAAATGTGCACAGCTTAAAAAGTGCAACCTGACTCCACTGGTAACCCAGCATGGTAATCAGTAAGACTGGCATTATTAAGTGCCCATCATAAACTGTCCAAGGACTCAGCACCATCTTAACTGATATTTTTATAGAGCTATGAAAATAAGTAGAAGGAAGAGAACATGAAGGAGGATCAAAAGAGGCAGCAACTACAGCCTCACCTTTTCTCCATACCAACCTCAGACTGTGAGGTTGGTGTGAGATTAGTTGCACCAAGTTGAGGAAAGTGCGCGCGCGTGTGTGCGCGCGCGCGCGCACACACACACACACACACACACACACACACACACACTTTTTAAGGTCCATGCGGAAAAGTATAGAAGTTGCTATTGTGAAAATCATGCTTCGTACCATGGTTTTTTGGATGCTCCTGCTCTATTCAATATTATTACTCCCATTATCCAAATAACTACTTAAAGTTGAAATGTTTACTCATATTTTTTTAAAGTCAACAGTATAAAAGAGAGGCATATTTTCATTCCTTGTGACTGTTAGCTATCTGCCAACAACACTCCTATTTCGCCTGCTCCCAGGGTTCAGAGGGTTTCTGCTGCACCCAGGCTTGGGTTGACCATGTGCCCGGAGCACCTTATGCCTTGACTTGATCGGGACACATTTCACAGGTAACGCTGCATTTATAGGTGCAGTATATTTCCTCCCAGTCCTGGCCAGAGAGCAAAGACCTTGCTAATGTTCCTGACAGGACCTTAACTATAATAAAGTGCTATGTTAAGAAAAACTAGATTTCAAAATATTACTTATAATTTTAAGATGAGAGCCCAAAGAATAATTTTTAAGGTGATGGACACAGAGAATCTGAAAGATTGAAACTCATGAAAATGGAAGTCTTTATGAAGACAAGTGCACATAAAGTCATAGCTCATTAATACCAAAGGGACAATGTGCATGCCAGACAGTGACATGGCCAGTTACTGTGTTCTTTCCTTAAGATGGATTAAGAATTCAGTCTGTGTCTCATCAATAATGTTGGAGAAAACAAGGCAACCGTCAGGGATTTAGGAACAGTATGAATGCATTATAATGAAGTCAGGGCAAAACTCAGGCAAACGATTCAAAGGATTTCTATGAGGAGTTTTTAACCAGGAAGGTCCATGCCAGTATTATCAGGAGAGAGCTTTTCAAAATGTTCATTCCAGGGTTTCCACTGCCAGCCGTTTTCATTCATTTAGGTCTCAATGAAACTCGTGCATATAAATTTTGAAAAATTCTCCCAAGTGGTATTGATAATAATCTTGGTTAAGAAAAGAAAGCATGTGCCCTGGCCGGGTGTTTCAGTGGATAGAGCATCGTCCAGGTGCACTGAGATCGCGAGTTTAATCCCTGATCAGAGCATTTACGAGAAGCAATAAATGAATACACAACTAAATGGAACAACAACTAAGTGGAACGCTAAGTGGATGATTTTCTCCCTCCCCCCTCCCCCCCTTCCCCTCTCAAATCAACGGAAAATTTTTGAAAAGTTTAAAAACTAGAAGAAAGAAAAGAAAGCATTTTCTACCTTGTAATTTTATATGTGACACTCTACCCACTAGATTGCTAACTCCTTTGCTATTCTTAGCACAGCTGAACAATAGCTTCAGAGGAGAGAGTGTGTGCTGGTTTAATTCATTATTGTAATTCCTCCTGCCCTTCCCCCTCCCATTGCTGCTTTAGCTAGAGGAGGACAGGGTCTGTGGTTGGTGCCCAAGAAATTGAGTTTAAAAAAGATTATGCATTTAATCATATTCATATGCATGTCAATTGATTTTTCTCTATTCTGTTGTTGTTTATTATCTATCTAGTAGGCTCTCAAATGTTTGTTGAATGAACACACTGAGTTTTGAAGTTTAAACAAGTTCTTTTAGGGGGCTTTTGAGTCATATTTGTATAAATCAATTTTATGACTTTATATTCATGTTCTCTTTCTGGGATTCTCTAAAATATATCTCTGGTTTATATAGACTTGATGAGAACAGCTCAGTTGTACCAGTTTTCAGAAACACCGAAATCAAATAACAAATCTGAAGTAACAAGACAAGCAGGTATAGTTGATACCATGATTTCAAGTACCGTTCCTAATAGCTCTGTTAATAGATCTTGCATAACACCTTATTTTTATAACTGATGCATCAAAAAACTATTTAACCCATATGACTTCCAAGGTCCTGTAATCCTAATTCTACTATGAGGAGCTTCTTCTTAGATGTTCTAGTAAGATACATGAAAGGAAATAAAAGCATTTCTAGTCATTAAATAATCATTTCAGTCAATGCTGGCATAGTATCAAGTCAGAGAATATATTATAATATTCCAACTCTTCCATGTTATTTGACTACCGTTCACTGATAACTGAAAATAACCCAGAAATAATAAAATTGTTTGGTATCAGACATGAATTGTTATTGTAAGCCATCACCCCAGTTTATATGTAGAAGATTTGAAAAGTTCAGCTGGGCATCTTCATATGAAATACAATGAGCTCTATATTTTTCAAAGCTTTTATTAAAGATTCCTATGCTTTAGGTGCTGTAGATCTATAAGTGAAATGTGTGCTTTGTTTCCAACTTCACTACAGAATGTATGTTCCATAAAGTCTGTCCTATGGCCCCTCTATCTGTAATCATGCTTTCCTTGGAGTCTATGCTAATTGATTCAGTACCTTGTTCTGTCTTCTTTTAGACTTTTTACCAGATTGTAAACCCCTGCAGAGATGGCCATCATTCTTATTTATCTTGTGTCTCCTGCTGTGACAAGTACATAGTGGTACATGATTATAGATTCTTTGAATTGATCATCTGTTATCTAGCAATTAATAATGACAGTATCTTCTTAATCCCAAGAATAATTGCACCACTCTCATTGAAGTAAAAAGAGAACATTTCATTTCAAATTTTGAAGTCTTTTACAAATAGTTGTTATACGCTGATTTAAAGTGGATCTTTAAGCTGTCACCAAAGGCACTTATTCTAGTTAAAAACCTGATCTACTTATATATTCATGCATAATTTATATTCCACCTACTTCCAAATATTAAATGAAGACACCATTGAGATGATGCCAATTATGGAAACTACTGAAATATCAGTGACAAAATCAATCTCAAACAGTCTTATTCCCAAACTCACCTTGGTATTTTATTTATTTATTTATTTATTTATTTTTATTCATTCATTTTAGAGAGGAGAGAGAGAGATAGAAAGAGAGTGAGAGAAAGGGGGAGGAGCAGGAAGCATCAACTCTCATATGTGCCTTGACCAGGCAGCCCAGGGTTTTGAACTGGCGACCTCAGCATTTCCAGATGGACGCTTGATCCACTGCACCACCACAGGTCAGGCCACCTTGGTATTTTTGAATATTTATAAGTAAAAACATTATCTACACCAAATAAAGCTTCAGGAGGTTTATTTTCTCATGTTTTAAGCTAGTTACATGCTTATCATACAATTCTATTACAAAAATAGCATTTTATATTATTTTTCTTTTAATCTACATCATTAATTTACACTATTTAAAATGTTATAAACTATAGAGTGAAATATATATATATATATATTCAGGTAAAGAATATTTTAATTCCTGGCTTCAAATGAGTTTAAATACAGAGAATTCCAAGGACTTGGGAAATCAGTCACACACTCTAAGTTCTCTGCAAAGCCATAGTGATGAGAATTATAACTTGTTCCCATTTTCCTTAAAAGGTGATTAGAGGTGAGGACTCCAAGGGAACAAGAGAGTGCTATTCTAAGAGAGAAACACGAGGCAAATGGAGACACAAGCAGAGAGGAGACCCCAAGGACCAAACCGTTCCATATTCTCTTCATCTAAAGTGTACTTGCCCCAAATGCATGACTCCAATGAGTTCTGCACAATTACCTTGTCCGAAGGGGTTGTGTGGGAGACATTGGACTTTTCATCTAGCTATGTTGAAATGTACAGTACATCTTGAACATGTTATTTAAATTAAAAATGAAATATTTTGCCACGCAATATAAGATGGATCCCACTGAATATAACAACATGTTTACCCAGGTGGGTTCAATCATAATTTCTTCCTTGTGAAATAAAATTTCAATCTAGGTGCCATAACTAAAAATTAATTTTAGGTTTTTTATTATAAAGAAAATGTTCTCAGAAAGAATTATAATTCAATTTTAAATATTGGATAATTTGATTTTATGTTTTTACATCTAAGATAGAATTACGATAAAAAATTTATCCTCTTTGGCCTGATCAGGCAGTGGCGCAGTGAATAGAGCGTCGGACTGGGATACGGAAGACCCAGGTTTGAGACCCCGAGCTCGCCAGCTTGAGCACGGGCCCATCCGGCTTGAGCAAAAAGCTCATCAGTTTGGACCCAAGGTCGCTGGCTACAGCAAGGGGTGGCTTGGTCTGCTGAAGGCCCGCAGTTAAGGCACATGTGAGAAAGTAATGAACAACTAAGGTGTTGTGACGGCAATGAAAAACTAATGATTGATGCTTCTCACCTCTCTCCGTTCCCGTCTGTCTGTCCCTGTCTATCCCTCTCTCTGACTCTCTCTCTGTCCCTGTAAAAAAAAAAAAAATTTATCCTCTTTGTTCAATAAAGACAATCATGTGATGAAACAAAAATAAAGTTATTAGATGGATCTTTTTGGAGATTTGGGCTTTTAATGACATGAAGTTTGCTCTTCAGCTTTTAGAAAGCACACATACAATAAAAATGAACTTTATATAATCCAGAAAGGAAGCAATAAATGATTAGAAATCTTTTAATAATGATTATGAAAAGTAAAAAGCTAAGGATTTCATGTCCAAAGTTGATGCTGTTTAATCAAGCTCTGGAATATAAACTCATGTTTACTTCTAACACACAAGATGAAGTCACTGCCAAATGTGAGATGCCATGATAACCTGGAAATGTGAGAGAAAGATCTGCTTGTGGATGAAAAAGGGACCTGGCATCTTATGACTTTTCTCTGATAGCTGCCAGCATTACTGGACCCATGGGTAATTCAGTTACACTAGTATGGTCATACTTGACCCAGAAAGAAGCTCTTTATCTAATGGACCTCAAGTTCAATGTTGGTCTGCCTGTAAGATCAGAATTAAATATGGTTGTAGGCTCCTCCAGGGTTGCTTTGGGCAAGAGCAGGTTGGGAATATTGACTAAAAAGTACACTCATTGTTGCTGGGGGTGGAAATAAAGCATTATGGAAACACTTAAAGGATCAGTACCAAGCAGAGCTTTCTACTTGTAAATAAAGTCTTCTGTTGCAATACTGACAAGGCTTGCTAAGCCATTAGTTCTTGGATGGGCCAAGGGAAAAAGGTAGAAAGTAAAAAGAATACAAGGGGGATTTTGGCAGAGAAGAAATAGCCTTGTATATTGTATTCCTCTTTCAACTAGCTCTTGCTCCATCGCCTTTTTTATTTCACCCCAGGTCTCCTGAGACTGCCCCAAGTGCTTCTTCTTCTAGAATTAGTTGTTCTTATCTTCTTATTTCCTGTGAAACAGACAACTTGAAAATGTCTCACCCTTTTCCACAGATCTTTCTCTGCATCTGATATATTTCTTTGTGACTAGCTTCAAAACTTCGTGGTACTTACAAGTTTAACTGTTGAACAAATACAGGACAATTTCTAGAGAGTTTGGGCTGTGAATTTTTTTTTTAACTTTTAAAAATTATTTTATTCATTTTAGAGAGGAGACACAGAGTGAGAGAGAGAGAGAGAAAGAGAGAGAAAGGGGGGAGGAGCTGGAAGCTCAACTCCCATATGTGCGTTGACCAGACCAGTGCAGGGTTTTGAACTGGCGACCTCAGTGTTCCCAGGTCGACGCTCCATCCACTGCGCCACCACAGGTCAGGCCGGGCTGTGAATTTACCAAAAGATAGATATGTGAGAAAGTGGGGAGAGCACAGATCGCTTTTTTGAATTGAGAAATTCACAGTTGGTGAAGAACACAGTAGTGAGGTAGATTAGAGCTGTAGGCAGAGCCTTGGTTCACATGAACCTGTTCCTACATAAATAGATGACCCCAGTTGCCTGGGTCACTGTGAGAAAATTCTCATTTGGACCCCAAGATAGCTACTCCGGGTCACAACTTCTTAAGATTGGCCCAACCAATGTCATTCTAAGTATTTTTTTTAGCCCGTGTAACTTTAGCGCTCACATCCACAGCCCTCCCTCTTATTGCGTACCTGTTCCTATCTCACCAAGTCAGTCTTCTGTTTTAAAATCTTTTGTGATAATCATTGCTACCATTTACTAAGCGTCCACTGTATCCTTAGGAATGTCTGAGACACTTTACGTGTATCTATTATAATCCTTGCAGCGTATCTACTATGACCGTTGCAATTATAAAGTATATATGATGATCCTCCTTTTACAGATGAAAGAGACATGGAGAAATAAAAGAATTAGCCTGAGTGTGAAATGGTGGTATATAGCTGAGAATCAAAGCAAAATAAGTCTGGCTCCAAAGTCAAGTCAGTTCACCAGAGCTAATACCATTCAGCAGTTCCTGACCATGTTCCCCAAAGTCCCCCCTGGTTCTGTTGCTACCTACATCCTAGCCCCATCTCTGGCCCTTCTGCCTTCCACTTAGTATGACAGCAATAGGTAAATGCTGGTAGGATTTACCACCCCCTCCTCTTTAGAGTATACTCCCCTGCTTGGGATTCTGTTCTCCAATCTAGCTTAGCACCCTCCAGCTTTCTAGATGTGGGTTCCCTCAAGGTCTCCCTGGTACCCCATCTTAGATACAGCTGCCTATGCCCATCTCTTTGAGAACACTTGCAATAAAGGGCTATTGCAGTGAGTTTTTTCTAGGTGTGTTCTCACGTATGCAGTAAGTCTCATGAAGTAAAACAAGTGTCGTTCTTACCCTCACATCTCCAAAACCTAGCATAGAGCTTGGCACAGGCAGAAACTTTGAGAGTACTTATAGAACAAAACTTACTTGAAACTTTAGAAGTGTTTTCCCGTTGGGGTGTGTGTGTGTGTGTGTGTGTGTGTGTGTGTGTGTGTGTCAGAAACAGAGGCAGAGAGAGAAAATGACAGAGTGTGGGTTTTAATCTTTCCAATTTGTTTTTATGTTTTGTAAGAGTAGAGACAGTGTCTTCTATATTTTTATAGTTCTCTTTCAAAACCCCTTGCCTGCTGAAGACAATAAAATGAATGGCTCTATTTTCATGGCCGTGTTAGGAGAGCCATGAAGGTGAACTACACAAAAGAGATAGACAATAAGGAGGACAGATGGCAACTGAAAAAGTGAGCGTTTACTAAGTCTGTGCACCTCACCTACATGCTAAAGGACTCAGGATTCTAACCAAACTAAACAATATGAAGCTAGGTAATTAAGAATAAATATTGAACTCAGACAACATAAGGGAAGAGAGAAGTGACACTTAAAAGGAACTATTTACTTCAATTCTGGCACTTACTTGAGCAATGCTTCCTGGCAACTAAAACAAAATCAGAAACCATTCAGCACCATGGCTTAGGAGTATTCATTTGCTTACAAACAATAGAAAACCTGGCTTCCAGTGGCTCACACATGGAGACTTTATTCCTCTCACGGAGGTCTGAAGTGGCTGCCAGCCTCCATTCAATAGCTGAATTGTGTTAGGACCAGCATCTCTGCAAGACTCTTGGTCTCCTCCTCCGGCTTCTCACCCATGATGGTCGCAGGATTTCTGCTACTCTTCCAGACATCACATCCAGGTTTAAGGCAGGAGGAAGGGAGCGGGGCTTACCAAACCACAACTGTGCTTATATCAAAAAAAGCAAAGGACTTGATGGGCTCCTTCTTATGTTTCCTGTGTCAAGTGGTCACTTTTAGGAGGAAGAGAGTTCTAATGTTGCATTGCTACCCAGAGCAAGACTGACATTCTGTTTATAAGGAAGAAAAAAAGCAATCTTATTGGATGGGCAACTCACACTGCAGATCACAGTTGTCATTGTTTGCCAATAAATGTCATAGAAATGCAGGAAGTAATATATCACACATATCAGTAAATGTTTGATGAATCAATAAACACATATTTGGTCTCCTAACTGAACTATTTGGGGAAAAAATCACAATCCATAAAACATAGATCAATTTGGTCATTTTGATAAAGAGAGAATAATTTTTTTAACAAAATTGAAACAGGCAGCCTGACCAGGTGGTGGCACAGTGGATAGAGCGTTGAACTGGGATGAGAACCCGAGATCGCCAGCTTGAGCGCGAGCCCATCTGGTTTGAGCAAAAGCTCGCCAGCTTACACCCAAGGTCGCTGGCTCCAGCAAGGGGTTACTCATTCTGCTGAAGGCCCCCAGTCAAGGCACATGTGAGAAAGCAATCAATGAACAACTATCGTGTCGCAACGGCAATGAAAAACTGATGATTGATGCTTCTCATCTCTTTCCATTCCTGTCGGTCTATCCCTATATATCCCTCTCTCTAACTCTCTCTCTGTCCCTGTAAGAAATAAATAAATAAATACCTTTTAAGAAAGAAAAATAAAAAAAAATTGAAATAGCCATATATCTCAAATAATAATTCCTTCAAAACATTATTTGTCATGGCCAGAAACTTGTGTACAAAATTTATTGTCTCCTATTATTGGAGTTTAGTTTACTTCCATGATAATGAACCAGAGAATTAATATTATTATAAATTTATTTGGTAGTATATTATTATTATTTTCTAGGGAAAAATCATAGAAGTAAAATTCTGGTGACAAATGTTGTAAACGTTTTCAAAATTTTTGATACATACTGCCAAATTACCCTTTAGAAGAATTCTACAACTTATAACTCACCAGTAGTAAAGAAAATAAGAATGTCATTTTCATGCAATCTTGCCAAAATATAAAACCTACTTTGCAATTGAATAAGTTAAAAACTAATATGTAATAGTTTGTTTTTATTAGATTTACTTTGGTACATTTATATGAGTAAAGAATCTAAATAGATTTATTAGAATGAGTATATTTTTTTCCATATTTCCTGTTTATAACCCTTGCTCATTTTTCATTGAGATGTTGATATTTTAGTATTGATTTAAAAGTTCTTTGAATATTATATATAGTAATTCTTATGAGCAAGAATATAACAACCTGTGATCATTTGGGGACTTTTAATGTTATTTGTAGTAGCCTTTGATTCCTACATCTTTCATTTTGAAGAAAGGCCTTTTGCAAATTTTTAAAGAAATATTCATGGGTGGGTTGTATATTTTTGAAACCATTTGCAGGTAGGACAAAGTGCTTCTGTCTTTTTCACACATTAAGAAATGACAACTTGCTGGGTCTCTGATGCTGTGTTAATATTCTTTTCATTTCAAAACTAGTTATTTCCATACATGACTTCTGCAATTTAATGTTTTATACAATTCTTTGATAATATACTTTTAAACCTCCAACTCTAGGTGTTTTCCTATTGACTTTGAGAATTGAATGTCGCCCACAAGCTGTCTAAAGTTAGTCTACAATTGTTCCTTTGTATCTAACTTTTCCGTCATGTCTCCTGGATTTTATAGAAATATTTTATTTATCTTCTAAAAAGGGAAAAATTTCTGCCAGGTAGTTTGTTAGCATCTTATTTTTTTCTTCTTCTTTTATTCATTTTAGAGAGGAGACACAGAGTGAGAGAGAGAGAGAGAGAGAGAGAGAGAGAAAGGGGGGAGGAGCTGGAAGCTCAACACACATATGTGCCTTGACCAGATCAGTGCAGGGTTTTGAACTGGCGACCTCAGTGTTCCCAGGTTGACGCTTTATCCACTGCACCACCACAGGTCAGCATCTTATTTTTTTAATTTAACTTCTTAGGGCATAAAGGACATGTTCAATCTGAATTGCTATTTTTAAGACAAAAATATTCTTTTAGCTATGTCTTTATCATTCCTCCGTTAAGAACATCAATAAACTTAGGTTGGATTTTTATGATATTGTCCTCCATATCTATCTATCTATCTATCTATCTATCTATCTATCTATCTATCTATCTATCTATCATCATCATCATCATCATCATCATCTATCTATATCATCTATCTATCTATCTATCTATCTATCTATCTATCTATCTATCTATCTATCTATCTATCTATATTTTTTTCCCCAAAAACAGAGAGAGAGAGAGAGAGGGATAGATAGGGACAGACAGACAGGAACGATGACAGATGTGAAGTATCAATCATTAGTTTTTTGTTGCAACACCTTAGTTGTTCATTGATTGCTTTCTCATATGTGCCTTGACTGCGGGCCTTCAGCAGACCGAGTGTCCACTTGCTCGAGCTAGTGACCTTGGGTCCAAGCTGGTGAGCTTTGCTCAAACCAGATGAGCCTGCGCTCAAGCTGGCTACCTTGGGGTCTCGAACCTGGGTTCTCTGCATCCCAGTTCAATGCTCTGTCCACTGCACCACCGCCTAGTCAGGCCATATCTATATATTTGCCACCTTTGTTCTCAATTCTCTTTTTTTAAGCTACATCATTAAAGAATTTCTTATGTTATTCTTGTCTCTGATTCAATTTTCTACAGTATTAATTTTGATATTTTTCTCAATGAGAATTCAGATATTTCTATTGTACTTTTTGTTTCCATTTCATTCAACTTTATTTTACCCAGTAAAATTTCAAATCACTGAATTTCAATCTTTAATTGAGCTTGTTTTCTGTTTCTCATCCCCCATTTTTTTTAACCTTTTCTGTCTCCTCATATCTTTCTGCTCCTATTTCATAGAAGACATCTCTACTCATTACCTGGTTTTGTAGCCAAATTCTTAAATATTTTTGGGGGGCTATCCCAATAACTATTTTTTCTTATGTAACTTAAGGATAACTAGCTTTCTCTGTAATTTTTTTCAAAGTCCTTATATATAGACTAGACTTCTGTACTCAATATTTTCAATTAATAAGATATTTGACTGACCATGATAGACCATATCACAATTATTTGTGTTGATGATAGTGGCAGATTTTTTCCTTAGCTCCATTTTCAACTTCTAGGTAGCATTCAACTAGAGTACTTAGATTGATGCACTATCTTCAATTCTCAATATCTGGTTCCTTGACACCATGAATCTGAATGCCCTTCACCCTTCTAAAAGCTTTACCAAGTCTTTTTCTCAAAGATTTTTGGATGCTGCCATATACAGAGCACCAATCACTAGAGTGGGAAAAACAAGACCTTGGACCTTTACTTTTAGAACTGCTAGGAAATTGACCATCACAGACATTTGTCAAGGAAACTAAAGTGGTAATCATTGCTATAAGGTGTTCAAACCAGGCGGCCACAGAAGAGGTGACCTACAGTGTGTCCGTAAAGTCATGGTGCACTTTTGACCATGTGACTGGTCAAAAGTGCACCATGACTTTACGGACACACTGTATTTACAGTGAAGAATGCTTCTCTTTAGAAAGTAGCAAAATAAGGGAAAGAATAAATAGGAAAAAAATCTACATTTATATAGAGCTCCTCCTATGGATTTAAATTTACAGAGCTAGCTAAATAATTAGTAAAAATACACACTCAGAGTCAAACTAAAACTCTATATCTCCTATGTATGTAAGATGGATGATTGCTGAAATTGTGGTTTATGTACAATCTCTTATTTGGTGGGAAAAATAGTAATTATACATTTTAATCAAGTGAGTCTTTAAAGTTTGAATTTGAAAATGTTTTCAGTAGCTAGAAGTTTACAGCCTGGCTCATGGTAGGTGTTCAATAAAGAGTTTTCAGCAAATAAATGACTGAGTAAAGACTATCTTTGAAACCTAAAATGGGTAGAGAACTGAGGTGGAGTTAAGGTTACTCTCTTCTTCTTGTCCCCTAAGAGGTGTAGGTTCTCTGAGCTATGCCACAGGGCACATGGGACTGAGAAGGCCACATGGGACTGAGAAGGCCATAAGTGGGAGGCTTAAGTTCCAAGCTGATACCCGACAGCACACTGAGGGAGCAGCTGCACTCAGCAGCATTTTATGAGCACTCAGTTTTCCCCACAGTCTATTCACTTCCAATAGACCATGCCCAGTTGATTGTACTTCACCATTGGTAACTTCTGCAGTACACAAAATCCCAAAGTTTCAAGGACAGTCACTTCAGTGTTTGGGATGTATATAATAAGAGTTATGTATGGAGAAACATTGATTCTTACACACCCAATTGTCCAAAAATGAGCAAGTAGTTAGAAAGCAAGCTGTCATGGTTTAAATCTGTCTTGGACCCAGGCTGACCTTGGGAACGTTTCTAACTCTCTCTGAGTTTCAGTTTCCATATCTGAAAAATGGAGGAATTGAACAAGACCATCTCTGAAGGCACTTTGGCTGTAATACCCGCAGTTCCCTTTCAGAAAGGACACTGTTCCCTTTATTAGACACTAGGAGGGTTTATGCTGAGCCCTATAGGTGATTGTTTAGAAGTAAACAGGAAAATTGCTTATAATGCCCCTCTTCCTCCTGTAGTTTGAGACTAAAAGGGTACGTTTTTTTTTTTTCTCACTATGTTCAGTTTTCAAAAGACATGCTGGAGGAAGTCAGCCAATTTCTGCCCACACAACTTCCAAGTGACGTCAATGGGAGCAGAGCACACAGATCTCTAGGCAAGTTTTGGCTCATTATGTGAGGGTTTTTTTTTTTCTTTTTTTAAAGAACAACTGCAAAAATTATTTCTCTCAACTCAAATTACACAATTTGTTCTTCTTTGTGCCCTGAGTCAGCACTAGACATAATGTGGAAAATAAAGCAAGGTCTTCTTTTTACACATCAAGTGAAACAAGACACGGTTATGCAAAACATCGAATGTTTAAGATTCTAGAGCACTCTCCAAGCAATATTACTCTTGCCATGGCCGCCTCCTCATTTCAACATCGAAGGTTGATAAATAATCATCAGATGGAAAACTGGAAAAACACATCTAATTATTCTTACTTTGATCTTAGATTTGATTTCCAATCCTGCTGTTGACATTGACATTGTATATCTTGGGTTTATGGCTTAACCCTCTGAACTATTTTAAAGGCCTTCCCTGACAAAATATAATGTGTGTTTTGTTCTCAGTGCAGCTTTGCATGATAAAGTCAAATAGATCTGGAAGTTTTATTCTACTTAATATAAACATGATTATAAGAGGAATAATAGGTAATAGTCACACAGCTCTTAATATTTCAGTGCCACAGAAATCCTGTTAAGTTGGTATTATTCTCTTGGTTTTATTGACTGGGAAAGGAGAGCAGAAGCATTAGGCCCAGCGTCACACAGCTGAGCAAACGACATCTGAGTTCCGAACCAGGCAGTCTGGCTTCATAATCGAACTACTATGTTGTCCAAATAATAATTTGTATATTTTTCCATTCAAAAGCATCTAATGGTACTTAGCTATTCTAGATTCTGAGCATTGCTTGTCCTAAGTAACATAGAACAATGAGGTAGAAACAAAATGAGTAGATAGGGGAGGAAACTCATCTTTGTTTTGCACCTACACACTGGACCAGACACTGTACTCAACAATTTATATCTATTTAATCTTTGCAAAAGCAGTCTGAGCAAAGTTTTATCAGTGACATTTTATTGATAACAAAATTGAATTTTAGGGAAATTGTCATTTGCCAAAGATCACATGGCTGATAAGGGCTTGAATTCTCCCATCCAAGTACTAACCAGGCCCTACCCTGCTTAGCTTCTGAGATCAGGCGCATTCAGGGTGGTATGGCCATAGACAAAGGCTTGAATTCTAACCTAAGTCTGTGTGTTTTCAACACCTGCACTTTCTTTACTGGAACACGGTGCCTTCATGAGCATGTGCAAACAAAATGCTTACAGTTTAGTGTCGTAGCTGCAACAGGGTCACACAAAGGCACCCCCAATATTTGGGAAGGGCTTAGAATATATTTTAGAGGTAATGATGACTAAAGGGAATTTCTAGATTTGAGAACTTTTATTATTAAACTTCACTATAGTGTATATGACCCAAACAGTGTTGGGAGGATTGTATTCAAATCTAGGTCCAAAGAGGTCCATGGGTCCCCACCCCCAAAGTACTTGGTTATTAGTGTATATTTGACTTAAAATAGCATCAAAACATAAAATTTCATTTTAAAGCAGTTTCAAATAAATTCAATGTTTTATGCATAAACTCTGGTACTTTTTAGAGCAATTAATAGAAATTTTTAAATGAAAAGGCAGTTTCTTATGAGTATGTGCAAAAATGAAAATTGGCATCCTGTATATGATATCCTAGAAAGACCGTTCTATAAATATTAAAAAGGTGAAATATATGAGAAATACTTATGAAAGTACTTTAAGTTTTTCAAAATGAAAATATAATATAAATTGAAAGTTATTCTGTTCTTTATTTGAATAGAACACTTCTCCTCAAAAATAGGACCAATTAAATGAAATAATTTGGGGTTTAAATTGTCCTCCTTTAGAGTTTGTTCACATCACACCAAATGTCTTATTTATATTTGAATACCACAGGGAATGGGCAAGAAATTGTATGTTTAAACTGGACTTTTTCAAAACTTTTAAGGCCAGAATATTTGCGCTGCCAAAGACCAAATTATTGCAAAGTGGAGCAAGCACCTGATCTTGTAGTGAGTCAGAATAAGTAAGTGTGTCCACCTGCAAATGGAAACAAATGCTTGCAAGGCCCCAGAGCACCATCTATTACACCCCGGTTATAGCGGTTAACCTGGTGGCCCAGGGTTTTGAACCAGCGACCTCAGCATTCCAGGTCAATGCTTTGTCCACTGTGCTACCCCAGGTCAGGCCTGAGACACCATTTCTAATCATCGTTATTCAAAAAGGTCTCCATAAACTTTCTTGCCTGCCCACCATGTCATGATATTCCAATAATATTACATCAGATAGTGTGATGTATGGTAACTTGAACATGTATAGAGGCACAATATTCCTTTTAATCACAGCTTTAATGCTTTGTTTAACTTCTCTGTCTTTCCTGGGAAGAGATCTGTGTAAACACCAAAGACCAGAGACTAACCGTTTCTATCCATCCTGTGTAACACAAGATATAACTCATTTCTGTTCAGTCTCAGAGTTCATTTATCTTCTGTGGTGCAAAATTTATTTGCTCTTTATCAGTCTGGATTGCAGAATTTTTAGCCTCTGAAAAGTCACTTTCAGGGCTGACTCGTGAGCATATGACCTATGCTGTTGCTCAAGACTTTGTCCTCAGAATTGCCCAAGCCCAGTTTAATAAATTTTTTTTTTAATTTTTTTTTATTTATTCACTTTAGAGAGGAGAGAGAGAGAGAGAGAGAGAGAGAGAGAGAGAGAGAGAGAGGAAGGGGGGAGGAGCTAGAAGCATCAACTCCCATATGTGCCTTGACCAGACCAGTGCAGGGCTTTGAACTGGCGACCTCAGTGTTCCCAGGTCGATGCTTTATCCACTGCGCCACCACAGGTCAGGCTAATAAATTATTTTTAAAGACTTAATTTATTCATTTTAGAGAGTGGAGAGAGAAGCAGGGAACACCAGGAAGCATCAACTCCCATATGTGCCTTGACCAGGCAAGCCCAAGGTTTTGAACTGGTGACCTCAGCATTCCAGGTCGATGCTTTATCCACTGTGCTACCACATGCCAGATCCCATGCCCAGTTTAAATGCTCTGTTGTCATTATCTTCAAACCCTTAATTCTTGAAGTTCCTTAATAAATAAGGAGCTCTGCATTTTCATTTAAACTAGAATCTGCAAATTATGTGACCAGTCCTGGTTACACTGTAATGTTAATGTATACAACAAATATAAAAAGTTGATTTGAAGTGTAAGAACTGAAATGAAAAATTGACCAAAGTGCCAGTAATGCCTTTGAGGGTTTTCTCCAACTTAGATGTTCCATTTAGTAAATATACCTGGATTATTTTTCTGAAGAATAACACTAATTTTTAAATTGAACTAAATCTCTCACCTATTATGTGATGCACACACTCATCTAGGTCTATGTGTATGTAATATTTGGGCAATGAATACTTTTTTTTCCAGCAGTTGATAAGTAAATAGAACAGGAAGGAATTGAAAAAATAAAAATCTTTTTAAATAGTTGTGACTAATCACTTAAAACATCCAACACTGTCTCCTTTCACTGTATTTATTACATTGCCTCCTCTTTCACAGAAGTCATAATCCTTTTTTATTTAGTTTTGGATTATTATTATTTATAAAAATATTGCAGATGTGCAGAAAAGGCACCAGAGTTGAGACTGAACTTTGCTATCCATACAAACAGCTTCGGAAGACTGGACGTCTTTACAACAGTCAGTGAGCACAGCCAGTCTCCCCGTGTTACTCTTTCTTTCTCTGTGTGGGTGCAAGGGCATGGGGAGTGGGCCAACATGATGTGAAATGCACTATGCAGAAGCCAGCATGAATCCCAGGCCTTTTTGTGGACAGAAAGGACTGATTGTGTGGCCAGCAGCTGGAATGCATGCCAGTCACTTTTTGGAGGGGTGTTAGCAGGCATGATTTGGCTGGATCGTTCGAGGGGTGGTGGAACAAGGACAGAAACATGGTGTCCTCTATGCACTTCTGTTGCTTTATAATTTTCTTCCTCTCCTTTGTTTAGATGTTGAAGAGGAATCCCATACATTCAGAATTCTTCAACCTTATTTTCTGAATCAAATGCTGTTGTTTCAAAACTGCAACCCTCCCTTTCAGGCAGCTTGGAAAGAAACTGATTAGAAAGTGTGCTCATTGTGGCCTAAGTTAGGGGACCCAGTAGAGCAGGCCGGTGGCAGAAAGACAGAGGACTTTTTAGCAAAGGTCTATGGATAAGGCCTGAAGTGGGACAATGACAAGATTGTAACAAATAGCATTATAGGGAACATTTTGTCTAGAATGGTAAGAGAAAAAGCCAGAATGTTTTTTCAAGGTATCTTATAGTTTATTAAAAATGTTTTTCAATCTTTTACATAATAGTAATAAAAATATTTACCTATAGAACTCCTTTTAGCTCTATTGGGTATAATTTTACAAAGTTGGGGGAAAAACCCACCAACACCAAGTCTTACAGCTTCTGCTTACTTGCTTACTCCTCTTATCTACTGAGAAGAGACATTGTCTATAAAAACTTATAAGAGGTTTGCAATTTTTGTTGGATTTTATTATTCAACTTAAACTAAAAGACAGGTCAAGTTCCAGATGATGTATCATTTTCTCTGCAAGTATCTACTGGAATAAATGGTATAAACATATGGTGTCCTCACACAGAAATATTTTCAGTAACATGAATACTTACATTTCTTATTTTGACTTAGATTTAAATGAGGCTTTTATTTTAATCTGCTATCCTTTTTCCAGAATGTCATTTTGGAAATATGGTTAATGAGATTTCACTTGAGCCCACATGCATTTTTAATTTCCATGTTATAGTTAGTAAGGTTATCCAACCGAACCCATCAATTGACTCCTACTTGCACACCCCACCTGTTCTTCCCAGCTCATGCAAAGCTCTGGAATGACTTAGTAGTCTTCTCATCTTGGTGAACTGCAAACTCTGTCTCCCCATACCAGGAAATCTCAGCTGAAATCTCTGCTCAGTTGTAAAATTAGCTCTTGCCTTTCTGCTGCTTTCTGTAGGACTTTGGAGATCTTCCCTGAACATGCATGATTTAGAAACCAGTCACCAGTTGAAAGAGGAATTTGTGCAGAGATTTTAGGGTTCTTATATGGATTTTCTTCTTAGAAGTTCTTTCCTATTTCAGCTCTTTTTGCAGCCCTCTGACCTGAAATCCCAAAGAAATATGGAGCTCACCTTTCTTTCACGAAGCATAGCCTTCCATTTTCTGTTTGGGTTGGTTGCTTTTAGTGTCTCTAGTCAGATATTTGTTTAGATTTTATCCAGCTTGTCATCAGAAAGAGGGTTCATCCAATACAAGCTACTCTGCCATGCTCGGGCTTGAAGTCATGAATTACTATCCTTAATAAAAAAGTATGAACAAATGCTGGTTTAAAATTGAACTATAGTTGAGGGAAATACGGGGAGGGGGGATGCATTCAGGGAGACACTGGAATCTATGTAAATACAATAAATTAAATTTAAAAAATTGAACATACAAAACTAACTGCACATTTATGCACCTGGAGAAAACAGACAATGTAATTTTAATATGATTTATATTTACAATTTTACAGAAGGATATAAAGGACCTCACAATCCCGCAAAAGATGTGCAAGACATTTATACAAAAAGTATAAAAACAGTTATGAACAAAAAGTCTTGAAAGATTCTATTACCTTCATAGAAACATAAGTATCATGTTCTCAGAAGGAGAGACTCGATATTAAAAAATATTAGTTCTCAACCCACCTCATATAGGGGGGATGGGAAATGATTGAAAAGACATGTCACAGCATAGGAAATAGAAAAAGACCCATAAACATTTGAAAAATGTTCAATTGCACTGGATATTCAAGGCATACAAAATTAAGTTCTTAAGAGACATTATTTTATACTTAGCAAATTCAAAAGGTTTTAAAAATCAAATACCAACTATCATGGAGAAATAAGAAGACAGTCAACTGCTTATAGGAATATAAATAGGTCCAACTTCCTTAGAAAATATGAAGTCATCATATATTTCACATGCCAGGAAATTTGCTCCTAGATATTAACTGGAGAAAGTTTTACACAAGTGTGAATAAAAATATTTATAAGCCTATCATCACTAATAATAAAAGCAAACAAAAACCCAGATGTCTAACAACAGCAGAAGGATAACTACATTATATCATTAGACTACTACACACCACAGTAAAAATGAATAAAATATAACTCCTTCTATCAATATTGTGGAAGCTTAAACATAGCAGTTTGAAAAAAAGTAAGAACAAGTATCCTGTTTGTCTCCATTTCCATAAAGTTCAAAACCAAGCAACATGTAATAATACGTATATTGTTCAGTGGGTACTTATGTCAGTGGGTCTGGTGAGGAAAAAATGGAAGAGAATTATACTATAAATGTCAGAATGGGTGCTTCCCCTGGATGGATTGAAGGGATGTGAGTGTAGAAAGAAACAAAAAGGATCTCAAAGGTGCAGTGCTGTGATGTTCTTTCCCATGCTGAGAATGATATATAAGTGCTCTATTTTCATTTTTTAAATTGTGCACAAATATTTAGACACTCTTCTCTGTGTGTGATATTTCACAATAATATATATTATTTTTACATATTTATGTTTTTCATTTTATCTTTATAGATTTTTTTTTAAACTGCGCTCTGGAGTCACTATGGATGATAAAGTGTCTGGGCAGCAGGGGCCCAGGGATAGGGTGGGCACGGAGCCCGGGGCTGGTGGAGACAAGACTACAAGATGCGGCATCAAAGGCCAGCATCTGCCACATTGGGATCCTCACCAAACACACGGATGTGACTTTGGGGGTGGTTGTAGGCTGAATAGCCCAAATCTAGCACTTCATTACCCAAATCCCTGATTGGCATATTGCTTTTAAGGTATCTTGGGAACAGATGAAGATAATCAAAATAGCCATTAAAAATATGAGTTTGAGATCTAAGAATGATGCCTGAGCTTAATGCATAGATATTACCAACCTATAGTCAAGCTGTGACTACAAATGGGTTCATCAGGGGGGATATGAAGTATAAACCTCCAAAGAGCACCTACTACAAACATCCATCAGGGATCCAGCTTCTCATCTGCTCTTCTCTTGGCAGAGATGATGTTAGGGCAATCATGGCATCCATGGGTCCCACTCCTCTATAAACCAAGATTACAGTCACTACTTTAGATACTCACATACCACCTATGGATGTACTTGAATACTCTTAACTGAATTTCTAAACTTTATTTAATTACCTGATTTCCACACAGTCAAGGATATTATTTCATGATATGAACACAGTTTCTCTAAGAGTGACCTTATACTCTTAACACATATTAGAGTGTTATTTTGTATAATTAACCTACTACCTGGTTTGAAAAGCATGACCAAGAAAGAGTTACAAATAGGTTATTAACCAATAGGTTATTATATAATTACCTAATAGTAATTATATAGATGATAACACAAAGCTCTTCCTTGTATATATAACTCTTTCATGGGAGGAAAATATTTGAATTATTAGGATAAAAGAAAAAAGAGAAAATATTTGACCATAAAGAAGGATTCAGTAATTACAGTGAACATCTCATTAAATGTACTCTTTCTTAACAGGAAGGCTGGAAAACTCTTAAGTTATAAGCTGTCCCTATGAATAATTAACTGTGGCAGGAAAATTCTAGGTGGCCCATCAAATATCCATACCCACAGCTATTCAGGGAAAAATATAAGAAAATCCAGCCTATAACCTGATTTGTCAGAGTGGTAAATTTTCTCCATTGGTTAATTGGATGGTCTTGTCCACCATAGGTCATAGATATCAAGAGTTACTATATTTAAAAAGTTAAAATAGTTAATAAATAATTTAATATCAATTACACGTACAAATGATGATATGTTTACTACAAATATTTAGCTACTAGAAAATTTAAATTTCATATGCAGGCTCACATTTGTAATTTATATAGTATTTATATTGGATGGCACTGGTACAAGTGGCCCTTGGATTTGTGGGCCAAAAGCACACCTGGGAATATTTTGAAAAGAAGTTGGGAACCCTAAAGTAATAGAATTTTCTTGCTGGAAAAGACTTGCAAAAGTGAGTGATAGAAAAGTGCTTATATGTTTCCAGGATGCCCCTGCTTCCCACCACATACACACACATAAACACACTAACAAATACCCATACATGTAAAGCTGTGATGGGTATAAATGAAGAGCTGTTATAAAAGAGTTTGACATCACTGGAAGGATCTCTAGTATTTCTAAATGCTCTGTGGGTGTGTAACTGGATGTTAGAGAAAGAATATAAATTTTAGAAAACCCGAGAGAACAGGAAGAAGAGATCATTGGCAGAGGACAAAAGGGAAGGTAGAACGGCACTCTGGAAAATAAAAATAAAATGAGCAAAAGCTGAAAAGAGAAAAAATCACAGGTCTTTAGTGGAATAGGACAAATGTGCTAATGATATGAATAATTAGCATCTTTAAAGGACTATTAGTTTACAAAGATCTCTTAGGTGTTGTTTTATTTTATCATCATAGAAATCTAGTCTTACTATTCCCATTGAACAGATAAGAAATTGAGACCCAAATTTAAGAAACTTCCCCAAGATCCCAAGATGACAGTTAGTCATTGATGGGGCCAGAACTTGGGGAACCAATGGCCCAGTTTTCCCAGGATGGGGTTTCCCAACACCCAAAACTTTGAGTGCTACAAGCAGGAATGTCCTAGGCAAACCAAGGCTGGTCATTGCATACTTGAATCCATATCTTTTGACTCTAAATCCCTTTATCTTTGTATTAACAATAATGACAAACATTTATTGAATACCTTCTATGTGCCAGAGACTATGTAATAATTACCTTACATAATTAATTATCTACTAAAACTGTAAAGCAACCCCATGACTTAAGCTGATTTTTCTTTCCATATAGTCCAGATTTCTTTTAAATTGTCTCTCAGATTATTGGTAATTTAGCCAAAGTCACACAGCTGGTAATTGGTTAGATTCAAACTTAGGTCATCCCAGTCCAGGGTTCATATTGCTACCCACTACCAAGCTACCCAGCCCTGAACTGCTGTCTCACACACTTGCTCAGGACCACTGTCCCTGTGGGGTCCTTTTGCCCTACTTACTTTCCAGTCATGTTAGTATGAAAATGTAACTTAACTGTAATTCATAGTTTTTTTCTCCAACACCTAACTTCTGCTGTAGCCCTTCTACTTGATAAAACCCTCCTGGCTTGTATTGGCAGTCTCCATTTGAAATAACCTCTCTTGCTGAAATCCTGTTCTAGGAGATGTCTTAATTCAAGAAGAGTTCTTAGAAGTCAAAGACAAAACAAAACGGAAGTTTCTTGGCATGTACCAGCTAGGGTTGCCAAGTAACTTGTTCTTAAAATTATAAGCAATTACAGGTGCTTTAGTAAAATTCTACTTTGTGTCATCATCTCTGATATGGTTTGCTTTTTTAAAAAATGTTTCTTGAGAGAATATGTATTAATTACATATAACAGAACTTGTGCCATTGAAGACATGAGAACAGATAAGCAAGTTTACTTTGTGATCCTGTTCTCATTATGTGACTGACAAGCTTGTCATCTTCCTATGACTGTAAATCCCTGGATGGCAATGACAGTGTCACTTTCTTTTCTCTGTAACCCATCATTGGCCCAGTGATTGACATAATGAAGGTTTCCTAGAAATGTAGAATTAAGTGGAATACAGTATTAGCCGGGGATCTTAGTGGAATGGCCTGGGGCTGAAGTCAAAGGGTTTATTTGATGCTCTTTTTATTGCCTATTGGTTTGAGACATGGGTTTGAGCCATGTCGCTTCTTCTCATACCTCAAGTTTCCAGAGTTGCATTTTCTGAGCACTGTTGGTATTTAGGTACCACTTCAAAAGGAAAAACTGATATGGCCTATTTGAATTACTTAACATTTTACTGAAAAATGTATACCGCTGCGTATGGAACAGAATGAGGAACATTTCCAGCACTCTGAAACACTCCTTCCATTTCTTTGTTGTCAATCCCATTCCCCACTCCAGGCCCTTGGCACCAGTGATACGTTTCCTGGCCCTTTAGCCCTGCTTTTCTGAGATACAGAATCGTGCAGCAGGTAGCTTTCTGGACTGGCTTCTTTCACTTTGTATAATGCTTTTAAAATTCATCTCTCTTACTGCATACTTTGGCATTTGCTCCTTTTTTGTTGCTGATTATTTCTTATTCCACTGTAGGGATATACCTAAATTTAACTGTGCCTTCCCAAATTCATGGATATTTGGGATTTTGTGTGTTATGAAGAAAGCTGCTATAAACAATGTATAGGTTTTGTTGTGGATGTATGTTTTCATTTCTCTTAGATAGATACCTAAGAATGGTCCTAAGGTGGCTGTATGTTTACCTTTAAAATAAACTGCCAGACTGTTTTCCAAGTCGCTGTAACACTTTGCATTCCTGTTAGCAATATCTGAGAGTTCTCGGTATTCCGCATGCTTGCAAAAACTCGGTATCATCAGTCTTTAATTTTAGCCATTCTTGTAGGTGTGTCTAGTAGATGTATTTCATTATGGTTTTAGTTTTCCTTCCCCGGGAAATGCCACTAAAAGATCTCTTATTCTGGTATAATTAGTATACAATACAATGATCTTACTTGTTAGAGTGGGATGAGTTTGACAAATGCACACCACTTACGGAATCCACAACACACAGACCATTGCCAATGGCCCAGAAGTTCCCCGGGGCCACTGTCCCGCCAATCTGCTCCTACCGCAAACAAACACTTTTGTGGTTTTCTTCCCTCCATAGATTACTTTTGCCTGTAGAATTCATCTATATGGAATTACACAAAATGTACTTTTCCTGTGGCTGATTTCTTTCATCCAGCCTGAGGTTCTGAAGGTCATCCAAGGCAAGTGTGTATCTGTTGGGCAGTTCCTTTTATTGCTGAGTCATGTTCTCCTGT
Source organism: Rhynchonycteris naso (assembly GCA_037038555.1). Lineage (NCBI taxonomy): Eukaryota > Metazoa > Chordata > Mammalia > Chiroptera > Emballonuridae > Rhynchonycteris > Rhynchonycteris naso. The sequence goes on from CM072997.1 coordinate 284,648,858, forward strand.
ACGGAGAAACCACAGTTTATTCATTCTCTTCTTCTTAGACTTTTCAGTTGTTCACAGTATTTTCTACTATGAATAAAGCTCCTATAAGTATTTTTGTTTGTGTGTTTTGGTGAAGACATGCTTTTATTTCTCCTGAGTGACTCGCTAGGAATGGAATTGCTGGGTCACAGAGTAGGTATATGATTACCTTCATAAAAAGTTACCAAGCTGTTTTCTAAAATAACTTTCCCATTTTTCATTTTTACTCACAAAATATGAGTTTCAGTTATTTGCCATCCCAGTCAAATTTTTTCAGTTTTGTATTGTCAATGGCTATTTTATTCTTTTCTTTTTTTACGTGGTGAACTGCTATTCTGCAGAAGCTTACCCCTGGACTCTCAAATCTTCTTTTGAAAGGGCTGTGGAAATAGATCATCTTCTCTTTGCTGGAGAAGACTTTGGCCCCTGCATTAAAAAAAAAAAATACAAACGGTTTATTTAGGTGGGTAAAACTACTGTACCAAGAGGGAAGTTTTACTGTGCAAATCCCCTCTTCAAAGCCAAAGCATTTAAGGCAGAGTCAGTGTACAGGAGAGGTGGTTTCCGGGGATTTGCTTGTCTGCTAATTCCAACACCTGGTCATTTCAGGTCTGCCTCTATTGACTTTTTCTCTGGTTGCAGATTAAAATTTTCTATTCCTTTGTACATCTAGTAAAAGATTTTGGTATGTTAGGTATTGTGCATCCTAATAGGCTGAGAGTCAGGATTTTGTTGACCTAGAACAACTGTTAAATTTTGTTCTGGCAAGAAATTAATCTACTTGTGAACCAGCTGGTTCAGTTAAGGTTTGTTACTAAGATTTGTCAAGGTAGGTCCTGTGTCGTCCTCACTCTGGGATGAGAGTGACCTTCCTCCTGAAGTGTGGCGGTGGTTTTCAGATCTGTCACGTGCCTAGCATGTCAGTGAAGCCTCTCCACTCTGGCTGGTTAGCTCGCCAAGGACCCCAAGCTCTGTCCACTCTGGCTTCTCCATTCCATTCCCTGCTCCCTAGTAGCTCTGCTCTGCTCTACCTCATACAGTCTTGCCCTGGCCATGAACAGGATAATAGTTGGCCAAAGTATTAAAGGGACCTTTATGCAGATTTCTGTCGTTTCTTCTCTATGTAGTTTCTAGTCCTCTTCTCTCTTGGAGTCTGATCCAAAATTCTAGCCACGCCATCTGCCTCCTTGGCTCAGCAAGACCACTGTGCACTGCTTTGGCTCCACCTCCCTGTGCCTAGGCAGTGATTTGGGATAATAAGGGAGCTCTTATCATGTGATTTTTCTCTCTTAGAATACACAATTCTATGCTAAATGTCTTCTAATACTTGAAAACAGTTGAGTCTAATATTTTTCCATTTTCAATTTTTTTTACTTTATTTTGAGAGAGTGCGAAAGAGAAACATCAGTTGTTCCACTTATTTATGCATTATGCATTCATTAATTGATAATTGTACGTGCATTGACCAGGGATCAAACCCACGACCTTGACTTATTATATTGGCACAATGCTGTAATCGACTGAGCAAACCAGCTAGGGCACCATTTTAATGACTAGATGAACTCATCATTACCAGGGACTACTATGGCTGAGAATGGGAGCTACCCATAATGGTTTTTTCTGTTTGTTTTTTGTTTTTATTTTCAATTTTAATGGGGTGACATTAATAAATCAAGGTACATATGTTCAGAGAAAACATCTCCAGGTTATTTTGACATGTAATTATGTTGCATACCCATCACCCAAAGTAAAATTGTCTTTTGTCACCTTGTATCTGGTTTTCTTTGTGCCCCTCCTGTCCCCCTCCCCCTTTCCTTTTCTCCCCCCCTAAACACCACACTCTTAGTCTCACTATTATGTCCCTCCTATGTAATCATACAGTTCTTGTTTTTTTCTGATTTACTTATTTCACTCTGTATAATGTTATCAATATCCATCCATGTTGTTGTAAATCAGTGATAGTCAACCTGGTCCCTACTGCCCACTAGGGGGCGTTCCAGATTTCATGGTGGGCAGTGGCGGAGCAACCAAAGTATAAATAAAAGGATAGATTTAACTATAGTAAGTTGTTTTATAAAGATTTATTCTGCCAAACTTAGAGAAAATCCAACATAAAGTACTTGGTAAGTAATTATTATTCTATGCTTTAACTTGCTGTAACTCTGCTTTGTAAATTTTATAATGTAAAGTTACTTCCCTACTTTATAAATCACCATTACTGTGGAACCGGTGGGCGATTAGAAAATTTTACTACTAACAGAAATACAAAAGAGGGCGGTAGGTATAAAAAGGTCAGCTACTCCTGTTGTAAATGATATGATACGATGTCATCATTTTTTATGGCTGAGTAGTATTCCATAGTATATATATACCACATCTTTTTTATCCAGTCATCTATTGAAGGGCTTTTTGGTTTTTCCATGTCTTGGCCACTGTGAACAATGCTGCAATGAACATGGGGCTGCATATGTCTTTACGTACCAATGTTTTTGAGTTTTGGGGGTATATACACAGTAGAGGGATTGCTGGGTCATATGGTAGTTCTATTTTTAATTTTTTGAGGAACCACCATACTTTCTTCCATAGTGGTTGTACTACTTTACATTCCCACCAACAGTGGATGAAGGATCCTTTTTCTCCACAGCCTCTCCAACATTTGTTATTACCTGTCTTGTTGAGAATAGCTAATCTAACAGGTGTGAGGTGGTATCTCATTGTAGTTTTGACTTTCATTTATCTAATAGCTAATGAAGATGAGCATCTTATCATATATCTTTTGGCCATTTGTATTTCTTCCTGGGAGAAGTGTCTGTTCATGTCCTCTTCCCATTTTTTTATTGGGTTCTTTGTTTGTTGTTCAGTTTTATGAGTTCTTTGTATATTTTGGATATTAGGCCCTTATCTGAGCTGTTGTTTGAAAATATCATCTTCCATTTAGTTGGCTGTCTGTTTGTTTTGTTGTCAGTTTCTCTTGCTGTACAAAAACTTCTTAGTCTGATGTGGTCCCATTCATTTATCTTTGCCTTCACTTCCCTTGCCTTTGGAGTCAAATTTATAAAGTGCTCTTTATAACCAAGGTTCATGAGTTTAGTACCTATGTTTTCTTCTAGGTACTTTATTGTTTCAGGTCTTATATTTAGGTCTTTGATCCATTTTGGATTAATTTTAGTACAAGGAGACAAACTGAAGTCGAGTTTCATTATTTCGCATGTGGCTTTCCAGTTTTCCCAGCACCATTTGTTGAAGAGACTTTCTTTTCTCCATTGTGTGTTGTTGGACCCTTTATCAAAAGTTATTTGATCATATATATATATGTGGTTTTATTTCTGGGCTTTCTATTCTGTTCCATTGGTCTGAGTGTCTATTTTTCTGCCAATACTATGCTGTTTTGATTGTCATGGTTCTATAATATGATTTAAAGTCAGGTATTATAATGCCTTGGTTTTTTTGTTTTTTGTTTTTTTTTTACTCTGGAAAAAATAAGTATATTAAACATTAAGTCCCAAACTATTTCTTCATCCCTGAAACCAGAATTCTACTGCTACTAATATACAGGGTAGGCAAAAGTAATTTCACAGTCATTCCTATGGAAAAAGACAAGCAGGTTATGATTATTTCAATGACTTTATTCACTCTGTGTTTCACGACTCACAACAATAAACCTACTTTCATCCACTCCCATATAGGCTGCTATGCAGCAGAGTAAAAGTATCTGCAAAGGACAGAGAAGGTCCTACTAAAGTACTATATTTCCCTAAGAGCCAATTCTATGTTCAAATGTATTTTATAGGGAACTTCGAAAAATATTTGAAATTTTAATTTTATTTAAAGCAAGTTTACTGTTTTATCATAGCCAGTTCCTGTATATGATTTACAAAGATGTCACAAAGGTATTTGTTTAAGGTAGAAATACAGTGTCAATGGTGTTCAAGGTATTGCATTGCTGCTTGGACAAGGAGTGAGTACAGAATCCTATCTGGTTTGAAATATAGTAACTAACATTTTATAATAAACAAAATGTTCTGAATCAGATTATTTCTATAAGTCTGTATATTTTAACATGGGGTTGTTTTGTGTTGTGTTTATTTCCTCTATGGTCTTATGGGAACTTTTTAAAGCTAACTGCCTTTTGTGGTAATTTAAAACACTCCTCTAAATTATTATTCCTAATGGGTGAAGTATGAAAATATCAAGATTCTATATCATTTTTTCAGGTCAACTCCATATGGGAGTCATTCTCCAGTATAAATATGTGTTCAGCTTGTGGAAGGAATCACAAATAAAAATAAAAGAACTTCTCAAAACAAACAAACAAAAAACAAAACAACTCCTGTAGCTATAATATGGAAGGGTAACAATCCGAACCAATCTTTCCACCAGTGCCACTGAACGCCTCTCTTTGAAAGTCTCTTACTTCAGTTTCAATTGAAAATTAGGGGCAACAGATAATGAACACTTTGCTCATTTTGACCTAACAAGGAGTCTTTTAGGAGACTTATCTAAGGATCCAGTCTTCCAGATGTTATATCTGTAACTCTCTGGCTTATTATGGCTTCTTTAATCTTACTAAGAAAAAAAAAATCTAAGATACAGACACATAATAAAATGTCATTAAAACTTAATGTAATTGATACATTTAATTAATCATATCCTTTCTGTGAATTGCTCTTATCACTTCCTTCAACAATTTATAGGTTCTTTTTTCTCAATCTGACAGTAGCACATACTACATAGGCATTCTTCAAGCAAAACACACAGTATTTTGTTTTTTCTAATATATCTGTATGCACTTTATAGTGCGAAGTAACTCCAGAAACAAAAGACTCAATTTAACTTCACACTCTGCCACTTACTAGCTAAATGACCCTGAACAAACTATTTAACTTCCATGAGAAATGTTACATGTTAAATGGTTATTAGGCTACTACTTGCTTCACAAGAAAGTTGTGAAAAGTAGAGGATTTAATACAGGTCAAAATGGCGTCTGGCACTCTGTAAGCATTTAGTAAACCGTAACTGTTATGATCATCATCATCATTATTATTATAACAGTTTACAAAGCTCTTTAAATTAGTTTGCTCATTTAGTTTTCACAGCAAAATTTTAAAGTAAATGTTATCCCCATTTTATAATGAGAAAACCAAACTGAAGTACATGTCTTCTCACTCTAAAAGGCTGTATTTTTGTCTTAATTTTCCTAGTAACACTAAAACATTCTTTTTTTTCAAATGTTGATGATGAACCTTTGCTCACTTTAGCTCAGTCATCTGCCTAAATAATAATTTCATAAAGATATTTTTAGTATCAAAAATTTCATTGACAAAAAAGAGTTCAAGATTATGATGCAATTCTACTAATAAAAAATGTGGCCATATCTGTTTAGTCTTTTATAATATTGTTTACAATTAGAACACAGACTGTTTATAATAATAGATGAGAAACAGGTTAGAGGTGTAGCACCTTGGCTGGCACACAGAATGTCAGTTCTACTCCACAGCCCCTTTTGCCTTCTAAACAACTGTATTCTAAATTGTGCATTTATTAATCTTTTAGAAAGTTTTTCTTTGATACCAGTTTTTAACTTTCAGATACACATAATCCTCTCTACCAATGTGGACAATTTGCTTTTCAAAGCATTTGTAACTTGACTTCCCGAAGGATTGGTGAGTCTGTTTAGGACTGTTTTTGTGTGTTATCCATATAATAGACTCCTCAAGCTTTTTTTTAAAATTATTATTCCTATAACAAGGCTTTACTAGTCTGACCATGTTTCAGAAGAAGATTCACCTAAATATCAGTAAGTATAGTTAACTTATCAACCCATAGAAAAATAACCACAACACATGAAGTTTGTTTGAAATCCTTTTAAGTACTGATTTAGACTGAGTCTGTGATCTAGGTCTCTTTCCACTTCTTTTAAGAGCTAATCCTGGTAAAGGAAAGGCCTTTGAAGTGAGAGTTGGTTAACCATTTCCTGCAAAGGGTCTCCAATCCAGTTCAAACTGTTTTGGAAATGTCTCCAGCTTCATCAGCGAGTGCTGAGGGATGATGTCACTGTGGGATTTCGACCGAACTTTATGTTCTGATAAACAATGTGGTGCTGGTAGTCACCACTGGTGAATTCTTTTTCTCTTGGAAGGAGCCAGCAAAGCTCCTTATTCATTTTCAAGCTTTGTTTAAAAACAGAAGGTAAAATAGAAAAAAAGTTGGGAATGGCCAAATGCCAAGGAGGACCAGCTATTATAATCAGTGAGTGCTGAGGACCATATATCGGTTCAGTTGCACTCCTCTTCGAGTACAATGCAAGTAACTGAATGGAGTTTCTTGAGAAATAAGCTAATAAATACCAACTAACCACCACTCGTCTCCTGTTTCAATCGCCAGCCTAACCCTCTGTGGTAGAATCCAGATGGCAAAGGTTATCTTGGAATCAATGCTTTTCTTAGATGAATGGATGTGTTCAGGAGGCTGGAAGGGACATCGTGGGGGGGGGACACTCCTCCATTGGCAACAATAACAATGAAGGAAGCCAGCAGGCGGTTTTGCAAGCTCCCCCCTCTTCCCCCAATGAAAGCCAAGAGAACATTGCTTGTCACCAAACTAGGAATAAAAATGCCAGAGTTTTTACAGAAATGAGCACACAAGAAAATTCCTGATTATTAATGTGTTCATTATGACATGTTCCCGTATATTACCATTTTCATAGCAGAATGCAACCCATCCTCTGGGTACTCTGAGGGTTTTTATTTTTATTTTTTCAAGGAAAACTACTTAAGCAATTCTTGTTCGTAGAAAGGGATTGTCATTTTCTTCAAGAAGCAAGGCTATATGCCAATGAAAATAAATAAATAAACTGTAGCTCACAATTGTATTCTAATGCCTTCAGAGAAGGTTAGACTAGAGTCCAAAGCCATAATTATTTGTCCATAGTGAGGGTTTCAGAATTTAGAGGATAATTTGAACTCCAAATAGCGGTATCCAAAATTTGTTCCTGACCTGTTCTCCATAGCGTTTCTTGCTATCAATAATAATTGTAATAATATTAATAATGGAAAGTTTCAAATCCTTTTCATATTCCTATTCCAACCTCTATTTTCAATACTTATTCCCTCCCCTACCATTTCTAAAAGCATCCTGAAAGCAATGAAAATAAAATTTACTGAGTCAGACAGAACAGAGCCAATATACGGCTTTCTCCCTCCTACCATTTAATACCCATGAAATGAGCGTTAGCATTAGAATTCACTTCATGAGGGTTATTTTTACTGTGGTTTATATAAGCTAAAGCTTAAATCCACTTTTTTACTGGTTTACATGGTCCATTCTGTTTCTGTTTTCTCTTCTGCAACCTAACACTCTCAGGGTCTCTTAAATCAAGTCTTTATTTTCTTATATACAACTCTGGATTATGTAAGAGAAAACACAAACCCAGAATGGTGTTTTGTATGAGACAGTAAGGTATGCCTGAGTCCCAAATGGCATGGGGACCAGGGAATCATTTTGAGTTGCAAGGTTCAATAGTGAAACTCTATAGCTTTTCTGGCCCTTACAAATCAGGTCACAGCTGCCTGGCTTCCTAATTTGGTTTGATATACTGTGAATTCCCAAGGGGATAAGTCACTCTCTTATTCATATGGAAGTACAGGAAGCATTCCAAAAGAAAAATCAGCCAGAGCGCATCTGTGATTTTAAATGTCTCTCCCACCCCACTATGTGGATAATCTAGATCTGACTCACAGTAATTATTTACCATATTACAGAAGTAGTATATGCCATTTTTCATCTTTTGAGATGTGTAACTTCATTATTGGGAATATCCACTAAGACAATATTCCCAGGGGATTTCTTTGCTGCTTTAGGAATGTTGCATAGCAGAAAGCCACCTAATAAAACACTAAATATAAATCCAATCACAGAGAGAAAATGAAAGTAAGGAAAATTAATTACAAAATATTTTAACAGAGTCTTATGCCAAGTTTATGAAATAGCCTCATTTTTACAATATTATATATTTGTTACCTATTAACCTTACAAGGACATCATAAATCACCTTGCTTTATAAGATTTGATGAGGCAGAAAGATCTTCCCTGTTGGTCATCAAATTAAGATGTGGTATGATTTTACAGGTTGTTCCATCTCAGAATTTGGCTGTGTTCTATCTCTGTGGTTTCCAGAGCCAACCACTTCAGGGATTTTGGGTCTCTGCCAGTGACTATGACACACATATGCTTTTAATAAAGGGATGCAGCCACCTTCTGGAAAAGCTCCTTGCTTTACTAGAACTTTTAAGAGATATCCATCTTGTTTTATTAGTGTTTATTTTAAAAAGAAAGAAAAGAAATTGAAATAGGAAGCAGTTTATGTAGCCTACATTGTGTTTCTTCTTTTATGGTACAAATTAGAACATCTCTCATAAAGGGGTTCATGCAATTCCACAACTGTATGTTGAATGCCTCTTATGCCAAACTCTGCGCTAAGTATGGCAGACACCAAGACAATGAATGACCTGTTCTGGAGGAGCTACCGATATTACTTTATTGAAAAATGAATCAAAAATTAAAAATAATATGTAAGATATGTGGAAATATTTATTTAATGTCATATCTGATATAATATGTATATTTTTTATTTATTTACTGATTTTAGAGAGAGAGGAAGGGGGAAAGAGAGAGAAACATAAACTAAACACCACCCAAGGGTTTTACCTCTTAATAACATCGACTTTGAAGGTTATGTTTCAACATATTAATTTTGGGAGTGCACAAACATTCAGTCTACAGCAACTATTATCTATGACAGTCTAAAAAGTTCAATATGTCACTTTGTAAAAACCTCAGATTATCCAGTAAAGTAATAATACCTCACTCTCTTCCATAGTTGGATATTCCCAGGAGTTTTTGATTAAGTTTGTTTCATTGCTGACACATTGTGGCTTTAAGTGTAACTATGATGTGATGTTGCACTGCCAAATTGACCTTGTTCTATTTAATGGAAAAAATCAGCAGCAGGGTACACAAAATGGTGAAACTAATATTTTGAGAGGATTTCAAGAGGACATTTTTTTGAAACACCGGCATCTTGTTGCAAAACACCCAAGGAACTTCAGTATGAAAAAAATCACTTGTGAAACTAACCCTGAATACATTGATTGACCCCCCCCAAGAAAAACCCCTACAATTTAAACCCAAAGTTTTAATAACATTCAAGATTAGAATGATCTTAAAGCATTGTCTTGAAAGATCTAGCCACTTATGTTCTCATATGACACATAAATAGCTTTATAGAAATAGCTTTAATGCAGGGCATTGCACTGGCTGTTTTTCACTCTGACACTCATTTTTGTACCACCTGTATGGCAATTTAAAAAATTTTATTATTTTGTATTTTTGCTATTTTATCGGTATGTTGAAAATCAGTCTACCTACTCAACCTAAACATTGCTACTGTGTGAAAAGCACTTAATAAAATTTCATCATATTTTCCTGAATAAACCTACTGAACAAAAAAATAAAAATAAAAATCAAGAGTGACATTGAAAAATTACACATAATCTTTGTCTTTAAATAAATTTATCTCTTCTGTTGAATTCGTCTTCTTAGATTATTCTCTGGGTTATAACACTGTTTATAATCCTTTTTGTCATTACTCCAATTTTTTTCCTGTAATATTTATGCTAATTTAAGATGAATTTTATTTTTATGCTCACAATGTTTTGTTTTAAAATAACATTGTATGCTGGCAGAAAGTATGGAACTACCAGACATAATTTCACAGCTTAAAATACCATGAGGACTTGGGTAATCTTTACTACTGTATAAAGTGAATCCTGTAATTAATAACACTCAATGCCATTTCCAAGTGGCTTTCTGGGAGATTCTTGCATACTTTGCTTTCATTTTGCTCAAAGAGTGGTGGGCAGTGATGAAAGAATCCACTTATACCAGCATATCAAGTTATTGTTTTATCTCTATGTTATTTCGAATCTATGGTCATTTTCTGCCAAATTTCTGATTTTAAAAGATGACCTATTTTTAAGTTAACTGTTCTTATTCCATCGTATTTTTTAGAATTATAAATATAAAATTTGATTCAAGAGTACTTGAAATTGACAGTAGGATTATGGAAAATATAAATTAAGACTAAAAAAGCACCTAGTAGTTAATGCAAGAGGTTTATCAATAATTATACCATCCATATATGGCTCTTGAGCAGCTGAAATACAGCTATTCCAAATTGAGATTTGCTGTGAGTGCAAAATATACAGAGGATTTTGAGGATTTTGTACAAAAGAATGAAGATATTTCATTATTAATTTAATGCTGAAATAGTAATATTTGAGATATTATGGGTTAAATGAAATATTTTTTTAAAGTTTATTTTATTTTATTTATTTATTTTTTATTTCATTTTAGAGAGGAGACACAGAGTGAGAGAGAGAGATAGAGAAAGAGAGAAAAGGGGGAGGAGCTGGAAGCATCAACTCCCATATGTGCCTTGACCAGACCAGTGCAGGGTTTTGAACTGGCAACCTCAGTGTTCCCAGGTCGACGCTTTATCCACTGCGCCACCACAGGTCAGGCTGAAATATGTTAATAAGTGAACTTCATGTGTTTTGTTTTCTTCCTCTTTTTTCTTTCTGTTTTTATAAAGTGGCTACTAGAAAATTTAAAATTACACATGTGACTCACATTATACCTCTAATGGACAATCCTGGTCTCTGATACATAATTAATATTCAGTCATTTATTCTGTCTTGTCCAGAGCATGTGCTGTATAAGTGCACTTGCGTTTACCTGGCATTTAGTTGAGTGAGGGACCCAGAAGCTGTAGAAATGTGCCCCTGCTAGGTTAATTTCATATGAGCAGACACACACAGGCCTGCAGAATTAGAATTTTTCCTGTCAGGGACACACTCATGAGAAGTTCAAATACAGAGCCAGAGACACTCTAAGCAGGGTGTCATGTCACTCTAGCTATTCCTAACCTCTTGAGTAGCTCTCCAATGGTTGACATTTAAACAAAATTGTTAAAAATCCAGTTAGATATGCATAATATTTTTATGACATTTTAAAGTACTTAAGATAGTTTAATTAAATTTTTCATCAAATATTTGGTACCCTCCCATGAAACACATCTGAAAATCCACATGGTTCCACAGAACCTATTTGGAAAGTGCTGCTTTTAGAAGAATCTTCACATGTTTTGGTTTATTAGTCAAACGTGTATCAATCTGACATTAGCTGTGTTCTCTCTTTGTCTTACATTAGTGGTTCTCAAAGTCTTGTGGGTATGATAATGACCTGGGCACTTATTACCAACACAGACTCATTCAGCAGGCCTACTGGGTGAGGGAAAGGCCCTGGGATCGGAAATGTTAATGAGCTCCCACTCAGGCAGAATGGGCCTCCACCACTGAGAAGCCAGCTGAAGACCAATATTACCAGCCATCATAGAGATAACACTTTTTTTTTTTTTTTTTTTTTTTTTTATATTTTATTATTATTAATTCTAATGGGGTGACATCAATAAATCAGGGTACATATGTACAATGAAAACATCTCCAGGTTATCTTATCATTCAATTGTGTTGCATACCCATCACCAAAAGTCAAATTGTCCTCTGTCACCTTCAATCTGGTTTTCCCTGCGTCGCTCCCCTCCTCCCTATCCCATTCTTCCCTCCCTCCCCCCATCCCATAACCACCACTCTCTTGTCCATGTCTCATACCCTCACTTTCATGTCCCACCTATGTATGTAATCGTGCTGTTCTCAGTTTTTCTTTTTTTCTGATTTACTTATTTCACTCCGTATAATGTTATCAAGGTACATCCATTTCGTTATAAATGATCCGATGTCATCGTTTCTTATGGCTGAGTAGTGTTCCATAGTATATATGTACCATAGCTTTTTAATCCACTCGTCTTCTGACGGACACTTGGGCTGGTTCCAGATCTTCGCTATTGTGAACAATGCTGCCACGAACATGGGGGCGCATTTCTTCTTTTCGAACAGTGCTATGGTGTTCTTAGGGTATATTCCTAAAAGTGGGATAGCTGGGTCAAAAGGCAGTTCGATTTTTAATTTTCTGAGGAATCTCCAAACTGTTTTCCACAGTGGCTGCACCAGTCTGCATTCCCACCAGCAGTGCAGAAGGGTTCCCTTTTCTCCACATCCTCGCCAGCACTTATTCTGTGTTGTTTTGCTGATAAGTGCCATTCTGACTGGTGTGAGGTGATATCTCATTGTGGTTTTAATTTGCATTTCTCTAATGATTAGTGATGTTGAGCATTTTTTCATATGCCTATTGGCCATCTGTATGTCCTCTTTGGAGAAATTTCTTTTCATTTCTTTTGCCCATTTTTTGATTGGGTTGTTTGTCTTCCTGGTGTTGCTTTTTATAAGTTCTTTATAAATTTTAGTTATTAACCCCTTATCAGATGTGCTGTCGAATATGTTCTCCCATTGTGTGGTTTGTCTTTTTATTCTGTTTCTATTGTCTTTAGCTGTGCAAAAACTTTTTAGTTTGATATAGTCCCATTTGTTTATCTTGCCTTTTATTTCAGTTGCCCATGAAGATAAATCGGCAAATATACCGCTGCTACAGATGTCGGAGAGCTTGCTGCCTATGTTTTCTTCTAAGATGTTTATGGTTTCACGGCTTACATTTAAGTCTTTTATCCATTTTGAGTTTGTTTTTGTGATTGGTGTAAGTTGATGGTCTAGTTTCATTTTTTTGCAGGTAGATGTCCAATTTTCCCAACACCATTTGTTAAAGAGGCTGTCTTTACTCCATTGTATGTTCTTTCCTCCTTTGTCAAATATCAGTTGTCCATAAAGCTGTGGGTTTATTTCTGGGTTCTCTGTTCTGTTCCATTGATCTATGTGCCTGTTCTTATGCCAGTACCAGGCTGTCTTGAGTATAATGGCCTTGTAGTAAACCTTGATATCAGGAAGAGTGATACCTCCTGCTTTATTTTTTCTTTTTAAGATTGCTGAGGCTATTCGTGTTCTTTTTTGGTTCCATATAAATTTTTGGAATATGTGTTCTATATCTTTGAAGTATGTCATTGGTATTTTAATTGGTATTGCATTGAATTTATAAATTGCTTTTGGTAATATAGACATTTTTATGATGTTTATTCTTCCTAGCCATGAGCACGGTATGTGCTTCCACTTGTTTGTATCTTCCTTGATTTCTTTTATCAATGTTCTATAATTTTCTGAGTACAAGTCCTTAACCTCCTTGGTTAAATTTACTCCTAGGTACTTTATTTTTTTGGCGGCAATAGTGAAGGGGATTGTTTCCTTAATTTCTTTTGCTGATATTTCATTGTTGGTGTATAGAAATGCCTCTGATTTCTGAGTATTAATTTTATATCCTGCCACCTTGCTGAATTCATTTATAAGGTCCAGTAGTTTTTTGACTGAGACTTTAGGGTTTTCAATATACAATATCATATCATCTGCAAATAATGACAGTTTTACTTCTTCTTTTCCAATTTGTATGCCTTTTATTTCTTCTTCTTGTCTGATTGCTGTAGCTAGGACTTCCAGAACTATGTTGAATAAGAGTGGTGAAAGTGGGCAACCCTGCCTGGTTCCTGATCTTAAGGGGATTGCTTTTAATCTTTGTCCATTTAGTATGATGTTTGCTGTCGGTTTATCGTAGATGGCCTTTATCATGTTAAAGAATGATCCCTGTATTCCCACTTTACTGAGAGTTTTGAGCATGAATGGGTGCTGGATTTTATCAAATGCCTTTTCTGCATCTATTGAAATTATCATGTGATTTTTGTCCTTCCTTTTGTTTATGTGGTGAATCACATTGATTGATTTGCGAATATTGAACCAGCCTTGCCTCTCCAGAATAAATCCCACTTGATCGTGGTGTATGATTTTTTCCATATATTGCTGGATCCGGTTGGCTAATATTTTGTTGAGAATTTTAGCGTCTAAATTCATCAGGGATATAGGCCTATAATTTTCTTTCTTTGTGTTGTCTTTGCCCGGTTTTGGGATCAGAATTATGCTCGCCTCATAAAAGGAGTTTGGAAGTCTTCCTTCCTCTTGAATTTTTTGAAATAGCTTGAGGTGAATAGGAGTTAGTTCTTCTTTGAATTTTTGATAGAATTCACTTGTGAAGCCATCAGGCCCAGGACTTTTCTTTTTCGGGAGTTTTTTGATAACTGTTTCGATCTCATTTGCTGTAATTGGTCTGTTTAGGTGTTCTGATTCTTCCAGATTGATTTTTGGAAGGTTATATAATTCAAGAAATTTGTCCATTTCACCAAGATTGTCTAATTTTTTGGCATATAGTTCTTCATAGTATTTTCTTACAATGCTTTGTATTTCTGTTGTGTCAGTTGTTATTTCTCCACTGTCCTTTCTAATTTTATTTATTTGAGTCCTCTCTCTTTTTTTCTTGGTGAGTCTAGTTAAAGGTTCATCAATCTTATTTACCTTTTCAAAGAACCAGCTTCTTGTTTCATTGATCCTCTGTATTGTTTCCTTAGCCTCTATGTCATTTATTTCTGCTCTGACCTTTATTATTTCCTTTCTTCTACTTGTCTTGGGTTTTATTTGTTGTTGTTTTTCTAGTTCTTTTAGATGCAGGGTCAGGTTGCTTATTTGAGCTTTTTCTAGCTTCTTATGATATGCCTGTAGTGCAATAAACTTCCCTCTCAGAACTGCTTTTGCTGTGTCCCATAAATTTTGAGTTGATGTATGCTCATTATCATTTGTTTCTAGAAACTTTTTTATTTCTTCTTTGATCTCATTGTTAATCCATTCATTATTTAATAACAAGCTATTTAGTTTCCAAGTGTTTGAGTATTTTTCAGTTTTTCTTTTGTGGTTAATTTCTAGTTTCATGGCATTGTGATCAGAGAAAATGCTTGATATGATTTCAATCTTCTTAAATTTATTGAGACCATTTTTGTGTCCTAACATGTGGTCTATCCTAGAAAACGTACCATGAGCGCTTGAGAAGAATGTATATTCTACTGCTTTAGGGTGAAAAGTTCTGAAGATATCTATTAAATCAAGTTGATCTAGTGTCTCCTTTAAGTCTGCTGTTTCTTTATTAATTTTCTTTCTTGTGGATCTATCCAGTGTTGTTAGAGGGGTATTGAAATCCCCTACTATGATAGTATTGCTATTAATCTCGCCCTTTATATCCATCAAAGTCTGCTTTATGTATGTCGGGGCTCCTATATTTGGTGCATAGATATTTACAATAGTTATATCTTCCTGTTGAATTGTTCCCTTTATCATTATGTAGTGTCCTCTTTTATCTCTTACTACAGCCTTTGTTTTAAAGTCCATTTTGTCTGATATAAGTATTGCTACCCCTGCTTTTTTTTCATTTCCATTTGCATGAAATATTTTTTTCCATCCTTTTACCTTCAGTCTATGAGCATCTTTTGTTTTAAGGTGTGTCTCTTGTAGACAGCATATGTATGGGTCCTGTTTCTTTATCCATGCAGCTACCCTATGTCTTTTGATTGGATCATTTAATCCATTTACATTTAAGGTTATTATTGATATGTAGTTGTTTATTGCCATTTTATTCTTTAAAGCTGTATTCTTCGTGTGCTCTATTCATTCCTCCCTTTAAACTGTTCACAAGAGGCCCCTTAGTATCTCTTGCATAAATGGTTTGGTTTTTATGAATTCCTTCAGGCTTTCTTTTTCTGGGAAGCTCTTTATTTCTCCTTCAATTTTAAACGTTAGCCTTGCTGGATAAAGTAGTCTTGGTTGTAGGTTCTTGTTCTGCATTACTTTGATTATTTCTTGCCATTCCCTTCTGGCCTCAAGTGTTTCTGTTGAGAAGTCCGATGTCATCCTTATGGGGGCTCCTTTGTAGGTGATAGTCTTTTTTTCTCTAGCAGCTTTTAAAATTTTTTCTTTATCCATTAGCTTTGGTATTTTAACTATGATGTGTCTTGGTGTAGATTTTTTTGGGTTTCTCCTTAATGGAGTTCTGTGTGCTTCTTGAATGTGTGGAGTGTTTCCCAGCCTTAATTTAGGAAAGTTTTCTGCTATAATTTGATTGAACAAAGTTTCCATTTCCTGTCCTCTCTCCTCTTCTTCAGGCACCCCTATGATGCGAATGTTGTTTCTCTTCATGTTGTCACAAAGCTCCCTTAGAGTTTCCTCACATTTTTTAAGTCTCTTTTCCTTTTTCTTCTCTGCTTCTGTGCCTTTGTTTATTGTGTCCTCTAGCTCGCTTATTCGATCCTCAGCGTCATCCATCCTGCTTTTAATTCCTTCCATTGTGGTCTTCAGTTCTGATACTGTATTTGTCATTTCTGTCTGATTCTTTTTTATTATTTCAATTTCATTTTTTATACTTGTTATCTCTTTATTTAGGTGTTCATAATGACTATCCATTGTTGCTCTAATTTCTTTGAACATCCTAACTATCAGTATTCTAAATTCTGCTTCTGGTAATTTGGTTATATCTGGTTCATTCAGGTCCTTCTCTGGGGATTTCTCTTGATTCATTTGGTTTGCATTCCTCTGCCTGCCCATTTTTTCTGTGTATAAGCAAGTTGTGGCGACTGGAGTCCAGTAGGTGTTGCCTTTGTGTTCTCTAGGTGTGGTCTATCTGCAGGCCCCCCACCCCCTCTGCCGGTGCCTAGGGTGGTTGGGTATGAGCGTTGCCAGCGCCGGCCCACTGTGCCTTTTGCTGTGATTTCTGCCTCTCCTCCGTGGGAGGGGCTGTGACTGAAGCCACAAGATTAGCACCAAGGGTAGAGACGAGCACCTTTCCTCAGCTGCGGACCCAGCCTATTTCCGGACTTCCGCCCAGAACCAGCAGTCGGAGCCTGCTCGCTACAGTTCCGCGGGTTAGGCGGGGCTTTTGACGTGCTCTCAGCTGTAAGCTTTTGCCCGTCAGGAGCTTTAGCCCCGCCCTCGAGGCCAGGGCCCTTTGCGCAGGGTCGGAAACCAAGGTTTATTGGGGCGGGCGTGTTTGCTGGCTTCCGCCGAGCTGCGTACTTCCGCTCGTCCCGGACTCTACCCCGCCCCCGCGTTCGGAGCCCGCTCGTGCACGTATGTATGCAATCCGGGGTCTCTCCGGCCGGGTGGGGACAGCAGCGTGGCTCAGCTGCGAGCCTCCACTTGTCTCGGGGTCCACCCCCTTCCCGCGCTCGGAGCCCGCTTGCGCACGTACACTGGCCAACCGCGGTATCTCCGGCCGGGGGTGGGGGTGGGGTGGGGTGGGGGTGGGGACTGGTAGCGTCAGCTCAGCCACAGCCCCTGCCCCTCCCTGGTCCTAGCTCGGTCCCCGCGGTCAGGGCCGGCTTGCGCAGGGCCTGCCTGTTCCTGGCCTCCCGCTTTGTCCCCGTAAGTGGGATTAAAGGCGGGCCCGCAGCTTCCGGACCGCTTTCGCGGTCCCCTCTGACCCTCTGGGCTAGACCGATCTCCCACCGGCTTGGCCTCTGCCCACGCCGACAGAACCGCCTTTCAGCGTCCTGCCGCCCCAAACCCTTCAGCAACTGTCAGCAGAGTAGGAAGGGACCTAATACTCCACACTGTAGGCCTGGGAGCTCCCTCACTTGTTTCACAGCTCAATACTGTCCAAACGCCTCTTTTAGGCTCTAGGACTGGAGGCTGGGGCTTGGTTCCTGGGACCCAGGTCCCTCCCTCTCCGCCAAACTCTCCTCCCGCCACGCGGGTCTCTCCGGGCTGCCGTTTGCTCCGGGGAGCTGGGCAGCCCTCTTCGCGTTTTCGCTGTTCCTACCAGTCTCAATGTGGCTTCTTCTGTGTTCCTTGGTTGAAGAGTCCACTTAGTTTTGTTCAAAGTTGGTTTATCCAGGTGATGGTTCTTAAAATTGAGTTGTAATCCACTTTGGTTCTGGGAGTTGGAAGTTGGTACGTCCGCCTACTCCGTCGCCATCTTGCCTTTCTCCGAGATAACACTTTTGCTCATCTTAAATATCTCCTGAAGTGCTGTCTTGGAGGTCAGTAAGCTGGATCCTGAGATAAACTGTAGGGTCTGAAAAATGTTGGCCTCTGATTCCTACCAAAATAGCAATTTACTTGTGAATGAAATGGAGTGCACAAATTACATATTCTATTGCATGCATAAACATACAGCAATCATGAGATAATGCATAAAAAGTGAAGAACGGTATCTGTCGTAGAAGAAAGCCCTGCTTTTTCTCTTTTTCCCTATATATATATATACACGTTGTGTTTGTATGTGTGTATGTGTGTTCAGAAGAGAGATTTTTGTCAATAGTGCTGGTCTACCATATATTTAGACCAACTCTTTAAGAACTGGATGTTGTTTAATCAAGTACAAAACTTAAGGTTGTTTATGAATATAAAAATAATTTGTTGTCTTTCTGGGGTTTCCAAATATGTTGCTGTGTGCCATTTAACTTCTGTCAGTGACTAAAAACCAAATTTCCAAAAGAAGCATATTTCTATTTGCAAGAAGCAAACTGTCAGTAAGATGTTTTCTGAAATAGTTAGTTGAATGTCAACATTGGGTATTTCTTAATAAACTAACAGAAGAGTTCCCATAGGGCAGTGTAATATGACATAAAACACACAAAACTACAAACTGAAACCAACATTTTGTTATCATTCCATTGGATTATATTACATCCAGATGGGAAGATTGGCATTACTTAGACTCTTCTGACTTCAGTGGTTTGTGTGTGTCCATCCATTTTAAATAGAGTATTATTATTGAAAAGTTTTTATCTTGAAAAGTAAAATGAAGTTTTAGTTCTAGACTATTTCTCTAGGCTACAACCTATAATATAGTGTGCTATTATAAGTCACATCATATTTTTAAACAATTCCTTTCAGTCTGTTTATAAAAGTACAGTATTCACTGTGGTCCATAAGACTACTTATATTTGTTCATACTGGTCTTGGGAGGAGAAATTTTAGTTGACAATATATTTTTTCTATTTTTCTGAAGTGGGAAAGCTGACAAGATGAATGATATTTTACAGAATACTGCTAAATTTCCTTCTTGTGAAAGATGTATGAACCCTGGTCACTTCAATGCAGTACCCAAATTCATTTTCTTGACTAATTTCAAATAGTTTTTGAATATTTATTCTTTTGGGGAAAACCCCAAAATATTTAGTCAGCAATGAGCTTATGTTTTAGAAATTAGTATCCTTCTAGTCTGACAGACTTTATGGTATATTTGATTTATCTTATTTGTAGCCAAGTCTATAAAATGAGACAAACAAAAATTATTGGAATAAATACAAGTAATTTTTGAGATTGAAAGACTGTGAGTGGTAAGAAACCTGTCTAAGGTCACGGAGCTGGACCTGAGACTCAGGTTTCCTGTGTTCCTATGACTTCAGGCTGTTTGAGGGTATACTGTTTGAGCAGTAGTACTAGACCAGTGGTTCTTAACCTGGGTTCTATCGAACCCTAGGGGTTCGATGAATCAGTCTCAGGGGTTCGGAGAAGCCTCTGCCACAGAGGTAAAGACACACTTGTGCAGGTATGTCATTTGGGCAATGCTTTATTCTGGCCCCAAAAACATATTTTGTGGATTCAAAACAACAAAAAACAAATTAAATTTAAAATTAAAAATATGAAGGTATTAAAAAATATTAAATTCTTTAAAAAATCTGAATTTATTTTTAATTAGTGAAATAGTAAAAAAATATTTTGGGGGGCTGAAATTCTTTTATGGGGCCGAAATATTTTTGGGGGCCAGAATAAAGTAATACCGTAATTTGTTGTGAGTTCATGCACTTTGTTGGTTTTGTTTTTTGAGCAAGGTGATATTCATGCATGGCTCATTTTGTGCACCAGTAAAAAAACATACACCTATGTCTTGAATTTTGGGGAAAAAAATCATATTTTATTTATCACTAAAGAAGGGTTCGGTGAATGGGCATATGAAACTGGTGGGTTCATATGAAACTGGTGGGTTCAGTACCTCAAAAAAGGTTAAGAACCACTGTACTAGACTATGTTTGAAAGAAAACCACAGAAGAAAAGAACATTAGTATCAAAAGGAGTTGAAACATATAATTTGATTTTTTCATTCTCCCAGTGAGGAAACTGAGGCTCACAAAAAGCTAAGAAATTTGCCCAAGATCAGAGCTGGTTCTATAACCCAGATCTCCCAGCGGCCCCAGGGTAGCCACTTTAGAAAACATATAACCTTTATACCAATAAGAAAATAAGAATCAATGCATCTCACATATCACATTTTTAAAGAAAAATGAAAAGTGTTATCTTTATATACAAAATGTACATAAAATAAAATATATTGAAATAGGCAATTTGAAAAACTGATCAAAATTAAGAAAGATTAATTACAAGAGCCTTCTTAAGGGAAAGTAGGTAAGCCAGTGAAATGTGTGGTGTTCCTACATTATTGAGGTTAGATGAAGAGTTCATTTTGGATGAATACACAAAGTGGATATGAATAAGTCACATATGTATAAGGAGCTTATTCTGTCAGTATTCTGAGAGTCATTCTGGGAAGTGAGGAACAAATAAAATTGCATGGAAAGGGATTCTCATGAGATAAATATAATTGTGTGATCACCAAGTTTTCAGCGACTAGAAGCCTTGGATGTTTATAAGTGTTATTGGTGATGAGATAAAAAAACAATAGCAAAAACATACGTGTGTTTGTTATTTTTATTTGTCAAAGATATAATCCAACAATAAATTGTGTTATATAGGTCATACTGAGGATCCTAAGAGAAAAAGATATTTCTACTTTTTAAAGAAATTAAAATCTAAATAACGGTAGTGATTCTGAACATAAAAATATTGTTTAGGAAGCATATAATGCAAGCCCTAGACAGAAGAAAATTGACATTAAGATTTGGAGAAGGGAAAAATTATATACAGCTAACATAGAAGAGAGACACAAAGGGTGGGAAAGATAGGGAAGGTAATCTTCAAACTGGATCAGATGCACGGGTAGAATTTATTCATGGGCAATGATATATTGGCTTGGGTCACCTAAAAAGACCACTGTCACTACTTAAAATTGAATTGGAGTTTTAAATTTCACCTATTTTAAATGAAGTTGCCTCAAATAGAAAGTGCATATTTTGCTTAATTGAATTTATTCAATTTTTAAAACAAAATTTTCTTATCTTTTTACGTTGGGAATAAGCAAAAGAAAAAACTGAGTTTATAAACTAAAAGTAGAAAGACCATATAATTATAGTGTTATAATTATAGAATTAGCTTGACCAGGTAGTAACACGATGAATAAAGTGTTGACCTAGAATGCTGAGGACCCAGGTACAAAACCCCGAATTTGCCAGCTTGAGTGCAGGGTCAAATCATTGGCTTCAGCGTGGGATCTCAGACATGACCCCATCGTTGCTGGCTTGAGCCCAAAGGTCACTGGTTTGAGCTCAGAGTTGCTGGCTTGAGCAAGGATTCATTGGCTTGGCTGCAGCCCCCAGTCAAGGCACACATGAGAAAGCAATCAATGAACAGCTAAAGTGACAGAACTACAAACTGATGCTTTTCATCTCTCTCCCTTCCTGTCTGTCTGTCTCTCTCTCACACACACATGCTAAAAAAAAAAAAAAAAAAAAGAACTTTCAATGTCTTAGATCTTTGCCTTTCATAAAATTTTGAAATTGCTTGTACTATCCTCTTGTAACTGTTTATTTAGCCATCTATAATATTGGTCCCAAAATTTATTAGCGTGGACTAGAACCAAGAAAGAAGGTACTGTCTCTTAAAATTTCTGACATGAGATTACTTTTTGAATAAATCTAAATTTCAAAATGCCAAGTGACCATGCAAGTTATGTCTTTGTATTTACATGGTGAGGAGAAGGCCAAGACTAAAACCAGTCCCCCCTTCCTTAGATTCTTCTCTTGGTGCTAATAACAAACTATAAATATATATCGTCAGCCTTACTTTACTGTCAGCTTCAGAAATTTTTGTTCTCCAGCAAGACAGAAACTCTGGGCTCAGAAGTGTGCCAGGTATTTTATTGTGTGTTTGGCTGTTATTTTGAATGCAGATTTTCTCACACTTTGAACACCCAGCACACTGTTTGACTACTCTTGGATCACTAGCTAGACTTTTAGGAGTGTTCTTTTTTGTATATTAGTATCACATGCCATCTACCCATACTTTGTTTCTTCCTTCATTTAATAAACATTTATTAAGTGCCAGTTAAGCATGAGACACTGTGAAGCACCAGGAAAGTAACTGAAAATAGGATAAGGGCTTTATCTGACTTTTACTCTAGAAAATTACATCTCTGTGATTAATGCTTCCATAGATCTATCCTGGGTGCTAGACAGGCGTTCAGAAGGGGGCATTAACAAAACTTGGAAAGCTGAAGAAGACCCAGAAGAAGCAGGTGATGTCCAAGCTGTAACCTGAAGATAGAGAAAGAGGAGCTTCTTGGTGGGGTACAGGTCCTAAAGATGAGACAGATGCTGAGAGTTTGGAAAGGTAGTTCAGTGAGCCTAGAGCTGCGTACAGTTGGGGTGTGAGAGCCAAGGCATGAAGGGTTTCTGTGCCAGGTTAAGAATTCTGGGTTACTTTGAAGTGAAAGGGTAACCATTGAAGGTTTTGGAGCAAGAAAGTAATCGACTCATGTTAGTAGACCATTCCAGAGCTATATGACAACAGAGTGGAGTGGGTAGTATAAAGAAATGCTGATTCATTGGCTTAGCTGTACAGAAATCATCTAAGTACAGGATGAGAGTGCTATGGGAACTGAGTTGCTGGCCATAGGGTGGGGAAAGGTAGATTGGTTTGAGAAGTAGAAGCAAAATGACTTAAAAATTCATCATTCTTTTTTGAAGCTAAGCGAGTAAGTGTGGGAGGTAGCAAGATGGACAGGAAAAATCAGGTAAGAAACTTAGGACTCTGTCTTGCTCAATCAAGCTAGAAAACAAGGGAGAAATAAAAAATCTTATAAAAAATTATTTTCAAGATATTTAGCTTCCAGATATTTCAGGGGTACATGCATAACCAAAACTTTAATATACACTTACTCTTTTATTTGATGTAAGGTTTCTGAGGTCACTTGAAGTTATATGTGTAACTGAAAGTTTGTGTTATATTTCATTTAATTATAGTAAAGTTCTTTGGCTTTATTTTATGATCATCAAAATAATTTCTTTTTATTAAGAATCATTTTTGCCAACTCACCTAACCACATATTTGAAACATTGATTATCAAGATGTTGGCTGACATTTTATCTGCCTTAAAATTTGCTTGACATTAAAATTTAAAGTTCACAGTATTCTTTTTTAAGGCGTAAAACCACATGCAGATCTAAAATTTTTAAACCTTTATTTTTATTTATTCACTTTAGAGAGGAGAGAGAGAGCAGGAAGCACCAACTCCCAAATGTGCCTTGACCAGACAAGGGCAAGGTTTTGAACGGCCACCTCAGTGTTCCAGGTCAATGCCCAATTCACTGCGCCACCACAGGTCAGGTGCAGATCTAAAATTTTTAAATGAAATAAGGACTAGTAATTATTTCACATAACTGACACACATGCCCAATTTGTAACTAACTTAAAGATACTCAAAATCAGGTTTTGATTTTAGAACTTTATGTTAAGTGGAATTCTGTAATTTTCCCTTTTTTATTTTTAAAGTTTGTTATAGTGGTCTCCTTAAGCATATATCCTTTGATTATCTGATATGGTGGTTGCATGCAAAGTGCTGATGACCTGTTTATAGAGATGACATTGTGAAAGTTACCGACAAGTAGATCATTCACTTTTAAAACAGAACAGAATTCCTCTTGGGATTTAGATGAAGAAATGTTTCAGTAACAAAGGGTTCTAAAAGAATGTTGGCAATGGTGAAAGTGAGAGGTATGAGTGATGGCAGGCCAAGAAAGCAACTGAGTATTACTTCCTTGATTCCAGAGTTGTTTCATATTTTCATTTGTAATAAATGAGTAACCATGGTTAAAATTTTTTCCTGGAATAATATCAACAAAATATATTATGGGAAGTGTTACAGGAGAATGTCTCCTTTTTTAATGGCTTCAAAGTAAATAGATTTCAACACAAAGAACACAATTTTCAAATGAGTTTAGCACTGCGTACTATAATTATTTTTTTAGAACATTTTGACATTTTTAATTCCAAACTTTACATTAGGTGTAATACCCTTTACAATATATATAGGTGTAGCTATGTTTAGGAGGGTGATCTGTATGCAAACATGCACATATGCATACAAAGAAAAATGCACAGCTACCTCAAAATCTTTGTAGAATAAGACAGAGTAGTAACAAGATTTTAAAAACAGGTGCTTGTTAAATATTTTTCTTTAACATTCACACACACACACACACACACACACACACACACACACACACACACACCATGCTCGCGCGTGCATATACTCTTCTAGAGGCTGAATGGGATATACAGTGTGTCCATAAAGTCATGGTGCACTTTTGACCCATCACAGGTCAAAAGTGCACCATGACCTTACGGACACACTTATAAGTAAGGTAGATCAGCATTCAGGCCTTAAAAGCTTCGTGGTCTAATAAACAGAGTAATGAAAATGTGGAGTAGGAAGTGGAAATACTAATACTACAATAATTATAGTAAATGCCAGAAAGAAAAATGTTAACATAGGCTCAAATAAATCAGGAAAGCATCATAAAGAATCATCATTTTATCCGGGCTTTGAATAATGGGGATAATTTGAACATATGGAGAAGGAAGACAGACAATGGAGTTAGGAAACAAAGAAAAAGACAGATAACTGCAGAGATGCATATAAATGCACCACACAGTTGAGCCAGGAACTTTACTGATAACACCTCATCCTCAGGACAATTCTGTGAAATAGAAAGGTTTTGTCACGTTTTAGAGAGGATGAAACAAGTTCAGAAGTTTTCCTTAAGTCACATGGCTGGTACATTCTCCCCACAATCTGTTGACCTTCAAAGTTCAAGCTTTCTGTCACCACTTCTTCAAAGATTTACTGACCAAACTTGTGGAACAAACAAAAGGATACTGAGAAGTATCCACTTGTTTCACTTAGCTGTTCCATTTAGCTGTGTGCTCATGGGTTCTCTTATGTGCCCTGACCGGAGTTGGAACCCATGACCTCTGGTGTGCCAGGGTGGCACTTTAAGCCAACCAGCCAGGGCAAAGATTGACTTTTTAATTGGAGGGCAAGGTGCTGCAACATCAAGAATGAAATATAATATAAGGTTTTCCTTCTTTGTTCATTTGACCTCATGAAAGCCAGAGTATAAAGGTATAAAAGTCTTAGATAGCACATATTATTCACTCCTGAATTACCAGATACTGTTAATCTCATAAGAACTCCATATTGTCTTGACTTTTTTTAGCTGAGGAAGCAAGTTTAAACAGAAGGAATAAGCCAATTTCCAAGTTCAAAGAGCTAAGAAATGATGAAGTTAGGATTCAAACTTACCATTATTAGACACCAGACAATATTCAGGACTATTAACCACTAAACTAAAATGCATTAGTAAGTACAGTTATGTAATATATATATATATAGTGTGTGTATGTGTGTTTGTGCGTGTGTGCGTGTGTGTGTGTGTGTGTGTGTGTGTGTGTGTGTGTGTATGGACACGATATATATGAAAATGTGTGTAGGTATGTATATGCATACACATACACTTATTTCATACTTAACAGTGATATCCAGAAATTCTTGTGTTGGCAAGTCTGGGTTTAGTAGAATTTGTTTAACTGATGATTACACTCCTTGGCATTATATTTTCTTCATTTGGCCATGCACTGAAGAGCATTTATTGGGCACTTGTTTTATGCCAAGGATTTCGCTAGGTACCATGATTCAAAGCCCCTATCCTTAAATAGCTTAGCTTTTGAAATTTAAGGCTGATAAATTAATACAATTGATCTGTATGCATTACTTTATTTTTAAGGCTACTCTTACTGTGTTCAATTTCTTTCTTGCTTTGCTTAGAATACATAGAGAAAATGGTTTTATGTCATTAGGTTAAAATTTTCACTATAAGCAAAAATTGCTAGTTTGCTGAGAATCTGGTAATTCGTGAGAATTACTAGTTGATATATTATTGCAATGTCAGTTTCACAGGCAGATTTATTGGGAAGCTAATGAAGCATGATCTTAAAGATTCCTCAATTTCATTGACACTAATAAAAATAAGATCTCAAATCTATTTCTAAGAAAGCTGCAGAGGGTCTTGAGGAAATAGAGTGATTAGAATGAGAATTACAAACCATCAACAACCCATGGTACCTACCTACTACTCCCAAGGCGTCCCCACATGGCCCTGTATACAACTTTTCTTCTATCCATTTGAAACACTTCGCTGCTTTAATCCTTTAAGCATATAATAATGAGACAGAATACAGGTATATTACCTCTATTTTCCTGATATGGACTATGACCAAGAAAATTTAAAACAAATTTTATTTGATTGTTTCTTTAACTTTGGCGATATTTGTCTATGAGCAGAGCTGCTGATTCTTGCTTTCCAAGGAAAATTAGCTTTCCAAAATATAATATCTTGAGAAATATTTTTACTTTGTGTTGGTCTCTACTTAATGCATAAATTCACAGTAGATTCAGTACACAATTTTAGATGCCAACTTCTTGAAGGATTAATGGCATTAAAACTTGTTATTTAAGCTTAAATATAACTTCATTCTCTGGTTCCTCTCTTTTAATTTGAGTTTTTACCAACTCATAGATTTTTAACTTTACTGCCATATGGTAATGAGTAAATTCGGTATATTTTTGTCCCAATCATTCATTCGTTCTTTGTTTCAAGCAGTATCTATTGAGAGCCTATGATGTGACAGACATTGATCTAGGTAGTGGGAACAGCAGTAAGCTAGACAAGAAAGTTTCTACCTTCTGAAATGAAAGAGACCTAGAAGGTGACTTTCCAATATAGCTCTTGTCAAAATACGGGGTTTAGCAAGGTACACCAAAACAGAATATAACTACTAGCAAAATATACACTTGTTTTCATATATTTACATTTTCATTTGCAGCTTATGAAAACTGTCAATCATTTCTATAAAGTACTGAATTTTCCTGCTCTCACCTGGGGTTGCTATTGATTGCCAGCAGAATTTGCACAAATCACTTCTCTGAAGTCAAGTCCATGACTCAGAGCTGTCCATACTGAGATGGTCAATACAATTTGACCAGGAATGCTTTTCTGATTGTCTATGGGAACATCTGGATCTTTGACCTCACAAGTAGTAATACAACAACAAGCCCTTATCCCTGTGGAAAAGCGTTTGTTCTTTTGTGGCTCAGAGGCCCTGTGTGTGCATGTGAGGCTTGGTGTTCTGGAAGTCATTTTCTCTAGCACTGGGGTTATTTAATTCCAAGGACTGGTTTGAATTTCTTGTAAAACTATAAGTGTATAGGATTACATTTAATTATTGGTTTATGTACAGGAGCATTACTGCAGTGAACTGCAAGGAACACATTATAAATACTCCTTTGTCCTGAGTAAATATCCATTCAGTTACAGGCTGGATGAGGGCCCATGAATCTCTGAATTGTGACGTCTGTATAATGCTATATAATGATTTGGAGATATTGCTGATATTATCTACTAAGCTTTTGCTGTCTATAGCATTGTATAAAGAAGTTTGGAAATTGCTGTATAAATTGAGAAAACCAATGTCTAAAGCTTGGACACTTGGACCAGATGGCTGGAGTTTAGTAATTGTGAGTACATATTGTTGGCAGGAAACAGGTCAGACCCCCCCCCCAAAAAAAAGAAGCAGCTGTTCCAACTGCTCAGTGTCAGTCTTTCAGAGGTGGCTGGGGACAGACTCAGGCATTGCCGCATAATATGTCGGGCTAAAGGGCAGCTTCAGATTTCACTCTGACAATGACAGTCAAGTAAAGCAATGATTTTTTTGAAGTACGTTGTGCTCTCCCAGTAGTTTCTGAGGTTCCTTTCCAAGGGTTGGGGAACAACTTTTGCTTAGAACCCGAGTTCCTCCATTTTCTGGAATCCAGGGAGGACTGCTAATCACCCCTTTCAGTATGTTCTCAGCCTTCATTCCAGGCATGATTTGAAAGGCCATGGTCTTTGTAATATAGTCCTGCAATGCTTAGAAAGTTGACAAGTCACATTCTCATTTCAACGAGCCACTATTCGTAAATGCCGTATGGATTACACAGAACTCACTCAAAGAAGTTTATCTGATTGTGAACCCCTTGTGAGAGGGTAATACTGGAGAATCAAATGAATGAAAATTCCCATGGTAGTCCTTAATATCGCTAATTGTCAAAACTCTGAGTCTTAGGGAAAATATGGACAGTGTCATTGAACCCCCAACTGTAAGGTAGTGCCTCACACAGCAGGCTCTCTTCCTATGTGGCCACTGCCAGGAGTGGTGAGAAACAATGTGGGTCAGCAAGTATGGCTGCTGCCCAGTAGTCCCATTATAACCACTTTCTAAACACTTCTGGGATTTTTCTACTGTCTCAAACAAATGGCCTGTGACCTGCAGTGACTTCATTCAGATTCATGGCATATGGAATCCAGGCTCATGTCCAATCACTAAGTGGAGTGCCACAGGGCCATGCGTGTTCTGGTTTCTGCCAACTTCCCCAGCCTACTGTCTCTCCACTCTCCAGTTCTCCTGATTATCTAAACCCCTACCCCTTCTAGTTGTTCTTAACTTCTTTCCTCAATTACCTTTAAGCTTTTGCATCGACAGTTTATCATACCCAGAACAAACACCTGATGTGGTGCCTTCAATCCCACTGACTTGTTGAATACTAGTTCCTCTCTCCCTTGTCCAATCAGAATACCTTATTCTCAAACTCTTCCACGCCCATCAAGGATGTGGCTGTGTTTGTGAACAACTGGGAGAAACCTTCTCTTTCCCCAAACCATTTGGGTTCTCTTTCCTTCCTCAATGCCAAGGATAAGTGTGCATCAGGTTGGGTAGGACAGTCCCTGAACCTCGGTCCAGTAACCGAATGTTCCAAGGCACCTCCTAGACCCAACATTTTACTACTCAGAAAGTCAGCTTAATCCTCCATATTTAGGCTTCAAGACACACAAAAATTATTTGAAAATAATATAATCAAAATAGATACATTCTGCCTAACTTAGTTAATAAACTCAGCATAAGCAGCTAATCACAGATATGTTAGCACCGCACCGTTGCTGCATTGGAAAGCCCCCACGGAAGGTTTGCTGAATGAATATTTTGAATGAAATATCCAATAAAAGTGAGAATGTACTTTAAACCTGTAAGTCCTTTGCAGGCACTAAAAAAAAAAAAATGTCCATTAAGAATTGGTCTAGTTTTTAATCTGCTCTTTGCCTTATCATTTTCCATTCATTCATTAAACAAGTATTTGTTGGGCATTTCCATCTAACAGGTATTGTAAGACTTCTGTCCCTTTATGCATGTTTCAGGTGGCTTGAGGCTGCCCAGGGCAATGGCTCAAGGTCCAGGTTAAGGAGATAACATAGAGTAACACTGGGTGGCAGCTGAAAGAGCCATCGTTCTCATGGCTCCTCTTCTTCCAAATAATTGTATATTCTAAAAATACTAACTTACTGAAGACTTAATTTGAACAGGTATTATCCTAAGTGTTTTACATATAAGAATTAACCCTCATGTAATCTTCATGGTAAACACACAATGTAGGCAGTAGTATTATCTTCATTTTACAGATAAGGAAATAGAGGCAAAAAACTATGTAACTTGCCCAAAGTGACACATCTAAGTAAAGGCCAAAATCTTGATTTAAACTCAAGAGTATGTATTAAATTCATCATAAAACCTTGGAATGGAACGTCTCCCAAGTCCATGGGGACTTGCTTGTTTGCTGCATCTGTAAGTGACTTAATGGGTCATAGTGGTCCCATAGATCCCTCCTAGATTACCAGTGTGTGCTTCTGGTGCTGGATACGCCCTGTCCAAACTGCAGATCCTCACATAGTCCACTTTCCTCTTCCTGCATTATTTCCAATCTGCACCTTGCATTAGACTTTGCTCTCTTTCTCTCTCCCTTTTAAAGCCTACTTCCCTACCCAGCTCTGAACTTATTGCCTGGTTCTTTCTTGCCAACTTCTGTTCTTTTGACTTTTGGTTTTGCAGGTTGCCCTCAGAGGGACTGGTGGAATGCCATTACTTACACAGTAGACCTGTGATTTTTTTTTTTTTATCTTGTACACAGTATTGCCTGATGGCCTTTTCCTACTTCCACCAAGCAACAATACACATAACACGTCCCATTTTGGGTTTCAGAGTAGACAAGATGCTCTGATATATATTGCGTTATTTCACTAAAGGGTTGAACATAGACACTCCCTCTGCTCTACAAATGAATTCATAAAACAGAAGTAATGATATGCCCAAGATCACACAGCTAGTGAGGAATTTGAACCCAGATAGTCTAAGCTCTTTTTATTCTATGCACCAGTCTGTTCTCTTTCTGTACTGCTTCCTGCTTCCTCTAATGCAAAGTGGCTATGGGCTTTCTCTTTAAAAACTCACTCTGGGCCCTGGCCAGTTGACTCAGTAGTAGAACGTTGGCCCAGCATGTAGAAGTCCCAGGTTCGATTCCCAGCCAGGGCACTCAGGAGAAGCGCCATCTTCTTCTCCACCCTTCCCTGCTCTCTTTCCTCTCTATCTCTCTCTTCCCCTCCTGCAGCCAAGGCTCCATTGGAGCAAAGCTGGCCCAGGCACTGAGGATGGTTCCATGGCCCCTGCCTCAGGCACTGGAATGGCTCCAGTTGCAACAAAGCAATGTCCCAGATGGGCAGAGCATCGCCCCTGGTGGGCATGCCCGGTGGATCCCGGTCAGACGCATGTGGGAGTCTGTCTGTCTGCCTCCCCTATTCTCACTTTGGAAAAATACAAACAAAGAAATAAATAAACAAAACAAAAATAACACACTTTGTATAAGGTAAATGCATATGGCTTTAGTTGTTGGCTTTTACAGAAGTGTCTCTTTCTCTCTGAAAACTAGCTATACCTAGTTATCAAGTCTTTGGGTTCTGACAAGGTAAATTAAAGATGAAATTGTATTGCAAAATTTTGATGTATTTTCTTTTCTGTTTATCAAGATTTGTGGCATACATGTTTATGTCTAATAAAAGGGAAGGCCCAGAGCTCATACCAGAATTATTCCCAAAGTGCCTACTCAGCTCAGATAACTGGGTGCATTAAGGAGATACTCCAGTTATAGTCCACATGCGATCAGCCTTCACAGGCACAGATTCTACTTACATTGTGCTTGCCCAGAGGCGAGAGTCATTGTTTTGCACAATGCAAAATGTGGTTTTCATTGTTTTGCACAATGAAAAATGTGGTTTTCCATGTGTTTCAATGTGTGTAATAAAAGTCAAAGTGTCGCATGAAGAAATGCTTCATAAACTGGAGAACGCAAGATAACACAGTGACTCTGAACCTGTGCGCCATCTGACCCCAGCATCTCCCCGAGGAGTCCAACCAGAGGGCATAGATAATACTCTGACCTTTCTAGTGCCCTCTACTGTCCAGTCCCGAGATGACAGAAAACCTGGTCCCGCATTCTGGACGTTTGTCTCATAATAACAACAACAAAAAATGTACTCTTGGGCTGACACCAGGTTTTCCAAGTTTTGGTTCATAATAAGTAGTTTTTAAACATTTAAAAATAGGGGTGTGTAATAAAATGCTGAGGGGCTCTCTGGAGATTGCTGCTGCTGGCACTTCTCTAATAGAAAGCATACGCCATTGAGCTAACATTTTGTTCTTTGACTAAAGAAAAAAACAAAGCTGTTAAAAGCTGGTAGGCTCGTTCCCAATAGCAATAACATTAATACCTTTCAAGTTACTCCTAACCATTGCTAATTAGAGGGACCCTTCCTGAAGGGTCATCTCAGGTTATGTAGCCCACAGATGTGCTGTTGATTGTTGGCAACAATGGGTTTGTTAAGAATTTCAGCTCTAGGTGATTAGCTCTCTCTCTCTTTTTTTTCTCTTTTGCTAGTGTGTCTCTTATTTTGACTGGCTGAGGTTGGGTTGGACAATGAGGCCCCAATTCAAAGACAGTGCCAGGTTGTTGCCGGAGATCCGCAGTGACAGGTTGTTGAAAACTTATTAGTCTGACGTTTTAACAGCCTGCAAAGGGATGGAAATCTGCTCTTTCACTGGAAAAACTTAGAAAGGAAAACATGAGCTCGAGCTGAAATCTGCCACAGTTCCAAATTTGCCGTCCGCTGGCACCAGAGCGCCAGAGGTTCCACAGTGTTTAGAGATTAAGGCCTCGCTGTGCCACCCACATGGTAGTTGGCCACCAGCCCCTGTAAAGTAGAAGACCCTGAAAATTCACCCTCTGTGAGCTGGGGATATTGTAATGAGCTCAACGCCAGGTGCTAATGGCTTCAGCAGTAGCAGAACTCGGCCCCCATGAGGCTTCAACTGAGCATGGTTAAGGGGTTGTTCTTTTGTTCATAGCCGTTCTCTGTAATAATACAGGAAGGAGGACTAAGAAACACCTCAGGTTTGGAACCCATCTAAGATAAAAATGGACAAAAAGATTGTGACCAATACTGTTGATGAGAGCCATTGGGTACCATTGTATTTTACTTATCTGTTACAATGGTATGCTAATATAACTTCATTAAGCATCTCTGCTCTTTAAAAGCAAACCTGGCCTTTCTAGCTGAATCCAGAAATTTTTAAGTCACTACTAGCCCCTAGTTTCTTCCAATCCAACCGTGACTACGGCCTTTATTAAGCCCTCTATCCTCTACTACAGCTTCACTCCCATACTTGGTGGCGACTTGAAAGATCCTAGAAGTGTTCCTGGGCTTTGCATAGGCAGCTGCCTGTGTCTGTATGGGATCTCCTCTTTTGCCAGCCAACTCTTTCCCATCCTTCAAACAGGCTTATGGTCATCTCTTTTTGGAAACTGTCTCTGATAGCCCTAGGTAGTGTTGGGTACCTACTGTTGGGGGTGCCAATAGCCTTTTATGTTCTGACTTTGGATCAAGCCATAAGCTTCCTGAGACAGCATCTAAGCTAAATCTTATTTGATTTTTTTAACCATTTTCATGGTACAATGCCTGCACAGGGTAGATACTCAATAATGATGTAATTTTAAATAATCATTTATTCATTCACTCATTTGATAGACATTCATGGGGTTGCAAGGTTTTGGACCCTTTAGGGTGTTTGGTCTCTTAATAGAAGCTATCATTTTGTGATCTACAGACCTAAACAATTTTCTCTCTAGGCCTATCTTCTGAGGATCCAGCTTTGATTATTATCATTCAGTTTTTTGAGGGGTGAAAATGTGAGATTGGAGGTGATTCAGATGTTTTAAAATGTCTTCCCAAGGTCAAGTTTCCCCCTTTGTCTCCCCTGTGTAGCTCCATATTACATGGCTGCATCTAATGGCAGCATTTACTGGTGTATATACATAAATCTCCAGAAAGAGAAATCTCTTCTCACACTACCCTGAATAATCTCAAATCTCAAGTATATCCCACAGAATTTCAGTAAAGAATTATTTATTCTTTTTTTATTATAGGGACAGAGAGAGAGCCAGATAGGGACAGACAGACAGGAATGGAGAGAGATGAGAAGCATCAATCATTTTTTGTCGCGACATCTTAGTTGTTCATTGATTGCTTTCTCATATGTGCCTTGACTGCGGGCCATCAGCAGACCGAGCCACCCCTTGCTCGAGCCAGCAACCTTGGGTCCAAGCTGGTGGGCTTTTTGCTCAAGCTAGATGAACCTGCGCTCAAGCTGGCGAGCTCAGAGGTCTTGAACCAGGGTCTTCCGCATCCCAGTCCAACGCTCTATCCACTGCACCACCACCTGGTCAGGCTCATTCATTTATTTAATACTGGGACTGCCCATTATGAATTAGTAATTATGCTAGATACTTAGAGGTTCAGAGGTGATCAAATAAAACAGATGCATCACTGTATAGGCATTTGTCTTGTTCACTGAAAACCTCACTAGAGAAATTTTTGTATGGCAAACTTGCAGAACTGAAGAACTTCAAGATAGCGTGAGAGTGAAGGTGAAGACAGTCTGGACTGCAGCCTGCCCAGCCCAGGTTGTCTCTGTTGCTCTTGGCACAGATGAGATGTACTTCACTTTCCACCAGATAGTGACCATGGTAACACTTCTTCAGCTAAGCAAACTCAGTTGTATTGTTTTGTTTTGTTTTACAAAATGAGTTTATATGTATGGAGCTCTTTCTGTTTTGTTTTAATGATCTATCAAGCACAGTCTTGGAGGTGTTGGGGTTTTCTGCATTTCTGAAGTAGCATCCAACATTTAGTCACTAGAAACATGGGTGTCAAGAGACAGCTGTGTCAATATCTTTCTAATCCCTGGAACACTGCCATGGTGGTGTGTCCTTGAAGTTAACTTCAGTGATGCCTTGGCTTCTCCACATACCCAGTTGTGACCCACTACAACTTCCCTCCAAAGCCAATTTTGCATTTTTTCTGAGACTTGTTCCTGGAGGCCTATTTTTTAGCCTGATCCTTCCATGATTTTATAAACATCTAATTCCATGTATTAAATTTCTTTCTGCTTAAAAGAGAGCTGTAAGAATGGGAAGAAAATAATTAAACAATAAAGTTTATTAATTATTTGCTGATAATATTTGACACTACTTACTTGCCAAAAACAGATATTGCCTCAGATGACACAGGGGAAAACCTTCAAGCAACAAGGATTTCTGTTTTGGGTTTTGTTTGTTAATGTTTCCTCCCATCCAAAGATATCAAGACACCTGACATAAAAAGATTAGCTACTGGAGGTCTGCTGAGAGACTAATACTTGAAAGTGATATAAATATTTATACAAGTAAAGACCATGACAGCATTTTGAACCGAAAATAACATTTATTAACTTGTTTAAGAAAGCTACCTACTGAATAACTTGTGACTATCTTATGGTCTTTAATGCTTTTTACTTCTTTAAAGTGTAATAGGTATTATTATTAATATTTAGATAATATATCATATAATATATAATTTTCCTTTCAGAAAAAGAGGTTTGCTGAATATTGTAGTGTGAATTTCAAAATTACACCTAATATTAATTTTTTAAAACTAATTGTATGATAAAAATAATGAAAAAATACAGTTTATTTCAGAGAAATATATTATATTGCACACTTTATTGGAACATATGACTTATTTCATGGAAATTAAATATTTTTAATTAAACATACTAAGATAGATGTGGTATTTTATAAAATTCATCCTGTTCTTCTTGACTAAAAGGCAAATTCTAGATTTAATATACAAAATGTTTAATAAATAAAAATAAGCAACTAGCTGTAAAGTATTCTGACTTAGAAAACTAGAGGTTTTTCTAATCCTACATGATAGTATAAAAATTAAGATAGAATCTTAACATGAGTTAGATTTATTAATTTGTATTTTTGTGTTATAATCTTATCTACAGTAATTTAAATCAGTTCATTCTTGTTCTTTTATTCTATTTTATTTTTTGTATTTTTCCGAAGTTCAAAGTGGGAGGCAGTCAGATTCATACATGCGCCCAACCGGGATCCACCCCACATGCCCACTAGGGAGCGGTGCTCTGCCCATCTGAGTTGTTGCTTCGCTGCAACTGGAGCCATTCTCAGCACCTGATGTGGAGTGCATGGAGCCATCCTCTGTGCCTGGGCCAACTTTGCTCCAATGAAGCCTTGGCTGCAGGAGGGGAAGAGAGAAATAGAGAGAAAGGAGAGGGGGAAGGGTAGAGAAGCAGATGGGTGCTTCTCCTATGTGCCCCTGATCAAGAATCGAACCCAGGACTTCCACATGCTGGGCCAACACTCTAACACTGAGCCTACTGGCCAGACCTCATTCTTGTTCTTAATGAATGAAAAACTACTCTTTTAATGATACTGTGATACAAATATTACCTTGTTTTATAAATCAAAAAGCAAGTTTTGCAACACTAAATAAATTGCCCATGCTAATATAATAGGTAAATGAGAGCAAAAACAAGATTTGAACTTGAATAAGTCTAATCCAAAGCCTACACATTAATAGGTGACAGTTCATTCCAACAGCTACTGGCTAATGAATGAGAGAAGGGGATATAAATATAGATATAATCTACTTGTCCAAGGCAATGAAGAGTAGCCAGTAAGCTATATATAGTGGTCAAGCAACAGGTAAGCTGTTAACTTTCATTCCCTCACTCACTGGAGGAAAGTATTCTATACTATGAGTAGTACTCACTATGCCTCAATTTCTACTCTCTTAAAGAGTATAATGAGAGTATGAGATGGTAGATATACAGTACTTAGAACAGTGCTTAGCGCTTAGAATAGGCTACATATATATTAGCTAGCCCACAGATAGTTATTAAGGGCCTGGTTTGTATAAGGCACCAGAATTGCAATAATGAGGCATGATAGCAATACTAACAATGAAAGTGGTTTGCTTCTTTATGGTCCAAAGGAAGATAGGCATTATACACATGAGTCCATGTAGTGCGTATCCTTTGTGCTATGAGAGGGGAGCATGATGCAGGAGGATCTGTCCTTGGCAAGACTCCTGCTCCTAGGCTGGGAATTTCAATAACTATGCCCTACTATTTGAGGGCAATGTTGGCTTGAAGAAATGAGCATAAACAAGGAAAGTTGAGCTCTATATTTCAGGCACAGGAGACAAAACAAAGGAGGTGATTTTTTGGAGAGATGAGAATCTGAGAATTAGGTAGAAACCTGGTCATCAGCACCACATCAAAGTCACAGTCATCGCAACAGAGTGCCAGGATGGAGAGTGTGCATGACCGGGTAGAGTAAGGAGCAAGGAAGAAAGGCTGCAGCACCTGAGAACCCAACAGGGCATGAGGCCTTTCCCTATGGCAGATCCTGCAGCTTTCTGAGACTCAGACCCCATAGCTTAACCCAATTAATCTCCTAAACTGGGTCATCACCCTTGGTTGCACAGCAAGCACCTGGCAGACAAGGTCCTTAAACACTAGTATCAATAAGAAAAACCACTGGGATGGATCTATTGTTTTTTTCCAAATCTTGAAAACAATCTAATTCTCCTGAGGACCTTTTTTAAAAATCTGTTACCATTACCAGGTAACTTTACAAAACAGGGCAATTAAAGAACTAGTTAGAAGTGCCTTGGGCATTTCCCAGACAGCCAGAGAAACAAGAGAAAGAAGAGGACTGCCTCCCCGGGCATCAGAAGGGCCTGCCTTTGCTGCTGGGTCATTAGTTAGTGTGATCAGTGAACCCTGGCAGGCCATGACTATTAAGAAATGCATGTTTCATGGGAGTTTCAGAAACTTCTGGGTCTGTTTGTGTCCAGGAAAGAGAGCAAGACCTCCACGGTATCACTCCACCCACACCCATCTTTGTCTTGAGGGACATATGTATAAGGTTGCCCTTGGACTTTAGGTAGCTGCGGGAAGTTATGCAACCTCCACCCATCTTTTGCTGCAAGTTCCTGCAACTAAAAGAAGAAAAGTTCTTCAGTCCTAACACGTGTAAAATTTGTCATTAATAAAGAATAAGGGACCACTCCAGACTTATTTCCTTATGGAACCCAGAATATGAATGAATAAAAATTGCTATGTAGCACTTTGTTTTGCCAAGAAGTTTGAAAACATTTTAGAATCTTTTTATCTTTCTTTTAAAAATAATTATTAACTCTTTCAGCTCATAAAAATAGCACTTTAAAAAAACAGGTAATGCAGAAGTGGATGCTAGCAATTTGAAAGTGTTTAATCTCTGCCAAAACAGACAAAATAGGAACTGTGAGTCAGATCAGACTCCATGGTCATTAATCCTCACATTTGCTTTCTGATCTGACTTTGTGGCATATATTAACATCCCATGTTACTTACAAAGAAATGACGCATGAAGAGATTAAATGGGCCCTGGCCAGTGTTCAATGGATAGAGCATCAGTTCAGTGTATGGACGTCTCAGGTTAGATTCCCAGTCAAGATACAAAGGAAAAGTGACCCTCTGTTTCTCTTCCCTTCCCTCTTCCCCTCCCTCAGCCAGTGGTTTGATTGGTTTTAATATGGCCCTGCACTGAGGATAGTTCAGTTAGTCTGAGCATGTCAGCCTCAGGCACTAAAAATAGCTCAGTACTCAAACATGGGCTCCAGATGGATCCTCAAGGTGCATGTGGAAGTCTGTCTCGCCATCTCCTTCTCACCTAAAGAGAGAGAGAGAGAGAGAGAGAGAGAGAGAGAGAGAGAGAGAGATTAAATGGCATGGTAAATATCACTTGATATTTAGTTCAGCAGGGTAACTGGGAAAGAGCTCACAATACTCCTCATTTAGTATCCAACACCCTCTTGCAACCTTTAGGCTCACCCAATTTTTCTCTTCTGCAGTCCATTCTCTTGATTCACCCAAGCAATTTGCTTCTTTTTCAAGGCCCAGCACCAATTGCCCATCTCTTAGTGCACGTGTAGGCTTTTCCAGAATATGAGTTGATTTGAATTAAGTCATACTTTACCCTCTCAACCTGGCCCTTTGTATCAGGAATTTTTAGTTACGGGTGAAGAATGTGAATTCTCACATCCAGGAATTGTTTTCTCCAGAAATTTACTTTTTCTTATAACATATGAAGTATAGGTACAGTTGACCCTTGACCAAATGGGACTTAGGAGTGCTGATGCCCTGCCCAGTTGAAACTCTGCATATAACTTAAGTCTGCCCTGAACATAAGTGGATTTCCAACCAAAGATTGGAAATACTGCAATTAAGATTGACAGGAGTGAAATGAAACAAGTTGTGGATAGTGAAAGAAAGAGGAAAATGGGCAAAGTAGCATGTCTTCAGTCTTTCTAGGAAATAAGTAGTGAGAACAAGTTCAGCCTGGTACTAAGTGGGCTCTGTACACCCAAGGCACATAGGTGCCAAGAAGCAGTATGCAAAGGGCCATTTTTATATTCAGAGTGTTGTATATGGAGCAAATCTTTCTTGCGAAATATTGCAAGCACAAAAAAAGTTCAGAGAATAATTAAGGAACAAACCATTTCAGTAGTGCTCCCTCCGCCATCCCATCCATCTGCAATTTTGCTTTCTGAGGTTTCAGTGACCTGCTATCAACCGTGGTCTGAAAATACTAAGTGGAAAATTCTAGAAATAAACAATTCATACATTTTAAATTGCCTGCTGTTCTGAGAAATATGATGAAATCTCATACCTTCTAGCCAGGGATGTGAATCATCCCGTTGTCCAACATGTTCATGCTTTATACGCTCCACGCCAGTCACTTAGTAGCCATCGTGATAATGAGATGGCTGTCACATTATCTCATGGCTTGTGTTCAAGTCACCCCTCTTTTACTTAATCGTGGCCCTGAAACATAAGAGCAATGATGCTGGCAATTCAAGTATGCCACAGAGAAGCCGTAAAATGCTTCCTTTAAGTCAAAAAGGTAAAAATTTTCTACTTAGGAAAGAAAAAGAATTGTATGCTGAAGTTGCCAAGATATATCATAAGAATGAATCTTCTTTGTGTGAAATTGTGAAGAAGCATAAGAAATTTGTGTGACTTTGCTGAGACAGAAAAAACAAATCCACATTCACATAATTTTTATTGCAGCATATTGTTATAACTTTTATTTTATTAGTTATTGTTAGTATTTTATAATGCCTAATATATAAATTTAACTGCATCATAAATAAGTATGTGTAGGGAAAAAAAACATAGTATATTAGTATATGTTGGGTTCAGCACTCTCTAGGGTTTCAGATATCCAACAGGGATCTTGAAACTCATCCTGATGGATGGGGGAGGAGACTACTGCATATGAAATGTTGGTAACCCCTAAAAGTGCTTCAATCTTGATGACTCTATATATCTTCCTTTGCCTAAATTTGATGGTCATTATTCATTGCCTTTTTAAATATTTTTCCCTCTAAATTAATGTATCCATGAACAATATGTACTATTTTTAGATATTTTCAATAAGATAAAAATGAAGCTAGCTTTTTGTTTAACATTTTATTCTTTATATATATATATATATATATATATATATATATATATATATATATATATATATATATATTTTATTATTATTAATTCTAATGGGGTGACACCAATAAATCAGGGTACATATGTACAATGAAAACATCTCCAGGTTATCTTATCATTCAATTGTGTTGCATACCCATCACCAAAAGTCAAATTGTCCTGTCACCTTCAATCTGGTTTTCCCTGTGCCCCTCCCCTCCTCCCTATCCCACTCTTCCCTCCCTCCCCCCGTCCCATAACCACCAATCTCTTGTCCATGTCTCATATTCTCACTTTTATGTCCCACCTATGTATGAAATCATGCTTTTCTCAGTTTTTCATTTTTTCTGATTTACTTATTTCACTCTGTATAATGTTATCAAGGTACATCCATTTTGTTATAAATGATCCGATGTCATCATTTCTTATGGCTGAGTAGTATTCCATAGTATATATGTACCATAGCTTTTTAATCCACTAGTCCTCTGACGGACACTTGGGCTGGTTCCAGATCTTCGCTGTTGTTTAATCCACTCGTCCTCTGACGGACACTTGGGCTGGTTCCAGATCTTCGCTATTGTGAACAATGCTGTCACGAACATGGGGGCGCATTTCTTCTTTTCGAACAGTGCTATGGTGTTCTTAGGGTATATTCCTAAAAGTGGGATAGCTGGGTCAAAAGGGAGTTCGATTTTTAATTTTCTGAGGAATCTCCAAACTGTTTTCCACAGTGGCTGCACCAGTCTGCATTCCCACCAGCAGTGCAGGAGGGTTCCCTTTTCTCCACATCCTCGCCAGCACTTGTTCTGTGTTGTTTTGCTGATAAGTGCCATTCTGACTGGTGTGAGGTGATATCTCATTGTGGTTTTAATTTGCATTTCTCTAATGATTAGTGATGTTGAGCATTTTTTCATATGCCTATTGGCCATCTGTATATCCTCTTTGGAGAAATTTCTATTCATTTCTTTTGCCCATTTTTTGATTGGGTTGTTTGTCTTCCTGGTGTTGAGTTTTATAAGATCTTTATAAATTTTAGTTATTAACCCCTTATCAGATGTGCTGTCGAATATGTTCTTCCATTGTGTGGTTTGTCTTTTTATTCTGTTCCTATTGTCTTTAGCTGTGCAAAAACTTTTTAGTTTGATATAGTCCCATTTGTTTATCTTGC
Organism: Rhynchonycteris naso; assembly: GCA_037038555.1. Classification (NCBI taxonomy): domain Eukaryota; kingdom Metazoa; phylum Chordata; class Mammalia; order Chiroptera; family Emballonuridae; genus Rhynchonycteris; species Rhynchonycteris naso. The sequence continues at coordinate 284,690,005 of CM072997.1, forward strand.
CTTTTATTTCAGTTGCCCGTGGAGATAAATCGGCAAATATACTGCTGCTACAGATGTCGGAGAGCTTGCTGCCTATGTTTTCTTCTAAGATGCTTATGGTTTCACGGCTTACATTTAAGTCTTTTATCCATTTTGAGTTTGTTTTTGTGAATGGTGTAAGTTGATGGTCTAGTTTTATTTTTTTGCAGGTAGATGTCCAATTTTCCCAACACCATTTGTTAAAGAGGCTGTCTTTACTACATTGTATGTTCTTCCCTCCTTTGTCAAATATCAGTTGTCCATAAAGCTGTGGGTTTATTTCTGGGTTCTCTGTTCTGTTCCATTGATCTCTGTGCCTGTTCTTATGCCAGTACCAGGCTGTCTTGAGTATAATGGCCTTATAGTAAACCTTGATATCTGGAAGAGTGATACCTCCTGCTTTATTTTTTCTTTTTAAGATTGCTGAGGCTATTCGTGTTCTTTTTTGGTTCCATATAAATTTTTGGAATATGTGTTCTATATCTTTGAAGTATGTCATTGGTATTTTAATTGGTATTGCATTGAATTTATAAATTGCTTTGGGTAATATAGACATTTTAATGATGTTTATTCTTCCTAGCGATGAGCACGGTATGTGCTTCCACTTGTTTCTATCTTCCTTGATTTCTTTTATCAATGTTCTATAATTTTCCGAGTACAAGTCCTTAACCTCCTTGGTTAAGTTTACTCCTAGGTACTTTATTTTTTTGGCTGCAATAGTGAAGGGGATTGTTTCCTTAATTTCTTTTGCTGATATTTCATTGTTGGTGTATAGAAATGCCTCTGATTTCTGAGTATTAATTTTATATCCTGCCACCTTGCTGAATTCATTTATCAGGTCCAGTAGTTTTTTGACTGAGACTTTAGGGTTTTCAATATACAATATCATATCATCTGCAAATAGTGACAGTTTTACTTCTTCTTTTCCAATTTGGATGCGTTTTATTTCTGCTTCTTGTCTGATTGCTGTAGCTAGGACTTCCAGAACTATGTTTAATAAGAGTGGTGAAAGTGGGCAACCTTGCCTGGTTCCTGATCTTAAGGGGATTGCTTTTAATCTTTGTCCATTTAGTATGATGTTTGCTGTCGGTTTATCGTAGATGGCCTTTATCATGTTAAGGAATGATCCCTGTATTCCCACTTTATTGAGAGTTTTGAGCATGAATGGGTGCTGGATTTTATCAAATGCTTTTTCTGCATCTATTGAAATTATCATGTGATATTTGTCCTTCCTTTTGTTTATGTGATGAATCACATTGATTGATTTGCGAATATTGAACCAGCCTTGCCTCTCCAGAATAAATCCCACTTGATCGTGGTGTATGATTTTTTTCATATATTGCTGGATCCGGTTGGCTAATATTTTGTTGAGAATTTTAGCATCTAAATTCATCAGGTATATAGGCCTATAATTTTCTTTCTTTGTGTTGTCTTTGCCCGGTTTTGAGATCAGAATTATGCTCACCTCATAAAAGGAGTTTGGAATTCTTCCTTCCTCTTGAATTTTTTGAAATAGCTTGAGGAGGATAGGAGTTAGTTCTTCTTTGAATTTTTGATAGAATTCACTTGTGAAGCCATCAGGCCCAGGACTTTTCTTTTTGGGGAGTTTTTTGATAACTGTTTCAATCCCATTTGTTGTAATTGGTCTGTTTAGGAGTTCTGATTCTTCCAGATTGATTTTTGGAAGGTTATATGATTCAAGAAATTTGTCCATTTCACCAAGATTGTCTAATTTTTTGGCATATAGTTCTTCATAGTATTTTCTTACAATGCTTTGTATTTCTGTTGTGTCAGTTGTTATTTCTCCACTGTCCTTTCTAATTTTATTTATTTGAGTCCTCTCTCTTTTCTTCTTGGTGAGTCTAGTTAAAGGTTCATCAATCTTGTTTACCTTTTCAAAGAACAAGCTTCTTGTTTCATTGATCCTCTGTATTGTTTCCTTAGCCTCTATGTCATTTATTTCTGCTCTGACCTTTATTATTTCCTTCCTTCTACTTGTCTTGGGTTTTATTTGTTGTTGTTTTTCTAGTTCTTTTAGCTGCAGGGTCAGGTTGCTTATTTGAGCTTTTTCTAGCTTCTTATGATATGCCTGTAGTGCAATAAACTTCCCTCTCAGAACTGCTTTTGCTGTGTCCCATAAATTTTGAGTTGATGTATGCTCATTATCATTTGTTTCTAGAAACTTTTTAATTTCTTCTTTGATCTCATTGTTAATCCATTCATTATTTAATAACATGCTATTTAGTTTCCAAGTGTTTGAGTATTTTTCAGTTTTTCTTTTGTGGTTAATTTCTAGTTTCATGGCATTGTGATCAGAGAAAATGCTTGATATGATTTCAATCTTCTTAAATTTATTGAGACCATTTTTGTGTCCTAACATGTGGTCTATTCTAGAAAACATACCATGAGCACTTGAGAAGAATTTATATTCTACTGCTTTAGGGTGAAAAGTTCTGAAGATATCTATTAAATCAAGTTGATCTAGTGTCTCCTTTAAGTCTGCTGTTTTTTTATTAATTTTCTTTCTTGAGGATCTATCCCGTGTTGTTAGAGGGGTATTGAAATCCCCTACTATGATAGTATTGCTGTTAATCTCACCCTTTATATCCATCAAAGTCTGCTTTATGTATGTTGGGGCTCCTATATTTGGTGCATAGATATTTACAATAGTTATATCTTCCTGTTGAATTGTTCCCTTTATCATTATGTAGTGTCCTTCTTTATCTTACTACAGCCTTTGTTTTAAAGTCCATTTTGTCTGATATAAGTATTGCTACCCCTGCTTTTTTTTCATTTCCATTTGCATGAAATATTTTTTTCCATCCTTTTACCTTCAGTCTTTGAGCATCTTTTGTTTTAAGGTGTGTCTCTTGTAGACAGCATATGTATGGATCCTGTTTCTTTATCCATGCAGCTACCCTATGTCTTTTGATTGGATCATTTAATCCATTTACATTTAAGGTTATTATTGATATGTAGTTGTTTATTGCCATTTTATTCTTTAAAGCTGTATTCTTCTTTTGCTCTATTCATTCCTCCTTTTAAACTGTTCACAAGAGGCCCCTTAGTATCTCTTGCAGAATTGGTTTGGTTTTTATGAATTCCTTCAGGCTTTCTTTTTCTGGGAAGCTCTTTATTTCTCCTTCAATTTTAAACGTTAGCCTTGCTGGATAAAGTAGTCTTGGTTGTAGGTTCTTGTTCTGCATTACTTTGATTATATCTTGCCATTCCCTTCTGACCTCAAGTGTTTCTGTTGAGAAGTCCGATGTCATTCTTATGGGGGCTCCTTTGTAGGTGATAGCCTTTTTTTCTCTAGCAGCTTTTAAAATTTTTTCTTTATCCATTAGCTTTGGTATTTTAACTATGATGTGTCTTGGTATAGATCTTTTTGGGTTTCTCTTTAATGGAGTTCTGTGTGCTTCTTGAATGTGTGGAGTGTTTCCCAGCCTTAATTTAGGGAAGTTTTCTGCTATGATTTGATTGAACAAAGTTTCCATTTCCTGTCTTCTCTCCTCTTCTTCAGGCACCCCTATGATGCGAATGTTGTTTCTCTTCATGTTGTCACAAAGCTCCCTTAGAGTTTCCTCACATTTTTAAAGTCTCTTTTCCTTTTTCTTCTCTGCTTCTGTGCCTTTGTTTATTGTGTCCTCTAACTCACTTATTCAATCCTCAGCGTCATCCATCCTGCTTTTAATTCCTTCCATTGTGGTCTTCAGTTCTGATACTGTATTTGTCATTTCTGTCTGATTCTTTTTTATTATTTCAATTTCATTTTTTATACTTGTTATCTCTTTATTTAGGTGTTCATAATGACTATCCATTGTTGCTCTAATTTCTTTGAACATCCTAACTATCATTATTCTAAATTCTGCTTCTGGTAATTTGGTTATATCTGGTTCATTCAGGTCCATCTCTGGGGATTTCTCTTGATTCATTTGGTTTGCATTTCTCTGCCTGCCCATTTTTTCTGTGTATAAGCAATTTGTGGCCACTGGAGTCCAATAGGTGTTGCCTTTGTGTTCTCTAGGTGTGGTCTGTCTGCAGGCCCCCCACCCCCTCTGCCGTTGCCTAGGGTGGTTGGGTATGAGCGTTGCCAGTGCCAGCCCACTGTGGCTTTTGCTGTGATTTCTGCCTCTCCTCCGTGGGAGGGGCTGTCACTGAAGCCACAAGATTTAGCACCAAGGGTAGAGGTGAGCATCTTTGCTCAGCTGCGGACCCAGCCTGTTTCCGGACTTCTGCCCAGAACCAGCAGTCGGAGCCTGCTCGCTACAGTTCCGCAGGTTAGGCGGGGCTTTTGACGTGCTCTCAGCTGTAAGCTTTTGCCCGTCCGGAGCTTTAGTCCCGCCCTCGAGGCCAGGGCCCTTGTGCGCAGGGTCGGAAACCAAGGTTTATTGGGGCGGGCGTGTTTGCTGGCTTCCGCTCAGCTGCGTGCTTCCGCTCCACCCGGACTCTACCCCGCCCCCGCCGAGTCCCCTCGTGCACGTATGAATGTAATCCGCCGTTTCTCCAGCCGGGTGGGGATAGTAGCGTGAGCTCAGCTGCGAGCTTCCACTTGTCTCGGGGTCTACCCCGTTCCGGCCCGGGGGGGGGGGGTTGGGGACTGGTAGCATCAGCTCAGCCGCGAGCCCCTGCCCGTCCCTGATCCTAGCCCGGTCCCCGCGGTCAGGGCCGGCTTGCGCAGGGCCTGCCCGTTCCTGGCCTCCTGCTTTGTCCCCGTAAGTGGGATTAAAGGCGGGCCCGCAGCTTCCGGACCACTTTCGCGGTCCCCTCCGACCCTCTGGGCTAGACTGATTTCCCACCGGCCTGGCCTCCGCCCACGCCGACAGAACCGCGCCTCAGTGTCCTGCCGCCCCAAACCCTTAAGCAGCCCTCAGCAGAGTAGGAAGGGACCTAATACTGCACACTGTAGGCCTGGGAGCTCCCTCACTTGGTTCACAGCTCAAAACTGTCCAAACGCCTCTTCTAGGCTCTAGGACTGCAGGCTGGGGCTTGGTTCCTGGGACCCAGGTCCCTCCCTCTCCGCCAAACTTTCCTCCCACCCCGCGGGTCTCTCCGGGCTGCCGCTTGCTCTGGGGAGCTGGGCAGTCCTCTTCGCATTTTCGCTATTCCTACCAGTCTCAATGTGGCTTCTTCTGTGTTCCTTGGTTGAAGAGTTAGTTCACTTAGTTTAGTTCATAGTTGGTTTATCCAGATGATGGTTCTTTAAATTGAGTTATAATCCACTTTGCTTCTGGGAGTTGGAAGTTGGTACGTCCGTCTACTCCGTCGCCATCTTGCTTCCCCTAATATTTTATTCTTTATACAATTTAAACACTAGATACATTTTATGTGATTTGAAAATTTTATATATTTGATTTGATTTTAACACATATTTTCTAAGATTTGAACATTTTACAGTTTGAATATTTATATATGTCAATTACATGTATGTTTTTACAGTATATGTAGTCCTAACTCATTCATTTTAACCACCATGTAGTTTTCCAAGGTATGAATTACATATTATTTATCCATTTTATAGCTAGACATTAAAGTTCTATGTGAAAATTTTCTGGTTATCAGTTTAGAAAATGATTTGCTATGTTATATGGTATGCACATCTCAACTTAGGTTGAAATCTAGTATTTACTAAGTAAAAATATAGAAAAAAATTGCCAATTTTTCTCCAAAATGGTTCTATCATTTTATATTCTAACCCACAACATGTGAGTATTGATTTCTGTACATTTTCTATATCACTTGTTATTGCCAAATTTCTAAGTTTTGACACACCAATGAGTTCAAAGCAGGCCTCATTTTATCTTCAGTTTCCTCATTCCTAATTATTTCTATGATTGATTGAATATAGTCTGTGTTAATTGACCATTCAGATATTCTTTTCCATGAATTGCTTGTTGACATCTTTTATCCATTTTTCTATTTATTTTCTGATTTGTTTGGAAGATTTTTTTATATATTCAGGTACTAATCATTTGTTACTCAGATACATAAATGTTGTCTGTTCTTAACTGTTGTATCTCTAGAGTTTGCTTTATACAAAACTTTTAACTAACAAGTTAAAACTAGGACAAAGAAAAGAAAGTTAATATTTCCATGAGTCTCTGGATTCAGGAGCAGCACTTACGAGTGCCACTTTTTTTTAAATCATTTTCTTATTTATTTTCCCTCCAAGTTTATAGCATTTAGTATATGACAACCAACTTTGTGCTTGATAATATCTATGCCTGATTGCAGAGTGGATAGGTTGGAATAATTTTGGTGCTATATAAGAACCAATTTTGGGAAGATTAACCTCATATTATTAGGTCTAATAGGTTGCAGATCTTCCACTGAAATAGAAACTTAGACACAAAGTACAACTCTGGCCATGATTCCTCACAAGAGCCAAAGATTGCTTCTAGGCAGGGCCGTGAGGCATGCAGGAAAAATTTGTTCCAACTTACCTCTCAGATATTTTACTACTACAGAAATCTCTGTTCATAACCCAAGTTCTTAGACTCAGGTCACCCAGGAAAGCATGAAGGTTGGAATAATATTATGGTAATGTCGGGCTGCATAGGCATGTTGCCTTGGGAATCCTGTTATGAAATCTTATAATGATAATGGCTTTTTTTTTCTTTCAGAGGTGTGGTGAACTCTTGTTTGAAAACCCTGATCAGAATGTCAAATGTGTTTGCATGCTAGGTAAGAAGGCTTTTCTTTTTAGATAAATTAAGCATGTTGATGTCGTGTGACTTGTTGTTGTTCTGGTGCATTATTAATTTTGTTCCATATTGCAAAGGCTTATGGGCTTTTAATAGGTTTAAAGACATCTATGACATATTTATATGTGGAACACTTGATGAAAAAACGTTTTGATTTGAGTAACTGTCAGTAAATCATGAGCCATGCGTATGAGTTATTCAAATTTTTCTTGGATCACCAGCATAACATAGAACTGGGTGTTTTGTATTCAGAAGACTATAATGCAAAAGTAAGAATAATCATTCTTAAACTAGAGATGATAAGCTAGGTAAGTAAATTATTAAGAATTTATATCACAGCACAAAGCCCTTACAATGCCTGGGAGAAATACATTCTCAGATTAATCTGAAGTCACCATAATTACCCACACCTCATTTGTAATAAAATTTCAGCATTGTAATAAATAATTATTTGTACTTATAGGACAATATATCATCAGTGCCTTTTACAAACTATTTAATTTATAATATTCTCCTAAGAAATAAAATTTATATTATTTTCCTCACCATATACAGTGTGTCCATATAGTCATGGTGCACTTTTGACCGGTCACAGGGTCAAAAGTGCACCATGACTTTATGGACACACTGTAGGTTAGAAAACTAATGCAGATAGCCTGACCTGTGGTGGCGCAGTGGATGGAGCGTCGACCTGGGAACACTGAGGTCGCCAGTTCAAAACCCTGTACTGGTCTGGTCAAGGCACATATGGGAGTTGATGCTTCCAGCTCCTCCCCCCTTTCTCTCTCTCTCTCTCTCTCTCTCTCTCACACACACTCTGTGTCTCCTCTCTAAAATGAATAAAATAAAATTAAAAAACTAATGCAGATAATATAAATGATACACTTAACCTCGAAGTGAGAAGCAGTCCAGATCAAGATATGAGAAGCTTTTAAACTGTAAAATTTTAGCTCTAGTGTTCAGATCTTCTTTAAGCCACTAAACTATCTCCAATGAACTTTCAACTAATTATAGTAATAGAAAAAAATAGTAGCATGGATAAATAGAAATAATCTTTAAATTTAACATCACTAAAATTTTACCCTTATCCATGAGCAAAGGACAAAATGATTTGCTTTAACTTCTTCCATTTTCTCTGGCTGTCCCATATGTTGGTGAAATGACTCAGAAGCAGACATCAAGATTAACAGGTTCAGGGGAAGGTTTTGATAATAAATAATTCAAAATAATCAGGTGATTAAATAAGCAAAAGTTGCCCATGATTTAAAGAAAACAACTTAAAAACAAAACACAAGACGCCATAGTTTCCTAGTCTTTGATCTTTCTTATTTTCTTGCACTAGTATTTTAAACCTCTCTCTTGCAGTTCTTATATGTTTAACTTTTAATTAATATGGTAGCTACATAGTAACATATTCATTGGAAAATGAGCATTTAACTGGAAAAACATGAATAATGAGCATAGCATCCACAAACCCATCTAAAACTTCCAGTATTCTTTCCCTTTAACCATGAAAATGCCACAAAAATTTTAACAGGTCAATGTACAAGCTAAATAGATGATAGGTCATAGACAGATAAATGATAGATAGATAGATAGATAGATAGATAGATAGATAGATAGATAGATGATAGATAGACATGAAAGCTGAAAAAATTTCTTTGTCCAGCCATATGTTTCAACCTTGGATCTGTGAATCTGTCTCACAACCACATCAGATCTATTCATCAATTAACCCATTTAATTTTCACAATAACAAGATAAGATTTGTGCTATTATTATCTTCATTTATAAATAACAAACTTGAGGCAAATATTTGGATATCATTGGTACTTTACTATTACTATCTACAGGATCTAATAACTTGGGTCAATTTTTAACTCATGAAGATTTTATACAAATAAACATATCACTTATTTTGACCATATTTTATCTTGTCCTAGCTCCAATAAGAATTGCCTCATTAGTTTATAGCTTAGACAAGGACAGCAATAAACTGACTATTTCTACTTATAGCCCTGACTTCACTTAAAGTAAGAGCAATCATCTTTTAATCTCTTCTAGATTATATGGTATGGTTTATATAACTGCCAGAAGACATTCCTGGCCACCAGATGCATACCCGGTGAATCTGCCAGATTGCACAAAATTCTAAAATTAGAGATATATTTATATAAATTAGTTTTGTATCACTGTTAATGTCATACTGATTATAATGAATTGAGCACTTAAAATATGTGACAGTGGGAGTCCATCCTAACCAACTTATATAATTTGATCATTTATTCCATGTATTTTAAGATATAGCCTCCCTTTTTAAAATATAGATAGATATTCTTGGCAATGACAGTATATTGTTAAACCTGTAGATTTCATCAATATATTGGATTTGTATTCTTTGTGTTATATAACTAAATGATATGAAGGAAACATGAGAATGGAAATTTTTATTAGTTTGAGGACATGGGGAAAACAATGAAATAAGAACAATTGTATATTTTTATCTTTAAAAATGGGTAAGTAAATATTTATTGGTGTCAAAGATAGTACTATGTCTAGTGAACTTACTCAGAGAGTGAAAATTGTGCCATCAAGGAGCTTACATTTAAGAATGCTTAGACTTTTTCTGACTTATCTTTTAAAAAATATTGCCACAAAATTTAACTGAATTATTTACAAAGTCATTTGAAATCTTAAATGCTAGAAAATACTAAAATAAAATTATCACGGATATCAATATGCATGAATTAACCTGCCTATAGTATGTGTCCACATACAGTCCAAGGGCTGGCACTTCACAACTATACCTACTGTGTAAGAAAATAATAAAAGTAAAGTTGAATAGTGTATTTCTTTAAAACAAAAAGGAAAAATTCAAGTTAAGAACGTGTAACTCATTAGAACCGAGACCACATGTATTTCATCAAGAAAGGACATCTATAATAACAGCAACAAAGTGCCACCTCACCATTGTCTGAGGCGTCATTTTCTTGCTGCCTTTGAGGGGAACCTACTATGATCGTGCCCTTATGACTTTCTGAACAATGTCTTGAGAAACACTTCCTTTCTCCAACAGAAAAAGTTGAGGATTCTCTGGTATTTTAAATGACCATTAAGTTTCTTATGTGTTGCCAATCATAAACATAGTCTGCACTTTTGCAGGTAATGTTATAATGTTAAATAAATCAAAATTTCCAAGCAAGAAAACCTAATATGTAAAGTCTGCTTTTTCAAACTTCATCTCTGATTTCATGCCACCCTAGTAGTGAGAATCCTGTGGAGTCCAGACTGAAACATCCACAGTTTTATTTGTTTGTTATAGGGACAGAGAGAGAGTCAGAGAGAGGGATAGACAGATAGGAAAAGAGAAAGGTGAGAAGCATCAATCATTAATTTTTCATTGCCGTCACAGCACCTTAGTTGTTCATTGATTGCTTTCTCACATGTACCTTGACCGCGGGCCTTCAGCAGACCGAGCAACCCCTTGCTGGAGCCAGCAACCTTGGGTCCAAGCTGGAGAGCTTTTAGCTCAAACCAGATGGGCTAGGCCCACCCTGGCCCTCTGCGCCCCCCCCCCCCCTCCGCGCTCAAGCTGGCGAGCTCAGGGTCTTGAACCTGGGTCTTTCGCATCCCAGTCCGACGCTCTATCCACTGCGCCACCGCCTGGTCAGGCGATACACCCACAGTTTTAAATTGTCAAGCTCCTGAGTCACTGCTCCAACCCCTCAAGATCCCTGTCTCAGCCTGCTCACACTCGGGGTTTCAGTGTCTGCCTGGATCCCGGCTGGGCTCTGGTTTTGGCACAGTGAGATGGAATAGGAAAAAAGGTTACTAGCCAGGGACACCATTTGCAGGTTTCTTCTCTCCCACTGCTATGTCCCTAGATCTTTCTTAAAAATTCAATTTTTATGCTTTGAGTTATCTACCTCACAATCTCTGTAAATAAGCTACCTTCAGTAAAGTCACACTTCTGGCTCATTACATTAAGTGAAACATAAGTGTAAAATCTACCAATGTTACTCTAAAGCAGTAAATTCAATGCAGATCTAAGTGGGTGAAAATTGCTGTCACATCTTACATGGAATCATTTCTGGGTTTAGGGGAAAGGTTTGTGTTGGATCTGAAGATAAATAAAGATGTACTGCAGAGCAGCTGCACTGAGTATTCTATCTATTGCTAAAAATCCCCAAAGAGAGGCAGAGTGTGGATGATCAAGTTAAGCACCAAATGGTAATAAAGGCAGCTTTCTTGTTTCCATCACTCTTGGGGCATGTGCTCAAAACTTCCACCTCCCCAGCTCCCTCCTCTTTTTAAAGTTAGCTAGCTCTAAGATTTCTCTCAAGCTCATCCTGACCTCAGAAGTTTATATAATTGTACCAAGGATTATACAGATGTATTGCAAGACTTGTACCTTAATTAGGTAAAATGAACTGATACAAAGAGAAAAAGAAAGTATAGAAGGAATTCTCACTCATCGCACAATGTACGCAGTATGGAGACTTGCTAAAAGGATTTTATTTTTCAAGTATAATCAAAGTTTTGGGTATAAAGAGTCAAGAGGATAAAGAAATTACAGAAAATGAGGCATGTTGATTCACTTCTTAGTTCATTTGCTAAATCCCATCTATGAAATGATTAATCTTGGGAAAAGAAACTTTAAAAAATGTTTTAATCAGACTCGGTGCCTTTAATCAGACTCTTGTTTTCTCCTTATTCTTAGAGTGAAAATTTTTAAACAATAAGCCTTAATTTGCCTAATTTATGATATTGTGTTGGCTCAATTTCTTCATATTCTTTATCAAGATTCAATTTTTTCCAATATGAAACTTTCAGCGTCCCACCTTTTGTCTCATGTGTGATTCTTTTCACACTAATTAAGTCAAATCATTGGAACATAAACTACAAACTTTCTTACCTGCTGTTACTGTGTTCATATTGTCAGGCTTCTGGTTGCAGTTTATATAAATCATTTAAAGGGGCTGCCCATTTTCAAAGCAATGGAATACCATTAAGTCGATATTCTATTAACGTTCAACATGAGCATTTTATCTTCCTCTAAAAAATTAACTACGTACTCATGGAAAGTACTTTGTCTTTTAGACTTCAATTTATAGTACTTTTGTGCTAAATGAGAATAAAAACATTTATTTGTCCTGCTCCAGGGGTTGTCATAATGATAGAAAGAGAGCTGTTTCTTGTTAAAATATATACCCTCAATATGGTTTATGCATCAATAAATAGATAAATAATGAATATTTTAAATTAGCATATTGATAAACAATAATAAGCTAATAAATGGTAAATTATTTATTTATGATATTAATAGTGTTTTAAAAATCAACAGAAAAGCCAGAACTAAAAAAAATGTGAAGACAATGGTTTACAGGGTCACATGCATTTCTCAAAATTGTGTAGCAGCTCAAGGAAGACTTTTATTCAATATGCAGTCAGCAGCTACACATTGAACACCTATTGTACACAAGATAGTGCTAGGCACTGGGCATGCAAAGGCCAATGGGCTCATAGCCTGCCCTCAGAGGGTTTACAGTCCAGGAAGAGATTCAAGCCCTGAACCCCTACATCTGAAGCACCATCTTGAGAGTGACAAATGATAAAAGAGAAATAAAGTGTGTTGGGACCTCAAAAGATGGAGAGAGTTCATGCAGTGGGATATGAAGACCTGTGAATTAGACATACAAAGGCTGAGAAAGTGGCAGCATTCCAGGTGAATGCATGACCATCATAATAACCCAGACACAGGCAAGCTGGGAGTGGGAAGGACGGTATGTTTTTCAGGCCACCGTGATGATGAAATGATAAATTGGAAAATAACTTGAGGTTTTATTGTAGATGGTTTGACTATTACAACATGCCAGTAGAACAAAAGTATCAGATAAAAGGAAGTTTTGGTCTCTTATCTAGTTAGAGAGCATTGTTTTAGTTATACAGTATTTTAAAATATTTCATAAAGCAGTTTTCACAAGGCAATGGTAGATACAGCTGTTCATCAAATAACTGGAAATTAAATAATTTTAACTCAATATACAATATATTTAAACCTGAATTCTAGGTTTCATGTTTTTGAAAAAAATATTTGTCAATTTTATTTCTTGATATCAAATATTATAGTGTTTTATTTAAGAAGTAAAACAGTACTGTCATTTTTTATACTGAAGAAAATTAATAGTTTTTCACTTATGAAACTTTGTGATCTAATAAAATTGGGGCTTTTATGTTAACATTTTGCTCTTATCACTGGCATTGACTTGCAACTTTTATGTGTGAACAGCTTTGAGGTCTAGACATTCTTTTTTGATGATGGAACTGCTCCTACAGGAACTAATTGTCAGTTTCCCAAGTATATCATTCTAGAATACAGGGTGAGAAATACGTAGTTCTCTACAAATAAGTCGTTAAAATCTATCCTCAGAATCAGGTGGTTAACGAATATTGTTTTAGTGCTACTTTATGTTCAACTCTCTGAAAGTTGATGTAGTGAGCAAGGTAGATTCTTTATTGCCACAGGGTTTATTCTGCAGAGGGAACACTGTTGAAAAAGAGGAAAAGGCCCATTGTTTTGTCTTCTCTGTTTATAGAAATATACAGAAATTTATTTCACCTCGAGGTTTATGATTTAAAAGGCTTTCTACATTATCTAGCTGCTTTAAAATTTTTTTTATGTGGAAGTAAATATTGCACTGCATCAGGAATATAAGTTTCCTAGCTTGTGGTTGCTTTCATGGAATATTGTGGCAATTCCACAGCAACAAGATACCATACTTTTGAATGCAGCTCAGACACGGCTCAGATAAAAACTAGGTGAAGAATAACTATACAAGCAAAAGACAACTTTTAGAACTGAAGTTATCAAATCCAAAGTCATAGAAGTGTCATTCGGGTATTAGCTCTTTTCTATCTGAAAGCAGAGGGAATGAGACCTGTCACCCTTTATACAATGCTACATGTCCGAAAATATGTTCAATCAACAAATAGCTATAAGTGCCTATAAGTGTCAGGGTAAGAATGCAAAGACATCAAGTTCTGGTTCCTGCCCACAAGAACTTCCCAGTTAGTGGGGGATAGACAACTACACAGATAAGAACAGTGAAACAACCTGACCAGGCAGTGGCGCAGTGGACAGAGCGTCGGACTGGGATGCGGAGGACCCAGGTTCGAGACCCCGAGCTCGCCAGCTTGAGCGCAGGCCCATCTGGCTTGAGCAAAAGCTCCGCAGCTTGGACCCAAAGTCACTGGCTCCAGCAAGGGGTTGCTCGGTCTGCTGAAGGTCCGTAGACAAGGCACATGTGAGAAAGCAATCAATGAACAACTAAGGTGTCGCAATGGCAACTAAAAACTAATGATTGATGCTTCTCATCTCTCTTCATTCCTGTCTGTCTGTCCCTATCTATCCCTCTCTCTGACTCTCTGTCCCTGTAAAAAAAAAAAAAAAAAAAACGAACAGTGAAACATGATAAACCATAACGAGGGGGGGCCAGGGTCTTATGGAAAGAGGAAGAGTGACATGGGGTTGGAAAGGCCTGTGCAAGCTGTGACAAGGAGCTGGGTGTCAAAGAAAAGCATCAGACAGCCCTGTGAGCCCCGGAAGGGGTGACCTATTGGGAAAGAAATTGGCCTTTTTAGGCAGAAGAAGCAAGCAGGAGCAGGAAGCTTGTGTGACTAACTAGAGAAACTGTAAATCATATGTCTAGAGATTAGAATAGGAGAAAAGAAATGATAAGATAGTAAGTGTGAAGAGGAAGGTGAGGCAGATTATAAAGGGCCTTATGACAAGACAAAGTACCACTTAAGGATGTTCAAGCAGAGGAGCTATTATGTGAGATGCACATTTTAGACTGATCACCTGGTCAGAGTAGAGAATGCCTCAGAGGAGGACAAGATTGGAGAAAGACAAACCCGTTTAGGATAGATACTACAGCAATTATCAGGTGAGAAATGATGAGCCCTGCCCAGACTGAAACAATATCACAAGGAAAACAGAAGGTATAAAATTCAGGAGATTTTGAGAGATGGTGATAAAACTTTCTAATGGATCGAGTGTAAAAAATGGAGTGAAATAGATAATAGATAGAGAGGCTGTATTGCCCCATGTACCCACCCTCAATGAAGAGTAGAAGAGAGTCAGATTTGCAACTGGGATAAATGATGAGTTAAATTTTGGACACAGGATACTTGAAATGCCCTAGGAACTATCATATATAGTAGAGAGTCTGAAGCTTAGAAGGGTGACCTACAAGTAGGTAATGGTGACAACCTGCTAGCAATGAAATCACCCCGGGGAAGGTGAGAAGTGAGATGGAGGTGCACCTTAGAAGACTTGGAAGTGTCACACGAAAGTGTTGGGCAGGTTCATGAAGAGTCTGGAGATGATTAAATAAGGAGGAAATTAAGAATGAGAGGACAGAGAAACAAAAGGAAAACGAGAGAGAGAGAGAGAGAGAGAGAGAGAGAGAGAGAGAGAGCGGTTTTACTGTAGCCAACAGGCTAGAGACTTGAAACAAAGATCATGATGCAGATGGGAAGTATCATGGAGGCCAAATGATAGCAAGCCTACGAGGCATTGGTTCAATTCAGTAACCAGAAAGTGATATCAGCACCAGAATGACTATTGGGAGGGTGAAGTGGGGAGGGCAGTGTGAAGCCAAATAACAGAGAACCAAGCAGGTGTATTTTCGCTATCACGAAATTTGTCTGGAGAAGGAAGACGCGTAATATGATAGTATCTGGAAGATGTTCTTAAGATTGGAGGAGATTTGAAAATATGTGATACAGAAAAGGAAGAGAATGTGGAAGAAGTGCTTGATCTTTCTGAAGGAAAAGGGAGTATTTGTGAGCCTTAAATTTTCTTCCCACTGCAACTGAGAGAAGGTGGTGACGAGGGACAAGGAAGAGTAAGGATGGAGACATGTTCAGTCAGGGTGGAGGTGGACGGACACTGAGAGGATCCCATCTAATTGCTTCCCTTCTTTTTCAGAAGAAAACATGATATTCTGATGAGAGCAAGGATAGTGGAGGCAAGCATAAGGAAGTAGGTAAAGGTTTGAAATTAATGTAGGCAATAAGAAAGCACCAGAGAGAAGTAAAGGGGTATTACTGTGAAGCAGTTCTCTGGTTAGACACTATGAACTAAAATATACATTCCCATTTATTAAAAATATAAATTACATAAAACACAAACTGTGTTCCAAATGCATGTTTCAGAGAAGTAGCAGCTTTCTTTTCATGAACCCTCCCTCCCTTCCCTGTTCTCCTCATCTGCTTCTACTTCCCTAATGGCCAGCCAGGGTACCTGCATGTGACTGCCTTCATTAACCCTAATTTACATTTTCTCTCTTAGACTGTGAATACTGAAGTATTTCTCAATTTTTCTATCTAGCCTGCATATTCCAACAGAGTAGTTCCTCATTTATTGATCTTTGTATCCCTACCATAAAGTATTGGTCTAAAATTTCAAAGGAACACAAAAATAGTTCCTATTGAAGGTATAAGAAAAGTGTAAGATTATGTATTTTGCCTCTAACCTTCTCCTCTGACCCCATGGTGTTTCACAGAGGCTCTTTTCTGACCTGTCTTGACCTAAAGAGGGGTGCCTTCACGACTATTTCCCAATTGTCAAAAGGGCCAAAGCTAAGCCATTTCAGCTCTGAGAGTACCAGTGTCTTCTTAGCTGGGTCCACCCCTGGCCAAACACAACAGAAATGGCCCTTCCTCCTCTGGTTCATCTTCCCTTCTTACAAATTTAATTCAGGCGTCTATGGCCATTCCACCCTGAACGCGCCGGATGTCATCTGATCTCGGAAGCTAAGCAGGGTCGGGCCTGGTTAGTACCCAGATGGGAGACAAATTCAATTCAAAGGCTTTTTGCTCTCAGGGTGAGTCCACCTAGGAATCCTTATATACATCAAACTGTATTTCTTATAACATTCCAGAGACTATGTCATTTCTGTTTTGACCCAAAAGCAATGCGGGGCTTTCTATAGAAGGAATACAAATTATAAGTGTATTTATTGTAAATGTATCCCTTTTAACAAACAAACTTTTTATATAGGCTAGCTTTGAAGGGTGGCCGAAGAGGTCTCAACATGTCAATCTTGTTCCTTACCTTGCCAGCTCTAAGTTTATAATGTTTTCTAATGTGTATGGATTATAAATGTTCACAAAACAGAAATTTTCAAATGATGAGACAAAGTTAGGGATATTATAAAAGATACACCAAAAGAATTTTAAAGTATTTAAAAATAAATAATTGATCTCATGTCAATTGCTCTATTTGATCTATAACATTTTTTGTCATATATAAATGGAAAAACATATTTTATTAACTTGCCAGGTCAGTTCCAAAGAGACAGCCAATGGTTATATAGAAAGCTCAGTTCCCAGAAGCCCCAATTTTTCACATAACTGATTAATTCAAGTTTTCAACATTCGTGGAGCTGGCTTGGGCACGATCAAAATTACCGATCTTAAAGTCAAGCTTCAATATAGGTTATACATAACAATACGTAAATGCAAATAATTTGTTTTTGCCTACTTTAAGGTAGCCAACCACATATGAATTTAATACATTGAATCACAGTCAATATTTTTTAATTTTATGATTTGCAGCTTGAGTTAGTCAACTTTAGTATGTTTTATCTTTACCTAAATCCTGGATTCTGAGGATACTTGTTCTACATGGCACACAGAAAATTAGAGGTTTCATTTTTTTTTAAAGATGTTCTCTTTTCTTAAATGTAAAAGAATACTGCCAGAATCATTAATAAAATATAAACTTTTATAAGTTTGGAGAACATCAGTACCTTCATTGTTCAGTGATAATCATCCATTACAAATGTGAGAATTTTACAATATGTAAAGTAAATATAAAAAGACTTATCATACCAAACTTCTTTCTAAAACTTATGTTGCAGTGTACAAAAAATGCATTTCAATATTTTATCTTCTTTTAGAAAATTAAATATTTGGAGAAAATAATTAGGCATTTTGGAAGTACATTTTGAATTTAAAAATACATTTTCCACATTTCTCTGGGGAAGTTTAACACCCTATTCCTGAATTACTACATTCTTTACAGAAGGAGTTTGTTAATAACTAATTCTACTTGGCAGTCCATGTGAAAGGTTTTTTATTCTGTCTGCACTTTTTGTGTAGGGGAAAGTCTTTTTCCATGGATCATGCATACAAGATGGTGTATACACGGACTAATGAAATACAATGATGACTCTGGTGACAGTATGTGAATGACCATGGTTGTATTTGGGATAATTTCACAGACATTTTGAACTTAGTCATCACAAAGTCTCAAGCAAATCTCAATATTTGAAGGGGCTTAGTTCTTTCAGCTGTTGCTTTTATAGGATTTCAAACTTGAAAGAAGCTTTGAGATTGAAGAAAGAAACGATAGTAGCTTCTTCCAGCCTAGTCTACCTGCTTGAACTCTAGAAGCTTAGGGTCAGGTTACAGAACTGTAACCACACAAAACTGTGTAAATTTTTAGACCATTACAAAAAATAAAAAATTTTCTCCCATAGCAATTGTTCTGTTAAAAATGGAGAAGTATTCAATTAAAAAAAAATACCAGCATGACTGTTTATATCTATTTTCCTTAATTTTATGTAGGGAAAGCTTTTTGGAAGACTGATTTTAAATGTTAACATCTTTAAAAGAATAAATTCTTAATTAATATATTTCACATCAGTAAATCTAAACTAATATGCAAATATGTCCAAGCTTATATTTATCAATAGCCTGATAATTTCTCAACAATTAAAATTATACCTTGAATGTTTATGGACAGGTCTGACTCTCTATTAGTCTATTTAGATAGAAATTTATTTTACTTTTTATTGAAATATAGCTTAAATTCTGATTAATGTTCAATTTTTATGTGTACAGTTTAATGAATTCTTACAAAGTTAACATATTCATGTAAAACCACAGAGGTCAGTATAGACAATTTCTTTCATACCTCCTCTCAGGCATTACCTCCTAAAAATTCTATACTGACTAATTGACTTCTATCACCAGCCCCTAATTTTGATATTTATATCAATGGAATCAAAGAGATTATTCTTTTTGTTATCCTTCTTTAATTGTGTATATTTATACATGCTGTTCCACATCACAATAATTCATTCTTTTTTGTTCTTTTTGGTGAAGAACAGAGGTCAGCAAATTACAACCTATAGGCTAAATCAGTCCTGTCACCTGTTTTTATAAATAAAATTTTATTAGAACATAACTATGTTAATTCATATGCCTAGAACATATATATGCCAATTTAAATATATAATGTATATATATATTCATGGCTGTTTTCACACTACATAGTCAGAATTGAATAGTTGTCATAAAGACCATACGATCCCTAAAGCTTAACATATTACACAAAATGATTGCCGACCATTTCTATAGAATATTCTAGTATGTGTGCATAACAAGTTCTTTATTAATCTTAGTGGTAATCAACATTTGGCAATCTAATTTTGGACTTACAAATAACACTGCTATGAATATTCTTGTGCCTGTCTTTGTGCACAAAATTACACATTTTATCTTGAGTATTTAGTTGGACTTGCAACTTATGGGTCATAAAATGTGTGTATATTTACCTTCAACTTATTCTGTCAAATAGTTTTCCAAAGTGGCTATACCAATCTATCCTCTCACAAGCTGTGCATAAAAGTCCCATCAATTATTTAACACAATAACAATCTTTGAGTAAATGTTAGAATGCGTAATTCTTCATTTATCTCAATACGAACAACATTTTATGTGGTAACCTCTAATGAAGATGATGATTATTATTTATGTAAACAAATCATTAGGTTGGTAATTGTAGTAATAAAACAGGTATATTTTATTTGTTAAATATTAATGAGCATTAATGTGTTGGTGGAGTTTGTAGCATAAACCAAATTAATAGTTATTCTTTGCTGAACTCTTGGAAATAAATGTCATACAAATGATCCAATAAGTGCTTCTCCACCCACAGTAGAGCTATAAACAGAACACTGGTTCAAAAATAAAAACTCTTTATTATTAAGATAATTTCCATTTTTTCTTTTACTATAAAATATACAATTAACTAATTTTTACAGAACTAAGGTTATATATATTATATATTTATAATATGAAAATTATATTTAAGGCAACTAATTTTGAAAACTGAACAGTCTAGTCCCTTCTAGTAAATCACATGACATAGTGATTCTAACTTCATGTCTCATGTGTTGTTTTCATGAATTTTATTCACACTTGCTCTAGGAATTAAGCAATAAAATATTTTTATTTCGCCTTTTATTAGTTTCTCTTAGTATTGAGTATGTCCAGATTGAGATGGGAAGGTCACCATTAGCCAATATCAGAATTGAGTCTAATGAAAAGATTATAATTTCCCAAGGCTCAAGAAGCGTTTGGGCTCTTTGGATGGTAGACTCATGAAGGGATTTTATTTCCTTCTTTCTGCCTTCCTATATTTTCCAATTGTTTAATGTTATAAGCAAAGTATTAGTTCTATAATAAAAGAGATTTCAGGTTGTTTTCTGATTTCTGAGGATACAAAGATTGTTTCTCATTGTTTGTTTGAATTACCAAAAACCACACCTGACACATGCCAGAACTTGGATAGCTTATTCCAGTAGTGAACTAGACATCATTGGAAGGGTGTTTATAGTATGAACTGCACTTTGGGCTAATTACTCTCTGGTTGCTACATGTTGAAAATGAGTTGAGGTTGTTATTGAATTTTCAGTCACAAATTCACCTTCCCCTAAACAAATGAATTTTCTGAGACTGGCCATTTCCTTTGCTGAGTGCACATAATCCCAACAATCCTGTGCCTTGTGTCATAGATGAAAGTGCCACCCATTGACAAACAGCCCATGAAATAGCACAGAAATTGCCAAATAATATGAAAGTCAAGTGAGTGAGGTTTGTGGTTCCATGGCAAATGGAAACCTTCCAGAACAAACACACTAAGAGTCTATTGCATGTTAAGAAGGGCTCATTGCACAAATGCTACAAAACAGTATAAAACAAAACACTGTGGAACCTCCTTAGGTTCTTAAAATTGTAACATCTAGCACACACATGTGCACCTACAGATACATATGTGCATCCACAGGCATCCACATGTACACACACACACACACACACACACAGAGCAATTACACATTTCCAAATTCAAAATCTTTATTTTGCTTCTTTTTTTCTTAGTTAGAACATAAAAAACATAGAGTTTTGTCAAGGGAATGAGGTATGTATACAGCTATTCTACACAACCAGTTACTTTACTTTCAGTATTCAGAGAACAAACAAGGAGGCATGTTAAAAGGCTCTGTATGTCCTAAACTCTATCTCAAATATAGGAAGATACTGCTTATGTAAAACTATATAAAGAACTACATGTATACTGAGTTTTTGCAAATAGATAAGTTTGTATAGATGTGTATGTGTGCATATAATTTTAGTGATAGTAAAAAACATTAACTTAATTTGATTCATCATATTTTCTCTGCATTTTATAGCTTTCCTACCATCAGCATATATTACTTTTATAGTAGAAGTATAAACATGAAGAAAAGAAAGGAGATTCAGTGAAATGACTCTGTATGATACTAAAGGGGTGGATACATATCATTATAAATTTGTCCGAATTTACAAGATGTGCAACACCAGGAGTGAATCCTAATACAAACTTGAGTTTGGGAGATAACAATATGGCAATGTAGGTTTGGCTGTAACAAAAGTACCGCTATAGTGAAGGGTGTTGTAGCAAATGTGCCACTCTAGTGAAGGGTGTTGTAACACATGGGAAATCTGTATATTCTGCTCAATTTTGCTGTGAACCGAACACCACCCTGAAAAAAAGAACAGTCAATTTGTTTAAGAATAAGAAAAGAACTGCTGGTAAAAACAATAAATAAATAAATAAAAAGGAGATAAAAAGAAATGAGAAAAATGCTGAAAACAGTGTGCAGGGTAGTCCTGTCTGTTCTGGGGAAGTTCTGAGAGGTTGTTCAGGGACAGGACACTGTTGTAGACCTTTTCTGAGAACCAAGAGACAGGCGAGCCTTTGTTCCGACTCTATCATCTAGTTTATTGTTTTCTCACAGGAAAATTAAAATGTGTTTTGACCCTTTTAGCAATCCATCTGTTTTTCAAATAAAAATGTTTTCTCTGGGTCCTTTCTTAAAGTAAACCATCTACTGGAAGGAAACTCAGCGGCTTCCCTAAAATATCTAGCTTTTTAATTTCACCCGTTATTGTTGTCATCGCAAAGAGCTGTGTTGAACAGCAGAAGTCTGCTGAGACTTCTCATCTACAACTATAAATTATTAAGAAGGGAGAAAATACCTTTTTCTATAACATTATGCTCATTGTCCGAGCCTCGTTAATCCAGAGCTTATATCACATAATATTCTATAGCTAAAGGATTTAGTAACACTGATTTGTCTAAGAAAAATAAGTATTGAGCACCTATCAACTGTATACACTCTTTCTAAAGAGTGAATAAAACACAAAATTCCTGCCCTGGTGGAATTCTAGTCATTCATGAGGGTGGAGAAATGGGCAATAAACAGTCTAAATCATATATATACTACATTATTTTAAAGGTGACAATGAAAGAAATTCTACTGTGGAAGAATAAGGCAGGGTGCCTATGGCAGGTATAGCAGTGATGGGAGGGGTGGAGGTCGGAGCAGATTTTAACTAGAATAGCCAAAGCTTGCCCTGAGAAGATGGATGTAGTGTCATTTAGGTCGGGAAAAACAGCACTTCCGAAAGACCTAAAGCAGAGGGGGCCTGGAGAACACAAGGAGCGGGGGTGGGGGGGTGGGGGGCGCACACACATACACACACAAGTGTGACAGGAAGGAGTAACTTAGAGGTCCTAGGAGCCAGATCCGTCATTGTGAGGACTCTGGATGTATTCTGCTGCCGATGAGGAGTCATTGGAAATTTTTGGGTACTGATGTCATGTGAGCTTTCATTTTAAGACACTGGCTATATTAGGTAGATTTTAAAAGTGAACCAAAATAAGGGAAAAGTGCTTGCAATATGGTTGTGGGGAAGAAGTGCATGCCATTGTTCTGAAGTGAGTGCTGAAGGGATGTAGTCAGGGGAGTAACAAGAAACAGATTTAGTGTCACATGTTGTGTATGTTCCACTTAAGTGGCATGGTTAACGCTCGTCAAACTTAGCAAGTTCAGCTAGCAGAAGTACAGTTTTAATGCGCGTGGGATTTAGAAAGGAAAGGTGCTTGACAAATTTATCTCTAGAAAAGTTTTCCTCCTTAGGAAGTTTACTTTCTTTCTTTGATTTGCCTTGAGAGTGGCCTTTTGTTTATTTTAATGGAGGGGCCTATCTTTATTTCTGTGTTTCCCTGTTAGACTCTTCCCTTTCCTAAACAGTAGCCTTAGAATCATATTAAATGACCGACTAGTTTCACTAAAAACCAAAGGAGACGAAACCTCTTCTTTTTCTATTGTCTTTAAAAGTAAGTATTTGCAAATGTCCACAGAATTAGGCGGAACCAGAGAGTCTCATTATGGCAAAGAGCAGGGACACAGGATTTTGGGAAGATTGTGCACCTACAATCCTCACTGTGCCATTGACATAGACTCAAGTCGCTCTCCCTGGAGATGCCACAGGGAGGCCCTGAGGACCGGGGTGCAGTATGTGATAAGACTTGAGGTTTGGCCTCCTTGAAACTTCAGAGCCAGGGACGGAGCCAGATGCCTTTTCTTTGTTGTACTCAGAAAATGAGAGTGCCATCATTTCTCTTCTGTTCTTCGTTTTATCTCAAAGAAAAAAAAAAGTGTGAGAATTTCTTAAGAAAAACCAATCTATATAGAATTGACAAGGTAAGTTAGTGAAAAAGGAGTGCCAAGACACAATATATAATTGTCCATTCAGTTTAGCCAACAATTTTGAACATCTATTGTAACTAGCCCTTGAGAGCAGAGATAGGAGAACATTAGTGATAACCCATCCCACAATGTTCTTACTTCTAGCACAGTGGTTCTTAACCTTTCTTGAGGTACTGAACCCACCAGTTTCATATGCGCATTCACTGAACCCTTGATAAATAAAATATGATTGTTTTTCCAAATTCAAGACATAGGTATATTTTTTTTACTGGTGCACAAAATGAGCCATGCATGAACATCACCTTGCTCAAAGAACAAAACCAACAAAGTGCATGAACTCACAACAAATTATGGTATTACTTTATTCTGGCCTCCGTGGCAGAGGCTTCTCCAAACCCCTGAGACTGACTCATCGAAGCCCTAGGGTTCGATAGAACCCAGGTTAAGAAACACTGTTCTAGCATCATACAGTCAGCCCCTTGAGCCATTGGAGCCAAAGACTGTGGTAGCAGGAATGGGGCATTACCGATCCCTTCCTTACAGTAGCATTTCTCTTAAAAATTGCTAGATATTTACAGATACACACCAACTTGAGACCTGCTCATCCCCTCTGAGCTGTTTCATGCTAACCCTGCTAAAAACAATGATAAGCCTAGAAAACTCTGTAATGGATAGATTCCTGAGTCTACAAGCCTAATTCTGTGTCCTGTTTCTTCCCCTTATACCTATATCATCATCTCTTTTCATCTCAATCCATTCTTCAAATGCACCCCACAACCCCTGAACTAACTCCTCCTTTACTGTATAAATCTGAAGACAAAATAAGGCAGCAGAGGTAAATTACATGGGGGTAAAAAACCATTGTCCAGGCCAATGTAAGGTGAATGCAGAGTTTGGTCACTTTTTGTCTAGAAACTGGTGGACAAATGAACTAGCTTTTGCTTTAGTTTGCCTTCCATGAAAGATAACTAAATGAACAAAATAGCCATCACCACAATGTCAGCCTTTGAAAAGCTACAATCATGCTCTGATGGAGTCTTGCAGCCTGTGACCAAAGATCAGATATAATATAACAGCTGGCCTCTAGTAAGATGCCGGTAGAAGTCTAGCACAGAAAAGATCCCTGGAATAAGTTTCCTGAATTACTTTCCAGGGTCTTTGTCCATATATTTTTTTCTTTATAAAAATTGGTGATGCTTAATTTTATATTGGACTGGATGGTTTGACTGACCTACAGTCCCCCAATCACATACTGACACTGTAGGAAAGCTGGTGGCAGTATGAAGACTAAGGTAACAAGGAAGCAACAAGAGGTCATGAGAGAAAGGACAAAACTAGTAACTAAAAGGGAACCAATGCCACTAGGCCCGCAGAGATGTGAATCCCTAAACCAAGGCAGCTGAAAGAGAGAAAGTCAGACTCTGGAGGAAGTATTCCCTTCAGAGGACTTGGCAGGAATACCGTGGTTTTTGAAGAAAGTCCTGCTTTTTAACCACGCTGAAACAGATTGAAATTCTCGTTAAAACAAGTGACTCATTATCTAAATTTAAAATACCTTCTTAATGTACATTATATATGTACATGTGTGTATGTATGTATGCACGCATGCATGTCTTTTTCTAGGAATACTTTGAACAGAAATTTCTCTTTCATGGAGAATGAATAAGATATTTCAGAATCTTCCTTGTTTCATTAGAGAGCAAAAGGGTCTCACAGATGAGCTGTGTTTCCTAGCTTGTAAGCAACGTTGGAAATGTTGCTGCCATCTGTGCTCAGCTCGCTACGAAGCATCTATAGTAAGGTTGGACAGTTTTAAATTTTTCTTTGACTTCAAACACTTTCAGTACAAAAGCTCTAGCCAGTCACTGTCATACAACAAAATCATTATCAAGCCTATATTATTTTTACATGGCTCTGGAGAGTTTAGTAAAGGATGCCTGTTATATCACTCCTGGCCATTCTTAATGTCTGTATAATGGGGGGAGGGAGACCATGGCTGTTACAATGAAGAAGGAGGGAAATAGCATGAGAAAGGAAGAGCAAGTAGTGAATTAGTAAAATACCACCGTATCATAAACAGTAGCTTAAGAGTATTTTAGTAGAGAAAATAATTACTTGAATCAGCACATGCACAAAAATGACCTATCTTGTTCCAAAAGTCCATTTATTGTTTCAGCAAATACTTATCGAGCATCTACTGTGTCAGCTATTCTTCTCTGCCTAAGAGGAAATAGCAGTAAATAAGATCTCTGGTCTCATTATTATATGTTATTGGTGGAGATAAATAAAAATTAGATCAACCCACACTTATACAATTTCAGGTAGTGATAAAGACTGTAGGAGACAAAATAGAATAAGATGAGGGTATAATGAAATGTGGTCTTATGAACCAATGTCACCCTAATAAATTTAATTTAAAAATAGTGACATGGTAAATGGAGGGGTGTGGCGTTTATAGATTGAGTAGTCCCTAAGAAGACATTCTAGGCAGAGGGAGAGGCACAAAATGGTGGGAGCAGCAAAAAAGCCAGAGTCAGGGTAAGGGTGGCAGGAAGGCGATGAGTTCAAAGACACGGTGGGAGAAGATCCTACAGGGTTCTCTAGGCACATGCTTCTCAAATTCTGAAATGCAGACGCATCACCGAGGGATATTGTTACAATAATAATTTTTGATTCAGTAACTCTGCAGTGGGACCCAAGATTCTGATAATCTAATGAGTTCCCGTGTGATGCTGACACTGCTGGCTCCTTAAATACATGTTAAATATCAAGTTATGAATCCATGATAAAAAGTTCAGATTTCACACTAAAGGCAGCATTTTAAATAGAGAATAGGATGACATAACTTATAGTTTAAAGAGCTCACACTGGCTTCAGTGTATAAGTGAGCAGTGGGCATGAATGATGATTTTGGTCTAAGCAGGAGATTAGTGGTTTGGACAAGAAAGACTGGAGTTGGTTAGTGAGAAGTCTGAAAGCAGGCAATATTCTGAAGGTGGAGCTGATAAAATTTTCTGATTACTTAGATGTAGTAAACAGAAGAAAAGAGAATCATGACAAGCAACTGGATCAATGGTGAAGCCATCAATGAAGATGGGGAGGATGAGGACAAGGAGTCCAGAGTGACAAGATTTTGAGGAGATAGGCATTAAAGACTGAATTGTGCTTCCCCAGTATTCATGTTAAAATCCTAATCCCCCGCATTTCAGAATGTGAACTTATTTGGAGATAAGGTCTTTATAGAATTAACCAAATCAAACTGAGATCATTAGAGTCCAATAAGACTGGGCTCATTGCAAAAAAGAAATTTGGACCCACTGACACACACAGACATGGAGATGATGTCTTGTAAGCATAAAAGTGGGCATCTGTGAAATAAGGGGAGAAATCTGAAACAGATCCCTCCCTCACAGCCTTGAAGGAACCAACCACACCAACCTATAGACTTGGAGATTTTTAGTCTCACAAAACTGTGAGAAAATAAATCTGTTGCAAAAGCTACTCAGGTTTTGGTGTTTTGTTACAGCAGCTCCAGAGAACTAATACAGGGAAGGAGGGGCCCTTTTAGACCGACTACCTCTGTGGAGTCCTCAAATGATCTTGGGAAGGAGCATCTCAGGAAGACAGAATAGTGTGAGAGCCTGTGTACAACCCTGATGTGAGACCAGGTGATGTTAAAAACAGCATTTTATTTTGGAGCCAGAAAGTAGTGGTATTGTCAAGTTATGCACAGTGTTGAGCCTTAGCTTCCTCAACATAAACAGAAATAAATCTGCTTCTGTATGGGACGAGGTGGGTACTAGAAATAGGGGGAGCACTGTAAAGTATATGATTGTCTAACTGCTGTGCTCTGCACCTGAAACTGATACAAAATAATATTGAATGTAAACTGTAAGGGAAAAATAAAATTAAGATGAAATAAAATACAGTCCTAATGAATGAATGAATGAATTCATTAGACTGTGTATGTTCCCACCCTAATAGAAAATATGCTAGCCTAACCAGGTGGTGGTACAGTGGATAAAACATTGAACTGGGATGCAGAAGAGCCAGGTTCAAAACCCCAAGGTTGCCAGCTTGAGTGTGAGCTCATCTGGCTTGAGTGTGGGATCCCCAGCTTGAGCCCAAAGGTCACTGGCTTGAAGCCCAAGGTTACTGGCTTGAGCCCAAAGTTACTAGCTTGAGAAAGGGGTCACTTGCTCTGCTGTAGCCCCCTGGTCATGGCACATATAAGAAAGCAGTCAATAAACTAAGGTGGCACAACAAAAACTTAAGGCTTTTTATCTCTCTCCCTTCCTGTCTGTCTGCCCCTTTCTGTCCCTCTCTCTGTCTCTGTGACAAAAAAAAAAAAAGTATAAAGAAAATGTGCTAGAAAGCCATAGTGAATAGTCATAACCACACCTCAGGCGTGCAACTCCAGTACCATAGGCCCTGATGCTATGAGAATGACTGAGAGTCCTTCTTGGCAGCCATCAAGTCACCCATCTTATTTTTTAAAAGCTAAAAAAATCCAAGTTCATGTGATTTTAATTATAACCATATTTTTATTTAAAGTGGGAAGCAACGGAAGATTGTGGTAGCATAAATCACAAGTCGCCTAATCTCATTTAGGTTATATGAAAACAAGATGGAAATCTTTGAAGTCAGTGTGTTTATTTGTTAAACGCCACCCCCACCCCCGAAACAAAACAACATACAAGATCACATTCTGTTTCTCAGAAATGTTAGGATGGGAAGTATTTTTTTTGTGGGAATTTTTATTTTAAAAATAGTAAGTTCTGTGCCTATGCTATAAATCAGTACTCAGTTGAAAGAGAACCCCTCCCACTGTTGCGTCAAATTGTGCAGCTCATTGAAATAAACTAAGAGGTCTTCCTGAGAAAGGAGACCCGAGAACAGATAACAGTATAATGTTCTTGTTACAGTTAAGGTGGGATGGGCGTTCCTATGGGGAGAGGAAGATGCAGAAATTACCTTTAAAACAATTCTCTAGCACCCACCCCAAAAAGTCTTTGGGGCTTATTTTAATCCTTGTAATATTGTCCTTCATTTTCTATAATATATGAGGTGTTATTAGAAGATGTCAATCTAGTTGCCTTATGGAAAACAATTACTAAACTGAGGCACCACTGACTATTTACTGTATTTTTCCATGTATAAGACGCTCCCATGTATAAGTAGCACCTTAATTTTGGGGCCCAAAATTTTGAAAAAATAATGTATTACTTAAAGTTATTGAACTCAAGTTTTATTCATCATAAAATTCATATAACTCCTCATCACTGTCAAAACTCCCATCCATTAGCTTGTCCTCATCTGTATCTGATGGCGAATCACTGTCTTCATATACTGCCTTGTCCTCAGTTCCATCTATGGCATTTGAAATGCCTCAACCACTATATGAGATGCACCCAGTTTTTAGAACCTAAATTTTTTGAAAAAGGATGCATCTTCTACATGGAGAAATATGGGTTATGCTGTCCTGGCTGTCTGTGTCCCACTAGCACAAAGACTATTCAGTCTCCATGTCCCAGGCATCCTCAGCTCCATGCTGAGGCTCGGAAATTACAAACTGGAGAGCGACACTAATCAAGGGACAAGACTAAGTCACCCTAACATCTGAGTAATACAGTGTTCAAAATATGTTCTTTTCAGATACTTGGAGCAAAGCTAGTCACCTACGATCTACCAACTGTTGATCGATTATCTATGGCTAAACATAATATAACATTCACTGGACACTCTTAGTTGCGAGACTGTGGGCTATGTGCTTTCCATTCGTTATGACATTACTCCTCAAAAGAACCCTACAACATTTTAAATGCTATCAGTTTCCTGTCATTCAAATTTAACCAAATGTACATATATTTTATTTTATCCTTTTCAGCTTCAAAAAACAAGGCATTTCTTATTTTCATTTTATGGATGTTTGCTATGTTCCCTGAGATACAGACTCTGAGATTACCAGGCAATTACAGCTGAGAAGCTTAGTGATTTTTATTCATAGATGAAATGTTATTATATGTAGCAAGTTAAGATGGAAGCTAAGGAAGCAGACTGTTTCTCCCCGAATGGCTCATACTGAATGTACCAGAAACTAGGCAACACCGCGTCTATAATTCCCTGGCTCTCTTCTGCAGACTGGGTGACTGTGAGGCATGTGTCATTTCTTAACAGCATACCTGATAAAAATAACTAGGCACTTAAATCCCAGAAAATGTATTCTCTGTATGTCAGATTATGTGACAAACACTTCTTGTACTTGACTAAATCAAGAAAGCTATCATAACAGATAAATTACTGTTACCATGCAAGTTTAGAGTCTTCCTGGCCTAACTTTTTCTAGTCCAAAGACTCGAAATCACATCAATTCAATAAGCATATGTCAAGTTCTTACTGTGGCCAAGACATGGTGCTGGTGAATCTATGAATGCATTTGCAAACCTTCAAAGGTCCTTCTCCAGTACTCCTGGAGATCACACACTCCGATGTCCCCAGGAGCCAGGCGGTTCCTGTGTAAAAAATAAAGCTGTCTAGGTTCAATACAAGACACGGTGGTGGCACTGAGGCCACCTGGATAGTAAGTGACCCACTTAAAACACACAGGCTGTTCAACTCCTATAAACCTGCCATGAAGGGTACAGGTCCAGGGAGCCAACTCCATGATTTTTTCAAAAATATCTGGAAATTCAGTTATGTGTGTAAATGGCTACTTTGTAAATGTTGGCAGCTCATGTAATTTTCCTTTCGTTTAAATACAATGCAGCCAAGGTCACTGGGCCATCGCTTTGCCACCTCAGTGGGAAAGAGAGATATGCCACAGTGTTCTTACCCAAACCCCCTCGGCTGCTCTTCCTCTCTGCCCTCCCACACCCAGAGGGGCTACTCAGGCTGCAGCCCCTTCTACAGAGAATAGTGTGAACTTTGGGGAAAGTGAAAAGTGTATCCTTCAAAGAAGAGCTTGCACTCTCAAATTCAGCCCCTTCCCACCTGCCATTGGATAGAGCATGTGTACTGTAACACCATCACACACAGAAATGCGTGCATGCTTGAATTTCCACAAGAAAGGAGAGCCATATAATGTTCACATGCCTTATAGATCATCGTGGGGCCTCTCACTGAGGCACGGAAGTCAACAGAGTGAAGAAGAGGTCTCTGTAGTCAGTCTATCAGGGAATGGCAAGACTGCCAAACTAAAAGAGCTCAAGAGGTTTAGGGTAGATTTTAAATGAGGTGCAAAACTAAAAATTAACATTTTGGAGTTATAAGAAGAGAGAGAACAATTAAAGCATGAGAACTGATATAATGTCCGATGGGGTCACCAAATAAAACACCATGGCCAAGACCGGGAGGGTTAAGAAGTGCACTTATGTACAGCTACTCACAGTGGTAACATAGTACAGTCAACTACAAAGGATGTCTCCCACCAGGCCAAGGAATGGATTGGTAACAGTGTTGGGATTCAGCAGGTTCACACTGGTTCAGCAGAACCGATACCTAATTTTTTGTTGAGTTTGGCGAACTGGTTGTTAAAATGGCACTTAGCATCAGGGTTTTCTCTAAGGTGGTCACCTGGGCAGCCGCCCAATGTGGAAATCATACATTTACATTCCTTACTTAATGTTCATCTGCACAGCAGCATATTCTAAGCACCCATAGTAATGCTCATTCCATCCACAAGTGAAGAAAATTGCAAATGAGGACACCAATCAAGAAGCAATATGGAAATATCTTACATAACAGTTTTATTGTTTTTGTCAGCTATTATTTAATATTTGTTCATTAATATTTTAAAACTCTTTCTTATAATATAATCTAGTTTTGTGTACTTTGTTTATTGTTCTTACTTAAATATTAAGTACATAAAATAATAAACTACCTTTTGGTAAAATGAATATGAAGCAAAAAATATCCCCTAATTTTTGTGAGCAGTATACTTAAAATGGTCATTAAGGCAGAGAACCAGTTGTTAATTATTTGAATCCCACTACTGCTTGGTAACCTTATATGAAGATTTCTGCCAGAAAAACAAGGCCAAGTGAAGCCGGAAATGGTGGTGTTCTACTATTCAGATCTCAGCAGGTCCCAGAGAGATCTATTTACAGTGGGCCGCT
This sequence comes from Rhynchonycteris naso, assembly GCA_037038555.1. Taxonomy (NCBI): domain Eukaryota; kingdom Metazoa; phylum Chordata; class Mammalia; order Chiroptera; family Emballonuridae; genus Rhynchonycteris; species Rhynchonycteris naso. The sequence goes on from CM072997.1 coordinate 284,721,733, forward strand.
GAAAACATATCGTTTATGAGATCCTAGATAACAACCTAGTTAAAAATGAGTTTTGGCATACTGGTAGAAGCAAGGAACTATGTAATCCTTTAGAATGATTTTTATCAATAACAATTAAACTGAAAATGAATTCCTTCTAAACTTTTACTTTATTCCTCAACTAGTATTCTCCACAGTTCAACTTTCACTTTCCTGGGCCACTTGAGGGAGAAGAAGAAGCAGAGGGAGCTTCAAGGGTTCTCTGGTCATCACAGTACACTCTCATCTCTCATAATGGCCCTCAGGAGCCCGTTTTACTGTTTCCCCAATGACCGCTCCTGGGAGTTTTGTTCCACACCTCTCATCGCACTGCAGTGACATGGTGCCTGTGAGCAGGGCAGGGAGGGAGCAAGAACAACAGGACTCAAAGAGATCCACAAAAGCTTTTCTTTTCTTTTCCTTTTATTTTTAGGTCTCTTGAATTCATTTTTTAAACTTTTCTCTGCATCATTCTATGAAAAGTCATCTAGAGAGCTTGGGAAGATCTTGTCTTTTAAACAGCAGCAAATGTCAAGAATATTTCAAAGGTCCTGTATGATTTCTTTACCTGGTGTTCCATCCTAGGACTATCTTCCTTTGTTTGTTGTTTGTTTGTTTTTTGGTTGGTTGGTTGGTTGGTTGGTTTTGCTTTGGCAATCAAACTTCTTATGATCTCAGGTAGTCTGTGATACCCAAATTATATGTTAATGACTTTGGAGATTTCAGCCTTGACATTCATTGGTTTGTGCTTCTTGCTGATTTCACCCAGGCTATCTATATCAGGCCCTGAAATCACATACTTTCTAGTCATTCATTACCTAGAGGTCCCCACATATAGGTACTAAAGAAATAATGGGCATTGGTGACTTTTCTAAGCATTTGTTCTCTACTGGTATGTCTATATATGGGGAAGGAAAAATTCATCATCTGAAATCTGTGTAGTCTAAGAGAGGTTGAGGCCAACTTGTCATAGCAGCCAATATTATGGTTAACATAGTGATCTGAGACTAGCTGTAGCAGAAGGACAAGGTACTTATAACAAGAAGCCAACAGTGTACAGAGATAGAGCCATCTGCTTTCTGGTTAATCTAGTGGCAATAGTCAATCCATTGGAGCAAATGAACAGTCTGGAGTATGGGAGAGGGACTTCTGGGAAGCACATCGGTTCAGTGATACCTATGAGATCATAGATCTGGGGATCCAACCCTGATCACATGAAAATGGATGGAACATCACCCAGCTCCAGAGAAATCAGTTTAAAGGAATTTGACATGAGGCCAGGATCTCTTTGCGATCTGCTGGGATTCAGATTGGCCTCCAGCTTCACTCAGAAAGCTTGAATAGACTCAAAGATCCAAATACCAGCAGCAACCTCATCAAACAGGCTGGCTTCTCTTGGCATTAAAGACTCTACCTTCCATTTACCCTGACCCTAAAGGTTATGATCTCTCTTGGCTCACAAAAGAGAAGATGGCAGCAGAGTATCTCCCAGACCCTAGTCAAAGGTGTAAATGAGTCTTCTAACCTGACAGACTTAGCTCTCATTGGGCCAAGGTGGGTACAGAGACCAATTTATTATCATGAAGAGCTGATTAGGCTAAGAACAAGAGCAGTGATATAAAATGAAGTAGGAAAGAGAAAGGAAAAGTGAGTAGTATAAAGAAACACTGATCAACACAGATGACCAGCTCCCAAGTGCTCCCATTTTGAAGTGAGACTGCGGCAGACTAGCATGAAAGTGCACTTTAAACGACTGAGAGCAATGCCAAGGTTCATTAGTTCAGAAGGTCTGCGGAATGTTCTCACATAATGAATATATTATCACTTATATCAGGTATCTAGTATCACTGGGCAAAATCGAACAAACCTATCATTATATTTTGGCCCCTACCTGCCTTCTCTTTCTAAATCCAACTCAGCCTCATGTCACCTATTTTGTTAGTACTCTTGGCTCCAAGTATCAAATACAATGCCAAACTGGCTTACGCACAAAATGGGGGTAGGTTTTTATAAGGACCCAGGGTTGCTTTGTAGAACTTGAGTTTAGTAAACTTCTTGCCCAGACTTGGAAGGAGCTGGAAGCAGGAACTAGAGAGTCTATGTCTGCTTCTCTGAACACACACTTCATTTCCCTCTCTCTCTCTCTCTCTCATTCTCTTCTCTCTGTCTTAACTTACAAATATAGAGATAGAATCTGATTGGCCCAATTTGGATCCTGTGTACATCTCTTGTCCAATCAGGAGTTGCTGGGGGGGGGTGCTTCTTGTGTCATATCATGATCAGAGGAATCCAGTCTTGGAGACCTGTGCATGTGAATCACATGGTCATTTTATTTAAATGTCAATTCTGATTAAGTCTGAGATGGGTCCTGAGATTTTGTATTTTTAACCAGCTTGTAGATGACACTGCTGCTGCTGGACTGTGCATCACGTGTAAAGTTACAGAAGATGGGCTGGGATTCCCAATGCAGTTAGGTCACTTTTCCTCTGTGAAAAACACAGCACATACATTTTCATGCCCTTCCTCTGGCCCCTAATGCTAATCACCACTTGTCATCAAGGGAGGTTCATTCAGTTGTGCTTGTTCATTCTAAGACCCTTATGTCCTCGAAGTCTTATTTTTTCTCTCCTCTAACAACTAATCTTATTTTTTAAAAAAAAGAAAAGAAAATATGCTATGTCTCTAAAAGAATGAATATTTAGCCTGACCTGTGGTGGCGCAGTGGATAAAGCGTCGACCTGGGAACACTAAGGTCGCCAGTTCAAAACCCTGTACTGGTCTGGTCAAGGCTTATATGGGAGTTGATGCTTCCAGCTCCTCCCTCCTTTCTCTCTTTCTCTCTCTCTCTCTCTCACTCTGTGCCTCCTCTCTAAAATGAATAAAATAAATTAAAAAAAAAAAGAATGAATATTTAATGGAAGAATTTCAATCACTGTGGCAAGTTGATAAAGAAAATTTTTAAGACAGGATAAGCACAGTGCTATCCATTGTCTTAAAATTTTAGAGATAAAAAAGTACATGCACATCAGTTGGAGACTACACAAGCCACAGATTCCGACTGCACACTGGGCTGTTGCTGACTCAGCAATGCCTGGAGTGGTCTGAACTGGCTTTGGAACTGTTGGTAGAGGCCAGAGACCTGTCTATGTTCAAGCTAAAATTATCCAGGAAATTTATGCAGAATCTATCTTCTCCATTCAGAATTACATTTTGGTGTGCATGGCACCAGGTAAGCATTTTCATAAGGAAAACTACCTACATTATATAAAACATTCTACCAGCAGACAAGTAAGGAGGGGCCATGCTGTGCACCTGAGCTCTTCGTGTAGGCTTAGGATGTGGCTTAACCAGTCTTTGTATTTGTCTTCACCTGTTAAAAGTTTTTTGTTTTTTTGTTTGTTTGTTTTTAAGAATCCAAACTTAAGTAAGCAGGTCATGGCACTACTACTAAAGTTTTTTAGACAGAAACTGCTCCCCCACCCCCGTCTCATATCTGAGCATTTTAATAAAAATACTTCTTAAATATCCTAGAGGCATTTTTCTAAGCCTTCCCAATCAAGAGATTCTTGGAAGACTGTGTAACAACATGTTATTGATTCCTAAAGATGTACTGATCTTTTGTATTAATCCATTTCAAAATTCTACAGGAAAGAATTTTTGTCTCTTGTATTCAGGGGCCTGAAAATCTTAGAAGATGTTAGGTGCTGCCAGCGAGGCCCTGTGTTTACACAGATTTCTTCATTTCTCAGTGTGTGCTTGCACACCAGGCCAGGAACATTTACTCCCATCATTAGTAACCTCTTGCGAAATAGACCTTCTCAGTGTAGTACTACAAATTCTGGAGGACTAAAGAATGAAGCAAGTAAGTGTAGTGTATTTTTCTTCAGACCCAGAGGCTCCTGCAGTTGTGTTTTTGGCAATTCTTTCCTCCACTTATTAGACCAGCTGGAATGGGTGAAAGAGGCATGCTTTGAGTAAAAATACACTTGCAGGAAGATTTTTTTTTATCAGCCAGAGTTGTTGATAAAACAGTCAGCTTGAGGTAAGGAGTGACGCATATTGGAGTCCCTGCCTGAGAAATCAAGGTTATTCATCAGAAAGTAAACAGTAGTCTCCCAATTTTTTTTTAAGGGGCTAATGTCATTCAGATGCGAGCACACATTCAGGAATGATTGCTCCTGGCTACTACTAATTTAGAACTTCTCAGACTTGATGGTTTTTAATCTTTCAAAGTATTTTTGTCTAATCAGAGAGATAAAGACATTTTCAATTTGAGCATTAAATTCCCATAATTACAAAAATTGATTGACAAATGCTTATATCAATTTGCCAATTAAAAGGGCAATCAGATAACTGACCAGCAGTGCCCTACGTGGCATGCAGTGGCTCTATACAGATCTAATCCAGGTCTACTCCAGGCCAAAAAACAAAACATATTCTGGAAGGGTTTTTTTGCAAAGGAGAAAGAGGGACAGACAGACAGGAAGGGAAAGATATGAGAAGCATCAACTCATAGTTGAGGCATTTTAGTTGTTCATTGATTGCTTTTTCATATGTGCCTTAACTGGAGAAGGGGGGACTTTCCAGCTGAGCCCTTTCTCAAGTGATTGACCTTGGGCTCAAGCCAGCGACCATGGGGTCATGTCTATGATCCCACGCTCAAGTCAGGGACTCGTGCTCAAGCTGAATAAACCCGTGCTCAAGCCAGCAACCTCGGGATTTCAAACCGGGGTTCTCAGCATTCCAAGTCGATGCTCTATCCACTGCATCACCACCTGGTTGGGCTAAAATTGACTTTTGATTAGAAAATAAGATTTTGACTGAGATTTATTATGAAGAAAATAAGAAGACTGAAGATGATTTCTTATTGTGGTAGTTATAAACCTGGTTCTGGAATCAGGCATGAGTTTGAATACTGATAACAAAAGCTATTTACGTATAACATTCTGGATTCTTCACCTGCAATTGTGGGAAGTTGCTGAAAGGGTCCTTTGAGATTATCTGGGGAAAGTTCAGATACTCTAAGGCTGGTGCTACTCATCTCTGATCCCATCTGCCCAGCTCCACCCAGTCTTCATTAGTCAGAAGGAAAAAAAGGACAGATACAAACAAATAAACAAAATGCAAAGGTTACAAAGGAGGAAGGATGGGAGGAGCTTTAGAGAACTTTCTAGAACCACTGCCATCCCGTGAACAGTACTAAGATGAAAATAAGTGAACTGGGCACCAACTCCCCTCTCACCTTTCCTTTTTCTATCATGCTAATGCTGTTGAAGCATTAGACTCCACACCTTGATTATTGACATTCACCTCTCTGTGACAGTTTTTAAAGGGAAGAAAGTGTCATGTTACTGGTTTTGTACGAATTCAGGAGAAAACCTCACTGGGAAAAGAAGAAACTTTCCACATACCTCAGTTTCCTCTATTTAGCCACATCTGTCCTGTAGTGTCATTCACCCTCATAGCTGCTGGAAGCCCCAAAGTTTATTGGCTGCATCATTCTGTGGTTGAAAAGAAGGGGATGTTTAGTAGTCTTTGAACCATCCCAGAAAAGGCATTTGTCTGGGTAACCAAAGTTCTGTACCGTTTTTACTAGCTAAATGGAGAAACAAAAATGGGTGAAAATGGGCTGGGAAGGAGCACAAAGATTATCTTTCTCATCTTAAAAGAGAACAGTTTCTTTGGACATAAACTCTATTTTGGTGAAGCTTGTTGCATCAAAATCAAAACTAAAGCTTCTGGGGACAACTTTAGTTCATCTGTAAGTAAATTTTTTGTGTACATACAAAGGACAAGACAGATAAATATTGTTTGGAGTCCCCAAAAGTATTTCTATCCCCCGAAAGGATTTGGAATATAGAAAAAATAAGACCAGTTATCTTCCAGCTACCTCTAGCGTGGCTTACTCTCAAGCATTTTATAATCACAAACACTGGAACATTCCTCAGTGCACTTGCAAGTTTACGGCTTAGAGAAGCATTAGTTTTAATAATCCTTATCAGGGTGGCAGCATGGGGGACTGCTGAGCCCTCAAGGAGTTTTCCATCTCCAGATCCCAAATAGCAGGGTGTTGGCATGACTTGTTGCTTAGGCATCCAGATGGTGCTCTCAGCTTCCCTACTATCCCCCTACTAATAGAGCTCCTGGGACCCAATTATAAGGCAGTTACTTCTCTAGCATAGATCTCAGCCTTGCATTTTACAGAATGTGCCCACACTGTTCACCAGAGACCCTGGAATCAAACTCTGTTCACTATATGTTTATATTCACTGGCACTTTCACATTACTGAATCTGTAAAGAACACAGACCTAGCCTTTTTTGAATGCATACTGTAAGCATGGTTCATGGTGCTGTGAGCTGCCTTGTTTATCAAAACATCTTTGAAATGAGAGTCATTTCCGTAACTGGGGCAATGACATTTTCCTTTTAGCCCCTTCCTTTGAGTGTATGGTGTGAAAATGTCCAAACAGACAAAGCTGTTCGTCCTGAATTTTGCAAAATAATGGACATTACAACTTATTAAAATTGGTATTTAAAGGAAAACATTTAGAAACATATAATAACCACCGGGGTAAGCAAGCTTTTAATAAACTGGATACTAAAGAACTAAAGAGCAAGAATAGGCTAGTGTTTAATGAGAGGCAGAGAGGGGATCTGAAATCTGTTGTTCTTCCTTGACAATACTCTTAGCATAAAACATTCAAAGGAAATATAATGTCCTGATCAAGTGGGTTAAAAGAATTATAAACCTAAGAATTTGTTGATAATTAAGAAAATCTCATCTCAAGCAAATCATGAAGTATGAGTTCTGTTGTCATTGTTTTAAGTGTATACATTTTTGTCTATTTAATGAACTCTGTATTTTCTATGGAAAGGACAGACTGATGGATTTTTTTTGCCTAATAAATACTACTATGCTCATTGGAAGAAAAATTAATTTCAGTTAATCTAAAACAAGATTGGTCTGTCTTGTCAGTCAGTTATTTTCCATTAATAAGAAAATAAATTCCTTATATAATCTTGCCTACTTTTATATAATCAGAGTTCTAGAATAAAGTACCCTGTCTAGATTTTTTAATGTTAGAAATCAAAAAGAATTTACTTTCTTCTAACAAAGATACATGTTTCAAATTAATTTGTTCTCTCTTCTGGAAAATTCAGTCCTATTTAATTAAACCAATTGAAAATCCAACCAACCTAATGGACCTCCATTAGAAAAACTTGGTAAAAGGCACGTGGTTCTAACAATTAGCTAAACTTGCTAGAATTTGAGATGATAAAAGCAGGACAGCATCTATTTTATCCATCATTATATTTCTTCTTGCCCTCCATGGTGCCTTCTATCAAGAGGCCCTCGATCAAAAATGAATAAATTAGCAAAAACTTATTTTTGGAGAGCTAATGATTCAACTGATAAGATCTAGGAAAACATATCAATCAGCTTCATGAGAGTTGCTTCAGTTACAATAGTCCATGTTGGGTTTTCAAGAGCTGTCTACTCACTAGATGCATCATCCGGGGCCCCTGATATTTTTTTTATTATCCTCCTCTTGTTTGCTGTTTTGTTATTACAAAGCAACAGATGTTTAAAAAGATGTGAAATTTAAATTAGACTTGAATATTTGTTATGCCTCATATAGAAAGTTCAGTTAGTAAGGTTTTAGATTTGGGGACAGATTTACTAATAGATTTCAGTAATAGAAAGTTTGCTTCAATGAACCCTTGTGGATCAGAAAAAAGGTTGTATAGAGCAAAAGTGTGGACAATGAGGATTATACAGGGAGTGCATTGTTGTAGACTATGGTCACAGTATGAAAAAAAATATTGAAACAAAATAATATATATTTGAATGTCTTGAAATGAGAGACATGTACAATTTCATTATATAAAGGTTGAAAATTCAATCAAAATAAAGCACTGACCTGGGCATTAAGAACCCTAGGTTTCCATCATTTGGCATCCTGGACCCCAGGTATGTGGCATCATTTGGCATCCTGGACCCCAGGTAACTCATCAATAAAATAACAGACAAGGCCCGACCTGTGGTGGTGCAGTGTCAACCTGGAACACAGAGGTCACTGGTTTGGAACCCTGGGCTTGCCTGGTCAAGGCACATATGGGAGTTGATGCTTCCTGCTCCTTCCCCCTTTCTCTCTCTCTCTCTCTCTCTCTCTCTCTCTCTCTCTCTCCTTCTCTCTCTCTCTCCCCTTTCTAAAATGAATACATAAAATCTTTTCAATAAAATGAATAGAAGACAAGAATTAGAGAAGGGAAGTCAGAAGCAGTTGTTTCAAAGTGTTCTTCAGTATCACTTGAGAATTTGTTGGAAACAGAAATTCTTTGACCCAAAGCAGGTCATATTAAATCAGAAACTCTGAAATTATGGTCTAGTGGTCTGTTCTGATGTTACTCTTTGTGGCTCTGATCCACTCTCAGTTAGGAGAACCATGAGCTTTGGACTTTCTTGGAACCTCACAGTGAGGGCTTTGTGAGCCTATCTCTCTCTCCTCCCAACAGCTCTAAGACAAAGCCTCCTGCATCTGGGTGAGGGCATCTAGCTGTTCAGGAGTGGAGGTTAGCTCTGAAGGTGCTAAGACTTACTTTCCAGCTCCCTCCACTCACATCTACTAATGCAAGGAATTTGTCCCCAAGTGTCCTGCTTGCCAATGCCTGAAATTTCTCAGCTAAGAGAAAAACCTTTGGATCCACAATTAGATTAATATTGTTATGTTAATACATTAACAATGTGCTATTATCGTCATGTATTATAAAAATAGATTAAACAGCTCTTTTTTAGGGGGGTATTTTTCTGAAGTAAGAAGCAGGGAGGCAGAGAGACAGATTCCCGTATGTGCCTGACCAGGATCCACCCGGCATGCCCACCAGGGGGCGATGCTCTTCCCATCTGGGCCTTTGCTCCAATGGAGCCCTGGCTAAGGGAGGAGAAGAGAGAGATAGAGAGAAAGGAGAAGGGGAAGAATGGAGAAGCAGATGGGGACTTCTCCTGTGTGCCCTGGCCAGGAATCAAACCCAGAACATCCACACGCCGGGCCAATACTCTACTGCGGAGCCAACCGGCCAGGGCCAGATTAAACAACTCTTGGTTGAGGTAATATTTTTCTATGAATACTTTTTGGTCATGCGTAACAAGTAGTTTCTAAGTGTGATGGCAGACTTAGAAGAGAACACTGACTGAAGGCAGAAAGGAAGGGATTCCAGTGCTGAAAATGATCAAGGAGCTACAAGGAAAAAGGCTGTAAACTTTCAAGACTTTACAACCATGCCTTAAGTCTTCTTCAACAAGCATATTTGTGGCCCTGGACAGTTGGCTCAGCAGTAGAGTGTCAGCCTGGCATGTGGAAGTCCCAGGTTCGATTCCAGGTCAAGGCACACATCTGCTTCTCTTCCCCTACCCCTCTCCTTTCTTTCTTTTCTCCTCCTGCAGCCATGGCTCAAATGGTTTGAACAGTTGGCCCTCAGCACTGAGGATGGCTCTATGGCCTCACCTCAAGCACTAGCACTGTAGCTCAGTTGCCTAGCAACAGAGCAGAGGCCCCAGATAAATAGAGCATCACCGATAAGTGGCTTGCTTGGTGGATCCCAGTCAGGGCACATGCGGCAGTCTGTCTCTCTGCCTCCTGGCATCTCACTTAAAAAAAAAAAAAAAAAAGAAGGAATGAAAGAACAAACAATCATATTCATTGAGAAGATATTCATGAAGATAGATTATGTTTTTCTTTTAGCTATGAAATCAAACTATTCTGTGTCATGTGATTCTTGAAAATTTTTAGTTTGTTTTTGTCATTGTTTCATCTGCAAAAGCACATCTTTGCCAAAGAATTTGTTAATCAAAGTGTCACTACAGTCCATAGTTCATGTATCTTCATCACTAATGTGATCAATCAAAGCAAAGGTTGAGGGTGACTGCCTCTCCATTTCCTTCCCACATACATTAGTCTAGAAATTTTCCCTATTAGCTGTCTCTTAGAACCACTTCACCTCAGAGGATTCTGTTTTAGGTGACAATTCTCATTTATCTTAGGTTTCAGATAGGTATCGTTTATTTTAATACGTCAGATTTCCTTTAGTTTATAATCTCTCGAAGTTCAAATTCAGCCTGCATTGCACAATACCTAACACATAGTCATGGACAATAAACATTTAATAGCATTTGCAGTGACCCAAGTTTTCTCTTTTCTAGCTTTGAAATATTAAAATAAACAAGTCAGCTTTCCTTTTTACTTAACTGTTCCCTATAGCTCAATTTTGTGGACAGTTTACTAACAGGATAAATCATCACACATAAAAGAAAATACAATGCAAAATGTGAACTACATGTCTATTTTTATCTACAGATATTAAAATGGTATTTCCCAGTGTTTGGTTCATGGAAAGAACACACTTAAGACACTTCAAAATAACTGTTACAAAAGTGGGAATAGTAACTTCTTTATAGTAAGAAACTTTAAAGTTTCTACAGTGCTTTCATATATACAGTCTCCTGTGATGCCCCTAGGCATGAGGTTATTACCTCTTATTTACTTGGCTGGAAAAAAGGCTCTAGAAAAATTCAGTGATTTGCCCAATGTCACACAATGAGTTATGAAACTATTTATTGATTCAGACGTTTCTGTTACCTATGCTCATTTCTTTTCCATTGTCCTCATGAGCAGAGCTCCTTCTAGCTCCCCTCCCCCTAGTGTGGTCAACCTATGCCACATTAGGTCACGTCACATTTCAGTAGGCAGCATAAAAGGAAAGGTGGACTCTTAGTTGGAGGGAGATAGCAGCAAACCTCTTTCTGACCCTAAAAGTAGAAACAAAGAGTCTAGTCTTGGTCAAAATCTCAGTCCAACAAGTGAAGCTGACAGTATCCCCTATGACCTCTTTTAGGGGGACACATCTTATTGGCCCTAAGCTTGGTGGTTTCCAATCCTAACTAATTCTTAAATCCTGATTTTTTATAAGTTAGATGCTTTAGTTCCACCCCCCTGTAAATCTAAGATGAAGCTCAAGAATTAATATTTTTGGAAGTTCTCTAGGTGACTAATTTGCAGCCAGGATTGAGATCCACTGATATAGCTGAAATGACATAGAAGCAGCTATTTTTCCCCCTCAGACCAGGTAAAAAGAACATGTCTGTTGACAGTCCCAACCATTTCTATGTGGAGGCCTTGTATAATTTCCAAACAAGCCAGAAAGTTGTGTCTACTAGGGAATTCCTGTGGGCTATTATTAAAGGGCATGTGGTTAACTGATGGGCTAAATTAATGGTGAGCATTAAGGCAGATTGAACCTCAAAATTTGGGCAGATTAACAAAGTGACCAATGTGAAGGTACGGATTTCAAGTTTAACTCTGAGTTTCCTATCTCTCACAAAACAACCACTGGCGGTAATAAAAAGGATGCTTTCTTTCCTTTCCCACTCAAGTGTGCATGGACCGGCCCTTGTAAAAACTTGCTTTGATTCAGATAGACATGGGGGTGCTATAATTAACTTGAGTAAGCAAAGTAACAAACAGCAAGCTGAAAAACAACTTCTAGAAATCTAAGAGGGACCGAGGGTCTGTCCTTACACTACTCCTTCCCTTAATAATCTCCTGCACAAGAAAAGTTCTAGAAATTACATCAATAGCTAAAATGTCCCCTCCTGGTTTTGGATCTTATCGCACGTGTGTCTGTCTGTGTGACTCCCATTAAAGAAACACTTAACAATAAATAAATTTGATAAAGTGCATGAATTAGTAATAAATAATGTATTTTATGTAAAAGAGGAGATGATTATGTAATATAAAGTTACATTACTACAGGAAAAAATTACACAGTGCTCCATAACAGAGTTAAATATACAATTTGTATCTGAAGTTTTTGTTTCACCAAAGATATTTATCCCATTCTACCTAAAGTAAGAGAATATCTATTATTTTTTTATTTTATTCATTTTAGAGAGGAGACACAGAGTGAGAGAGAGAGAAAGAGAGAAAGAGAGAAAGGGGGGAGGAGCTGGAAGCATCAACTCCCATATGTGCCTTGACCAGACCAGTGCAGGGTTTTGAACTGGCGACCTCATTGTTCCCAGGTCGACACTTTATCCACTGCGCCACCACAGGTCAGGCGAGAATATCTATTATTAATTAATCTTTTATAGCTGTGCACATATAGAATTAAAAAAAAACAACAACACTAAGTCACAGCCAGTTGAATTGTCTCCACAATTTATAAAATTCATGGGTACAAATGACCCCACAATATGCCCAAATTAGGCAAATAGAAAAGACTGTTTAGGATCAAGAACTTGCCTTTATTATATTAGAAGGCTAAAGAGTCTCACTTTTCCAATTTGATTTAACAGTACTTCTTTTGGATCTTTAATGGGTTTTGCTTTGTTGCAAGTGAAAAATAATAGAGTATTTTTTCATAACTACAATACGCACACTAAATAAGTAGAGAATGTGACTCAGTATAATAGAATTATTATATAATATAATATATATTAAACTTTTCATAAAGTATATGCTATTACCAAATATATATATATGAAATAAAAACAGCAACTACTGTCAGCAATTGAAAGGATATAAAACAAAGTTGGTCAGAGCCATGGGGTTCAGTTTCCCTTTCTTCTTATTCTAACAAATCTTCAAAAACAACACTTTCATCATTAGTAAACATTGGCTGCATATTGCCATCAAATCAAGTCTAGCTTCTTCACCCCAGAATCAAAGATCATTCAGAATGAGACCCATCCATCCTGATTTTTCAGGATGGATGGTCCTTGATCACACAGTTGCTTCAGGCTTGGCTGCAGTCCTGCTACCCGATTTCACTTCCCAAATGTTAACCCTCTCCCTTCCACACACACTCACTTTTTTACTGAGTTCCTAGTGTCCATCAGAATGCAGCCAAAACCACGAAACTTCCTCTGACCAATCTGGAGGCAGTTTGTATCAATAGAAATGTGGATTAAAGATTCTAAAAGAGATTTTTTTAAAAGACTCACTTTTGAAAGAAATACTAATCTTTCTTTCTCTTTTTATGTTAAAACTAATGTCTAACTTTTCGCTTAATCAGCCAGAAAAGACACTGCTTAATGAGCCAGGTCAGGGGTGACTGTGGACAGATGGAAATTCACAGTCTTTTCTGAGAAGAACAGAAAATTATTCCTTGGTGTTAGAAAAAGAGAGCTCTAGTGATGTTCTCAGAGGTGACTGACCTGCCTATCATCTCTGTGATGAACAAAACAAGAACCTTCCATTCTAATTGGCTGATTGCCCTGAGAAAGTCTTACCAGCCTAGGGACACTGGTTTCAAAGCTGTGGCTGCATAGATTGCATGTGAAGGCTTTTTACTATAAAACAATTTTAGTGAGTTATAAAGAAATAGTCTAGTTAACATTTGTCAGGAATATAATTGAGAATACAAGAAAAATTAGTGAAAAAGGAGATAAAATAAATCTAGAAGTTTATTTTTTAAAAGAGTTTTTATATAGAAATTATTTTTAACTTACTTAGTAATTAACACATAATTTCTCAGCTTTCTTTAACTAAAAGGATACACACAGAGAAAAAGAGACTTTTGAAAAATGTTCCTCCACGTTAATTAAATCTGACTTAAAGTTCAGGCTTTAACTAAGAAAAATGTCTTTGCTTGATGGTGATACATGCTTTGATACAGGAACCTTTCCAAGAAGATATAGCTTCTATGCAAACCTAACTGAATATATTGAGAATAATAGCATAGAATTTTTAAATTTCAAAACCATGATCATTGGCTCACTTATAAAAAGCATGCCTTTCTAACTGATTTTCCTTGGTTTCTAGATTTATTTATTCAAATAAATCAAGCAATGCTACTTGCTCTTATTGAGGTCATAAACATTTTTGGGTCAAAAATTATCCTCACTCAGAAACTCTTTGATTATCAAATGATCCAGCAACCAGCTATTTTATCATTTATATCTCCTTTAAATTGTGTATTGTATAGACTCCCCAAAACTAAGAAAAAAGTCATATCATATTAGTTTTGTACCACTACAAAGGGCAGGAAAATGGCAGAGACAAAAGTGCAGATTTTTATCAATATGGGACAAGGAGGAGTGTTTTGTAACTGTGTTCTGTCGATTTAACCCATTTAAACAATCAGGCTTTGTTGCAGAGAGAGGAGTTCTCTCCTCTTTTTAACTCACTCTCTGTCTCACTGTGGAATGTTAAACAGCAGAAATATACCCATTTGACCCAAAATGTAGCCTTTTATCTTGGCATGGTTGTTTTGATTCAATACTGAGGAGAAAAATCCATCCAGGTACCCTACCTCATTCTTTTCCAGCGCTCAACTTGGGTGTGTGGATCCGAAGGACCCAGGGCAAAATACAGTAAATATATTGTTTGGTGTTTTCCTTCTCTGTGAAATAGCAATTTCCCTTTGAGCACAAGGGTATTATGAGGATTACTCACATTAAATTTCAATTACAGTTCTTTAGAAATACGATACTGTGGCCAGATCTTAAGGCTGATAAACACTCTGGCCACCCCCACTACTCTGAACTGACTCTCTAACAATCCAGTCCAGAAGGAAGCTGGAAGCCATCGTGCCTTTGAGCCTGTGAGTTTATTTCTGAGCTAGTCTGTTGTCGTTTGCTGATCATGTGGCAAGAAGCTAAGAAGGTAGTTTCTATGGTAAAGATAACGTGTACACATTGGTTCTTTTTCTGTAATTCCACTACAAAGAATCTATCCTAAGGAAATAATCTAAAATACAAAAATAAATGCTTCATACAGAGCTGTTTCTGCAGTGTAATTTATGAGGACTAAAAATTTAATAACAATCTACATGTCTAAGAATAAAGAGGTGAAGTTAATTATCATAAAAGCCTGTGCGGAAACACCCTGCAGCCATTAAATGCTGAGTGCAAAAAGTTTTAATGATGAAAACTGTTTTTCTTACAATGTGAAGGGAAAAAAAAGAACACAAATGGTATAAATGATATAGCATTAACTATTATATATGTGTAATATATAAAATATGCAATTGATTCATCAGGATAAGACTAAAAGGGTAGCAGGAAAGGTAGGCAATAGTGTGTGGATGGAGGATTGTATATGATTATTTCTTTTTAAATACTATCTGTTTATTCCCCACTTACATTGATGAGCATTTAACATATTTCACACATAAACCCAAATACACACACATATAAACCACTCAGAACACTTATTTTCTAGACTGTTCTAGCATTGTAAGTTGTATGACATTAGGTAAGTCTCTAATCTATGCTTTATTTACATACTATGGCAATTTTACCTCATAAAACTGTGCTAGAATTAAGTGGTACAATATATTTAAAATCAATTTTTAATAAGAAAATCCCATAGAATTACATACCAGTGTTTCTAAGTGGTGGAGGAGGAGGACGTCTCAAAGCTTTTCCTGGTGATCATGCAGACAGATTTCCTGGTCATCGTGAAAACAGATTCACCATATTCCTCCTGCCATCAGTTGGAATTCTGACCACCGTGAAGAAAAGTGTAGCCTGTAGAAAAACCTGGTTCCTGTAGGCTAAGTAAACAAGTATATAATGCAAGATATTTATCTTAATTAAAGTGTGTCTGATGTTTTTTGCATTGTTTCAATCTTGCCTTAAAATTAACAGCCATAATTTTTTAAAAATTAAACTGATACTAGGACATTACAATTCTCAATCCTTTTCTATCACTAACCCAAACAGTGGAAGAAAGAAAGGAAGGAAGGAAAGAAGGCAGGTAGGAAGGAATGAAGGAAGGAAGGAAGGAAGGAAAGAAAGTAAGAAGGGAGGGAGGGAGGGAGGAAGAAAAGAAGGAAGAGAGAATGGGAGGGAAGAAGAAAGAGAAGGAGAAATAGGAAGAACTCAGAAACTCAGTTCCCAAATTTACTTCAAGGGAGTTTGGGAAATATAATTTTTCTATATGCTAAAGGAGAGGAAACAATGGTGAATAAATCATCTTTTATTCTTACACAGAATCCTAATAGTGAAGTGATGACTTCTCAGCCCTAGAGGGATCAGAGAAATTTGGCCAATAAGTCATTTGTGATTCAGTCTAGTTTGGGAAGGGTATAGATAGTGTATATCCTGAGAAATATTTCTGGAATATTTCACAAACTATATCAGGTGATATAAAAAATCATTGGGTTTATAAACTATAGAAACCTTGTTTGCCTTATGAAGTCAACACGTAAGCGGTCTATGCCAGAGCTGAGGGACTGTCAACCCACAGAGCATGGCTAGGCATTGGACCTAATCTTATTCCTAGACCCTGGTGTTTTTGAGTTCACATTCTAGATTTTTTTTTTCTTATATCCTAGAAGAAACATTTTAGGCTTAGCAGATAACTTTGACAAAGTTATTAAAATTTGATGTCAGTTTTTATTTTGTAAGCCAAATCAGAGAGCTAGAATCTATTACAGAAAAATGAGGTCATAAACCCAGGGGTGAGAAGTAGATTCCACAACTGGATCACAGAAACAGGAGGTCAGGGTCAGGACGTTAGGGGCAAACCACTACAGCCCTGGTTCTAGGGCTGAAACAAGGTCAGGCCACAGCAGCATGTCTGAGAGGTGAGACCCTCATGGCCTGGCGGGCTCCCAGATTTCCTGCGAGGGACAGTTGTTCACCAGAATTCTAGCCATGCTCTGGACAGTCTACCTTCCAGTCAAATGTTAACATTACCAGGTCACTCAGCCTTGGAGATTTACTTACATTTTAAACCTAATCATGAGCTGGAGGTTATTTACTTGTTTTACTACCTTAGTAGGTTGATAGCAAAAAAGATTCATCCTAACAGTAAGTTTTCATTTCTTTTTTTTTTTTTTTTTTTAAGTGAGAGGCAGGGAGACAAGGAGGCAGAGAGACAGACTCCTGCATGCACCCTGACCAGGATCCACTGGCAAGCCCCATCTGGGGCTGATGCTCTGTTGCTTGGCAACTGAGCTATTTCAGAGCCTAAAGCAAGGCCATGGAGCCATCCTCAGCACCCAGGGCCAACTCACTAGAACCATTCAAACCATTCAACCTATGGCTAGGGGGAGAGGTGGAGAAGCAAATGGGTGCTTCTCCTGTGTGTCCTGACTGGGAATTGAACCCGGGACTTCCATATGCCAAGCTGATGCTTTACTGCTGAGCCAACTAGCCAGGACAAGTTTTCATTTCTACCAGCTAAAAAATAATTACCCAACCAAAAGGGTTTTTTTTTTTTTTACCTTACCTTTATTTACTGAAGAAATAAGTATAGAAATGCCCTAGAGAATCAAGCTGCTCTGTAATCCAGATGGCAGTACTCAAAGACCTCCAGTATTTATTCACCTCGCTTCTCAAGTAAAATTAAACATACAGCGTCTCGATTCTTATAGTAAGACTGACTTTGAGTCATGTTGGGCCCATTTATCACTATTTATTTGAAAATTTTCAGGATCTGAATTATACAGCTGGAGAATGGAAATATATAATTATCATTCCATAATAGATCCTTTATTATTGATAGCTGCTTGTGCTTCCTGTCCTTGGAATCACTCTTTTACATGATTACAATATCCCTGTGTCCAAATGTGGACCTTGGCCTTTTGTAAAATATTCTGTTTCTTTACCCAAACTTGTCTGTCTTGGCTAACCATTAGCTTCCTGTGGAACAATCAGAGTAGGGAAGCATTAGCATGTGTGAATACTTCTAACAGCCTGAACTAAATCGGGACAAGTACCATGATGATGGCTAGCTTGATGAAACTGCCTCAGTTAGGTCTTCATTATCCAGAATGGTTGGGCTTGGAATCATAGGATGTACAAACATCTGTTATCAGATTCTTGCTTTAAAAAATAATAACTTTAAGAGTATAAGTTTTCATTGGATTGGGGAAATTAAATTTCTTGGAAAATGATAATGATTAAGAATATGGTTTATATGTCTCCCTTAAGTGAAATGATAGGGTGTTTGTTTTGTGTTTGCCTTGCTCATGATGTCACAGATCCATTCCAAGTCAATAACGCATCTGTGACAATTTAATGAAGATATAATAAGCCAGAAAAAAACATTTGAGCAACCTCTTTGACTTCACTGTTTTACCACCTTGCCTTAAAATATGACTCTTCCTTGTGATGTACATTACAGCCCCAGCACTCACTTATCTTATAACTAGAAAGTTGTCTCTGTGAGCAGACGGATGCTAACTAGACTTATCGAGGTGACCATGTCACAATATATACATATAACAAATCATTATGCTGTATACCTTAATTCAACTTACACAATGTTATGTGTCAATTATATCTCAATAAAATTAGGAAAGAAAATAAATGTTCTACTTTCACATCTCTTTCAAGTCCCCTACCACCACAAGTCATCTTCCACCTCCTGGTGTCTCAGGAGTCACCACTGTCAGCAAACTGAGACCTTTGGGGCTCACTTTTTCCTAGAACTCTCTCTGCTTTCTCTTGCTCTGGTTCAGGCCCTTGCACTATAAGCTGTAGCTCCTACCCGTTATCAGCAATGTCTAGACAATAGGAGAAATCAAGATGCCTTCAGAGATTGACTTGCATACTGAGTCAAGAGTGATGGGCCCAGACTGGTTTAAGTAACTGCTTACTTTATCCTAACTTACACACTGTATTAATATGTTTTTGTACAAATAACTCCAGAATTATGATATGAAAAAGTTAGAGAGTGAGAAATGTGTTCTATTTTCTTATGCTATGGAGACAAAACAATATCATAGTTTTTAGTGATTGATCATTTTAGCTGGAAACTGAGGAAGAGTGTAAAAGTCTATATAGAGAAAGATGTAGTTAAAATATAATAAAAATAAAGATATAATTCTTGCCTGACCAGGCGGTGGTGCAGTTGATAGAGCATCGGACTGGGATGCGGAAGACCCAGGTTCGAGACCCCGAACTCGCCAGCTTGAGCGCGGGCCCATCTGGCTTGAGCAAAAGCTTGCCAGCTTGGACCCAAGGTCGCTGGCTCCAGCAAGGGGTTGCTCTGTCTGCTGAAGGCCCGCGGTCAAGGCACATGTGAGAAAGCAATCAGTGAACAACTAAGGTGTTGCAATGACAACGAAAAACTAATGATTGACGCTTCTCACTTCTCTTCATTCCTGTCTGTCTGTCCCTATCTATCCCTCTCTCTGACTCTCTCTGTCCCTGTAAAAAATAAAAAATAAAAAAATAATTCTTTTCATTAAATTGAGAATGCTCTAATAAAAATATAAAATGAAACTAATTTCTTTGCATTTTAATAGCCAGCTAATATCTATATTCTAGCATGGACTTTTTCCCAATATTAGTTTTTACTGTGGATAGTAAAGTTAGTCCCATTCTATAGTTAGAAAAATGGAGACACAAAACGTTCAAGGATCTCATCCAATATAACAAAAGAGCCAGACAAAAGCCATTGGCTTACAGATATGGGATATTTTTCCAAGGAGGAGCACAAATCATATTCTCTTTGATGTAACACATGTAGAACTAACACAAATGTTTGCCTTTGAGACTCACAACCATCAGAGGAGGGGAAAAATCTTTTTCATTTTTTATATTATTTTAAAATTTCATCCTGTATGTAGTCACTGCTCTAATATCAAGCCAAGTATATTAAAATCTCTTATGAAAAACAAATTTGCTAAATAAATAATATGACAAGGTAAGTTAAAATTTTCTTGTAATAAAATCTTTAAAAATATCTTCCTCTTTTTACTAGTTCTTTTCTGAGACAAAAACACAAGCATGATGACAATGGCCATGAATAAGGTCTTTCTTTCTTCCCAAATCTAGTAGACTAAAACAGTTGTTAAACTGGGGAAGTCACAGCAGTCCTTATGTAGTGAGTCACACTTATAGTGTGCCAAACACAAAAGATTCTGCCTTCAAGTGGCTTTCAGAGCAGGGGTGGTAGATAAGACAAGTGTGTTCTTCACAACGAATGTGGATGATCAACAGTCACAGGAGCACAAAGAAAGCCATGAGACATGGTCTGGGGAACAAGATATGATTAGTGGAAGAGGTGAAAGCCAAACAGTGATCTAAAATATGTGTAGAAATCAGCCTGATAAAGGAGAGTGGGTAATATTCCAGAAATATGGAACAGCATGTAAGAAGACAGAAAGGTGAGAGAGCTTGCAACATGTTAGAAGAACACAAAGAAATTTAGTATGATAGGAGTGATGGAAAGTAAAGATAACTTACCGGGTGGAAATGTCCTTTTGTCTTTTGATAAATTAAAGTTATGGACACTTACTAGTTAGTGTGCTAAATTGAATGGGTAAGGCTAATGACACACATACAATACAAATGTGTGGATAAATAGAAAGTTTTGGATATGAATAAAGACTTTGAATGTTTTCCTTATGTGATATGTTTTCTCTTGAGCTGTTTTAGTTGTTAGCTGGGTTTAAATTCAAATGCTATAGGTAGGCCTGGCATGAAATCTGACCAGCTTATTTATTTCATTTATGTCTGACCCCAAACACACTCTGTGTGTGTGTGTTTGTGTGTGTGTGTGTGTGTGTGTGTGTGTGTGTTTCAGAGACCGAGAGAGACAGAGAGAAGGACAGACAGACAGGAAAGGAGAGAGATGAGAAGCATCAATTCTTCATTGCATCACCTTAGTTGTTCATTGATTGCTTTCTCATATGTGCCTTGACCGGGGGCTACAGCAGACCAAGTGACCCCTTGCTCAAGCCAGTGACCTTGGGCTCAAGCTGGTGACCCTTGCTCAAACCAGATGAGCCCCCGCTCAAGCCGCCAACCTCGGGGTTTCAAACCTGATCTTCCACGTCCCAGTCCCACGATCTATTCACTGTGCCACCACCTGGTCAGGCCCAAACTCACTCTTTAAAGTAGTTCAAAGAAATTTTTTCTTAAAAACTTTAATGTATGCATTCTATCTGAGTTCTTTCCCCCTATTCTTTTAGTTTCTATGAAGATATTTATTAAGATTATTTTCCTGATTTTGGAATAGCTACATATTTATTTTTAGGAAACTTGGAATATATAGGAAAGCTATGTAGAAAAAAAACAACCCACAATACCACCAATTCTGATAACCATTGTCAATATTAACTTGTAAGGTCATTATATTTCTTTCTGCTCTTTTCTATAAGAACATTTCATAATAAATTTTTAATAGTTGAGGTGAATGCCGTCTTTTTGTGTACTCATATACATTCATTTTAAAAATTAATTTTAATTACATAATTTATGAATACATTTTTATTTAGGATGTTTTTATAAAACTATATCTAGTTTAACCAGATCTAAGTGCAACTTTTAGTGATGTTGAAAATAATTTTCCGGCCTCTATTCATTAGTTTTAAAACACCACTGTGCAATGATGAAAGTGGCAAGTATTATTATTGCTATATTGCAGATGGGGATCCAATGCAGGCGACAGTTGCACAACCTAGGCAGGGCTAGGAATAAATCAAGGGTTTTTTTGAAAGTAGGTGAAGTATAAATTATAGGTGAAATGAAGAATTGGTGAGTTATTTTTCTATTCAAAAGCCTCATCTCTCTGCAGTGATAATGCATAAAACATACTGGCCTTCTGTTATTTTGACATGATTTAAGAACCTAATCTGTCCTTGGGGAGTCCACATGAATGTCAATGGAAAGTTAAACCAGTTGTTGAAGAGTCACTGCCAGAATCTTGCCTGAAAGCTTAAACAGGGTATTGGAGCTACAGGAATTCTAGAAGATTAAGTTGAATATGGATGTTGAAGTTAAGATACACATAAACAACTGCATGTGCAAACATACAGACCCACACATGGAATTTTAAGACCAAAAGTAGCACCAGAGCCAATTCAGCAGTATTTTTATTAATAACCCTTACTAGGGCACAATTGTACTGGAAGCTGGTGGGATTCTTTTTCCTGAGTCAGACCTGCAGAATCCAGCCTGTTGGGAATCAGTCGGATACCTGGTGCTTCCGAATTTCCCATACTGATCACTGCAGGACTCAGGGAAAATTTTTTTCCTGTTCAGACTTGCACAATTGTCAGAGGATATAACTCTTGCCTTTATTTGAAGTGTGAGCTATCAAAAACTAAAAACAAAATCAGATGGAGACATTTTCTGATTCAGGGTGACAGACGGGACCAATGCCTGAATGACACTTCTTTTTAAAGATGGAAATAGAATTACAAATGTACTACATCTAATTTGCACCTTCCTTTGAAAAGGTAGAGCCCCAAAAGAAATTTTTCTCAAATGCCTTTTCTTCTGAGAATAAGTAATAAAATTGAAAATGGAGAGAGGCAGGTAAGATGACCGCCCACACAATACACAAAGTTAGCAAGAGAATGGGGAGGGGGGTGCCAGCTATGAAAGAGTGCGCATAGCTGAGTCGTGGCATTGGGGTAGCCCCTATTCTAGTGACCATACATTCTGGGTTCCCGGATTCTTTCCATTTGGGGGGCAGTATTTGAAAAAAAATTTTTTTTTAATTTTTATTTATTTTTAGAGAGAGAGGAGAGAAAGAGAGAGTGAAAGAGGGGGGATGAAAAAATTTTTTGTCCAGGTTTTTGGCATTTTCATATTTTTTGGAAATATGTCTAAATGACCTAGGGGAAATTTTCTAAACCAAAGAACAGTTTGGGCAGGAAAAACAAGCCTCAGTATGTATTATGATTGAACCAAAGTAATTCAGCCTTGGTCTATGAGAACATCTACTATGTTAAGCAGAATAAAATGAATTTGACATCTATTTTTTGTTTATTTTATTCATTTTAGAGAGGAGACACAGAGTGTGTGAGAGAGAGAGAGAGAGAAAGGGGGGAGGAGCTGGAGCATAAACTCCCATATGTGCCTTGACCAGACCAGTGCAGGGTTTTGAACTGGCGACCTCAGTGTTCTCAGGTCGACGTTTTATCCACTGCACCACCACAGGTCAGGCGACATCTATTTTTAATATGTGAAAAAAAAATTGTTTTCACTATTTTAGTTTAACTCTATAAAAGAAATGTATGATTGATGATTTCCTAATAAACAAGTTAATTTGATTATTAATATCAGTGTTGTAATTTACTCTTATACAATTAAGTTCTCAATTGTACTATGTTTGTTCTATTCATGTTTCTGTTTTCTTTGATATTATGTAGAAAAGTATAAAACAAGGTATCTGGGCTTTTGTTTTTCTCATCTGTACTATGAGGAAAACACATCCTATTTCAAAGTCTTGCTGAAATGATTAGATGACACAAGTTCAGTAAAATGAACCCAGTGGCTGTACGTCAGTAGATTCTTCCTGATTCATTCCTGCCTACCTACTTGTTCATTTCTGTGGCATTTGAAATAAATGTGTGAGGGGACTTCAGTGGTTAATTATGTAAAGTCCAACTAATAAGGGCACAAAGCCAGGTACGTGTAAAGGAGTTACCATTTATGAATGCTAACTCCATACTTGGCACATAATAAAGGCTCTATAAATATTAGCTTTTATCATACCACACTCATTTTATCCTCACAGTAACTCTGGACAGTCTTTACTTTCATTCTCATTTTTGGAGTTGATGGAACTGAGGTTTGGGAGGTAAATTAACTCACCCAATGTCACAGAGCAGGGTGGTGACAAAGCCAGAATTTCAACTGAAAACCCCTGGTCTCACCACTGCACCATGCCACACTGACCAAAGTATTGGGCAGACAAGCCTGAGGGGAATTCAGTCATCTGGAACAGAACAAGGAAACCAGAAATAAGCCAAAAGGACCTATAAAAATAAGAAGACAGAGTAGCTGGCATCCTCCTCTTTGCATTCTAAGACCAGGTCTCAGTAGCTAACACTAAGCCTACTTATTTACAAGAATAATGCACTTAAGGACACTTAACCAGCTCTGTTATATGGTTTCATGGTCTCTCAAAGATTCAAAGCAGTAGAATTGAAGGAATTGGAGGTTGGGACAAGTTGCTACAGACAAATACCTTAAAGACAATAAAATGACTTCTGAAAACCAGCTAAATGCTGCTGACCCAAAACTTTTAAAAACCATAGTAGCCTGGAACCATTTAGCATAAGAGCAAATAACCTAAAAAATCCCAAATATTCCTTGAAGTATAACTGATATTCAACTTAAAGTCTCTTAAATTGTTAAAGTGTTAAAACAAAACAAATATATTACACATTTTATATAAAAAAAGCAAATGTCATACAAATAGTACTTTTATTTTAATTTGAGGACTTCTATAGGAAGTATCATTGAAAAAGAAAAATAGCTTAAGTATACTTCTCTCTTGATAGTATTAGTTAATGGGATGTAACAAAATTAATTGTTTTACATCAATAACACTAAAAAATTAAGCATATACAGTTTAATCTTTGGCTTTGCTGGATTTTCTTCTACCATACAGAAATTTTTGAATTGGGTCATTGAAGTTGTACCAAAGGCAAGTCTCTCATCAGGCAGTATTCATACATGGATTCCTGCATGGTTTAAGAAGTTGGTGACTTTTAATTTGCCACTGAAATTTTAACATAAAGTCTGGTCAGGAAGAAAATGAACACATTTCTGGATGGAAACACACAAACTCCTAGATTTTATCTTAAGCATTTTTGATTAAACATGTTATATTTCAACATATCTTTACAATATTAGTTTCGTAGTCCTGGGAAATTAGGGACTATAATGGCAGTGGATAAAAGAAGCCGCGGAAAATATTAACATTATTAAATGTGACTTAGGATTTTTTGTATGTGTGTAACAGAGACAGAGAGAGGGACAGACAGACAGGAAGGAAAGAGATGAGAGGCATCAATTCTTCATTGTAGCTCCTTAGTCTCCTTAGTTGTTCATTAATTGCTTTCTCATATGTGCCTTGACAAGAAAGCTGCAGCAGAGTGAGTGACCCCTTGCTTGAGCCAGCGACCTTGGGCTCAAGCCAGTGACCTTAGGCTTCAAGCCAGCTACCTTTGGGCTCAAGCTGGTGACCCGTGCTCAAGCCAGATGAGCCCGCACTCAAACTGGTGACCTCGGGATTTCGAACCTGGGTCCTCTGCATTCCAGTCCGATGCTCTATCCACTGTGCCACCGCTTAGAGAGGCTGACTTGGAATTTTAAAGGCATAGTTGTTATCCAACTTTTATCTATAGCTTCTCATGTGTCTTAGGACAAACATGTGATCCCAATCTCAGCATGATTAGCAGGACAGAATATATCCAGCCCAGATTGCAGATTATTGAATCCAACATAAATCAGGAGCACACACCTCCCCCACCAGAGTCCATGGGAAACTCATAAAGGAAGGCCAAACAAATCATACTTTTTACCTATTTTTTTTCTTTAGAGCATTCCTCCATCTACCACATTTTCAATTTAGTCTCAGACTTCTATTATACAATCGCTACTTCATGGTAACTTCATGCAAATTAAATCAATACATGATGATTCTGTGACTAGATTCTTCACCTAAAGATTTGGTCCTCCTATGTAGTCTTGGCATGGAAATATCATATAGTGGACTTAGCACATGACTATTATGGCCAAATGTTTAAAAACAATCACTCTTTAGCATCATGAACAATAATAAACCCAACCCAGTTAAGAAAAAGGAGGCTAACCTTGGCATGTTTAAACATCATGCTGTTTAAAGTCTAATGAAAGTTTTGGAACACTAAGCAATGAAAAAAACAGCACCTCCTCACTATATGTAATTCAGAACTAAACAATGCAAAATGTAAAATTACCTCAAAGAAATCCAACACAATTGTAATATTTCTTTTTCTTGTGTGAGTGTGTGACAGAGACAGAGAGAGGGACAGATAGGAACAGACAGACAGGAAAGGAGAGAAATGAGAAGCATCAGTTCTTCGTTGCGCACGGCACCATAGTTGTTCATTGATGGCTTTCTAATGTGTGCCTTGACGGGGGGTGGGGAAGAGTACAGCAGACCATGTGACCCCTTGCTCAAGCCAGCAACCTTGGGCTCAAGCTGATGAGCCTTGCTCAAACCAGAGAGCTGTGCTCAAACCGCTGACCTCGGGGTTTTGAACCCGGGTCGTCCGTGTCCCAGTCCAACACCCTATCCACTGTGCCACTGCCTGGTCAGGCAATTATGGTATTTCTTGATATTTATTTCCATACCTTAAAAAGTATATGTCAAAAACAAATCATTTTAGCTTGACCAGGCAGTAGCACAGTGGATAGAGCGTCGGACTGTGATGCAGAAGACCCAGGTTTGAGACCCCGAGCTCGCCAGCCTGAGTGCAGGCCCATCTGGCTTGAGCAAAAGCTCACCAGCTTGGACCCAAGGTTGCTGGCTCCAGCAAGGGGTGGCTTGGTCTGCTGAAGGCTCGCGGTCAAGGCATGTGTGAGAAAGCAATCAATGAACAACTATGGTGTCGCAATGGCAACAAAAAACTAATGATTGCTGTTGCTTCTCATCTCTCTCCATTCCCTGTAAAAAATTTAAAAAAAATCATTTTATAAAAATATTTGTGACTCTGATTTGCTCAACTCTTAAATGTAGACTTAGCCAATGTATTAATTTATTTTTTGTAGACAAGCATCACTCACATTTAGTAGTATATGTCTGTGCCACCTTCTCCCCATAGGTCTAGAAAAATCTCATGGCCACCCACCTAACTTAGCCTATAATTTTACAAAAATGTAGTTCCTGTTTGTATTCACTTCATGGAGTTAGTATGCATATTACTAAGTGGATTCTTTAAAATACAATCCTGAAAATAAACACTACAAAAAGGTAAAATATTGTTCTTTAAACTAACCTGCTTCTGAGGTTAATAAATGATTCTTCCAGGAATAAATGGTTCAACCAAGTAAGATGAATAAAGTTGAGGACATTCCAGGATTACTTTGCCAATGTTCTTCTAGTAAATTACAGGGTGATTTGCAAGAATTGCATTGTCTCATATGATAAATTTCATAAGGAGTTCATTTAAAGAAAACACATTTTTTAAACTTTATGAGTGAGTAAAAGTGACCAAGAAGTTGGGCAGCTAGTATAGCAAATAAATAAATAAATAAATAAATAAATAAATAAATAAATAAATAAATAGAAAGCCATCAACTTGTAGAAGCGTACCTGTTAGAGCTGACCCCGCCCCCACTCTTCTTCCAGCCAGAGATGTGCGAAATGTGCCCCATCAAATGCTTGTTATCGTTTTCCCCAGCGCACTCCATCATTTGAAATAATGTGTCTGTGAAACTGCATTAATTTGCCAATAATTATTTTGCTTTTGGTTTTTTTATGAACCATAATCAGTTAGAACTTGTGCTCAATAAGGCTTTAACAGTTCTACTTCACTAAGTTGATATGACTAAAGTTAAAACCAAGAATTTGACATTTTTAGTATCTGCATATAATCTTATTGAGACTGAATATTTTACCTCTACTTCTAGTAGCCATATATATATACTATATGTGTATATATATATATATATATATATATATGCTTATATATATTTATATCTTTATGTATTAAGCCACTTAATATATTGAAATAACTAGGATAATATGCAGCCTTTAAATATATTGAAAACTTACTTACAGTTTTTGATTCCCTATCTTACTATTTCTGTGAGGCAGAAAACTACTGATTACTCAATCTTCTCTTTTCACAGCAGAGAATGTTTGTTTCTTTTTGTTTTGTTTTTAGCGAGAGAGAGAGAGAGACAGACAGACAGGAAGGGAGAGAGATTAGAAGCGTCATTTCTTTGTTGGAGTACCTTAGTAGTTCATTGATTGCTTTCTTGTATGTGCCTTGACCAGGGGTCTTCAGTTGAGCCAGTGACCCCATGCTCAAACCAGCAACCTTGGGCTCAGACCAGCGACCATGGGGTTATGTCTATAATCCTATGCTCAAACCGGTAACCCCATGCTCAAGCCGGTGAGCTCACACTCAAACCAGCAACCTCAGGTTTTTGAACCTGGGTCTTCAGCATCCCAGGCTGACTCCCTATCCACTGTGCCACTGCCTGGTCAGGCTCAGAGGAGAATGTTATGTGCTAGAGTGATTATTGTCTTCTCCAAGATCAAACAGCCATTAAAAATAGAATTTTCCTTTGTCTATATGAAACTTTTGCAACCAATCCCACCTACTTTCTTTGTCTCTAAGTAAGTAAACATCCATATTAAATGCAAGGGACTCATAAGAAAACTGTTTCTATCAGGTGACTATTTTTCAGATCACCTCTTGTCTCTGCTGTCCCTGACAATCCAAGGCATAATTGCTTACTCCATAATATAGTTTTAATTTTTTTATACTTGTATCTACCTTTACTTTACCATTGCATTTAGTCTGCTTCTCCCTCTGGGGTTATGTCTTTCTGATTCTTTTATGCTTATGAACATATTTAGTTTCCTACACATTGATTTGGGATGCATGCAACTGAACTTAACTGGGCACAATGGCAATTGATCTGAAATGGATACAATGTATTCTTTTGTTTGAAAACCTCTATATGCCAATAATTCCCAAGTTCATATCTAAAGACTGACTTTTCCCCTATATACTATATTCAGACTACCTATTTGACATCTACTTGTATCAGAAAGCCATCCCAAACATCCATTATCCAAATGAATACATGATTACCACTACATCTAACTATATAATTGGGATGCTAAAACCCAGCTTCTCTGTTTTTCTAAGGTGCCCATCCACGGGCGTGTTCCAGAGACCCTGCCTCCAAAATATTTTCTGAATCTGTTTCTTTTTCCTTCTGTCCCACTGCCATTGCCTTAGCCACGTCATCATTCCTTTCCCGAATTTCATTAGCCTGCTGGCTAATTTCTGCTTCTTCTCTTGCCCTATACAATCCCTTCCCTGCAGAGCTACCAGTGTGATCTTACAAAAACCACATTAGGTCATGTCACTCTTCTGAAAACCTTCTACCAGCTTATCATCACCCTTGGAAGGTATCCAAAATCATATCTCTTCTATACAGGACCCCCACGTTGTCTGCCCAGAATCTCATCTCATGCCGCCTTCTTGCTTGCTTACTGAATCCGTCACTTTGCTTTTCTTCATTTCCCAGACAATTCAAGCTAGTTCTTGCCTGCAGGTCTTTCCCCACTTTTTCCTTCTGCCTGAAGTCTTCTTCCCTGGATCTCTGCCTTCCCCTTGTCATTAATTTTCGATTCAAACATTACTTAGTTCAAAAGGCCTCTCCTGACCTTACAATTAAAATAGCCCCTTGACCATGATTTTATTAGTTAATTACTTTTTTCGGTTTATGATTACACTTAGAACTGCTGAGTATTTTCCAATTGATGTATTTGTGTGCTTACTTATGCATTTGCTTTCTGGCTCTCCTCGTTGGGATGTAAAGTCTGACTTGTTCAAAGCTTTGCTTCTTGCGAAGACCAGTGCCTGGCTCACAGAAGGTGCTTACTAAATGTTGCTCAGTGCTGCTAGATTCATTGTCCTGCTTTGGCTATTGACAAGTGCAGGGAGAATAAAGTCCGGTGTCTCTGAGTCTCCCTGCAAAGATTTGTCATCTAGAGTCAAGTGAGCTCATCTCTCTTTCATTCTTGAGCATCTACTTATTGTTTCTGGGAAGACAGATTGTTAATGTGTAGTAACCTTTTATTCCCAGCAGTTCCATCCTTTGGGTCCTGATGTTGATTTTCCTCATCTTGGCACCTGAAGAGACAGACTGATCCCTTTTGCCCCATTGCCCTGACCATGTGCAGTGATACCCACAGTGCAGGAGGTGGAAGGCACCGCTCTTCAGGTATCGCAAGGGTTGACCTGCCTGCCCTGTCCCAGCAGTGTGGTGGGGGCTGCGTACAAGTGGTGACCCTTGTCCCAGAGTGGCTTATGAACTTGGGAGGGTGGGAGTGACTGAACTCCTTGAAGGATCAGACTTACTTGCCCCGAGCACTGGTGGATTGGGTGGGAGAGAATACAAGGCACTATTTCTTTTAAGTTTTAGAATTGGAAACTTAATAAGGTTATTAGATGTGGGGGGGGGGAAGGGAGAAAGAGAAAAATGGGATGGTATCAAAAATATCAGCTCACTCACCCATTTCACCCCTCTACCAAGGGTCTCGGAAACCTTTTTATCCCACCAGCTGTTTACTAGTAGTTTCACACTGGCTGTGTCCATCAGGACACTAGGAGAATCCTGCTGTTTTTCCCCTAATTATGGATCTGTTGTTCTACACCTCTGAGGCCATTCAGGGGTACATGGTCATTCATTCATTGACCCAGTATCACCTGCACCTGATGAATAATCTTCTTTAAGCCATTGTGTGGTAGTAACGTCACTCTTGGTCCAGGCTTAACTCTCAGTGCAGAAGATACCAGGGGTGGCAGGAGCTGGCTGGGTCTGACGAGCCCAGAGATGTTTTACAACCCCCTTCCTGGAGTCTAGCCTGTATGCCTGTATGTACTGAGCAGAATTCTAAAGGGAAGTCTTAGAAATCTTAGAGCCACTATGTCTAAACCCGGGATGTAGGATGGAGGCCACCAAATCTCCCAAGCTGTCCCCAGTCATATACCACAGTAACCTCACCAACGTTTCTTCTCTGTTCTTCAGAGGAGCAAAGGAAGGGACAGTTCAGACTGGCTCCACAGCAGTGGCTCCCAGCTGCCCCTGGAACATAGAGCACCTTTCCCTCATCACCCCAAACCTCCCGGTCGTGGAGAAGAAAGCCATTCTTTCCAGTGAACAAAATTTCAGCTTCTACAATCTCTTTCAATACAACAATCAGCTCACATGCTCCTAAGAAACCTCTGAGTTCTCTCATTATAGGAGCCCTCCCAAAGCCAATAAAATAGAAGACTTTTTGATGTTGCTTTACTCTTTGCAGGTCATGGGGCCATCATTTACACAATTGTTCCTTCAATGCCTTAAATGATGGTTCTAAACCTGAAGAGGGGAAGCAGTTTCCCAGAGACTTTTCCTTCCCAGCCAGGAGAGTGCCCCTTGCCATGTCCTAAGGGACAATCTTCCCAAGAGAATTCAGTGAGTACATCCTTTGATGGGATGTGAAGAAAGAATGGCATTAAAAAAAAAATCTCCTATAAGAATAATTATGTTATGTTCTGTTTCTAGAGATTTAGGGATAAACTAGTACAGGATTCAATGTTTATGGCTATCCATTTAGAACAAACTAGAAAAAAAATTAAGCCTTTTTTTAATATATAGAATTGGATCTGAACAATCTTCCAGATGATCTGACACATTGGAAGTTAGAACAGGAGGCCAACACTAAGGTAGAGGCCTAGCAGCAGATGACCTGCAGGGTCTTTAAGATCGTTGTGAGTGAAAATTTATACCTTTTCTTTTTTCCTCTCTAGTTCTTTTATTTTTATCTTTGTTTACCTTTTCGCCCATCTCCTTGACCGCTTCACAGCAAATACATATCCTTTATCTTATTTTTTTATTCTTACAACTTCCATCTTTGCTCCTACAAATATCACTTTCTGGTTCTACTGATGGTGCCCCAGGCTAAGGAGGTCATTGGTGCCCGCTCCGTGGAGAAGAGAACAGATAATTTGGATGAGCTGATAATGGCTGGCTTTTATTGAGTGCCTACTTCATGCTGACCTCTGTTTGCATACTTTTCATGATGTTCTCATGTAATTCTCTCAATTGTCCTAAGAACTCAGCCTAATTTTTCTAACACCGTGGTCCTATTGGGGAATAAAGGCTGTTTCATTTTCT
Organism: Rhynchonycteris naso; assembly: GCA_037038555.1. Classification (NCBI taxonomy): domain Eukaryota; kingdom Metazoa; phylum Chordata; class Mammalia; order Chiroptera; family Emballonuridae; genus Rhynchonycteris; species Rhynchonycteris naso. The sequence goes on from CM072997.1 coordinate 284,753,400, forward strand.
TTGTTGGTTTGTTTTGCTACTGAAATTTCTATCTCCAAAACTTCTGAAGCAAATTGCCTTCCCTAAGAAATGTCAGCTTAAAGAAAATAGATGTAAGTAGGAAACATTTGACCAGTAGGCGAGAGATAAGAAAGACACAACAATTGGGTAAATCCCAAGTGAAATATAGGGTAGATGTCCACAACCAATCTCTTTTATTTGCACATTTGTGTTCTTGCGAAAAACATAACTTTACCAACCATGTTAATGGAGGGAAAGTTCTAACCCTTCAACAATTTCAAGAAAACCAGTATATGGTTTAGGTCAGAAGGAATACTTGATTTTGCAATGCCAACTCTCCCTTCTGCAGTTTCCGAAAAATTTTGTGGCTACTCCACACAGAACTCTCCATATTTTTACCACAGAAACATTCATTGTAATCGAGACCATATTGGTAGGTGCTCTAAGAAAGCTATCAAAGAAACAAATAACTATATTCTGATGATCAAATATAATGAAAATAGAATATAAAATTTACATGTAAGATAAACTTAAAGGCAAATGTTAAATAAACCATCAAGTATGTGTCTAATATGTGTGAAGGGACTAATGGAATAATTGGACTTAATTGGATTTAGTCAGGTAGAGATTTAGAGTAGTTAGTGTTATTTCAAATACATGAATGAATTTATTAATTTTATCAATGGGGATGGGAATTGGGAAATACCAGAAGTCGTTGAACTTCTGTCAGAATGATTTTCCCAGGGTTTGTTCTGTCCTTTCCTTAGGGACATTTCTGAACAATAGAGCCCTTCTCTCACTTTGCAACACTTTAAAAAAATAAAAAAGGATGCTAAATAAAGGTGATGTGAAATGTACAAGTTTTCTCTCCCCTAGTAGAAGGACTGTGAATATAAATCACTAAGTAACCAAATTTACCTTGAGGAAGTAAAACCAAAGAAAGTAACAGAAGGAGAAATAAGACATATTGTCCCCTGGAAATGTGGCTGTGCTCAGCTTCATCTCTGGTCTGCTACCCCAGGACAGAAAACAGCTGGGGGCCAGATTTAAATTTCTCACACATACTGTCATCCATGCAAATGGTGACCCAGTTATTTACTTAACACGCAGAAACACTTGAGACGTTTCCTTTTTTCCATCTCTGGACAGCCTGTTTAGAAAACAGAGATGCAGCTGACATTGTGATATTGTAAGCAGCCTTGCTAAATGGCTCTGAAAGAAAAATATCTGCCCAATGTCTTGAATTAATCTTGTGGACTCTGCTCACCAATTCCATATCATCATTCTCTGGTTCTCCAGACCCAACAATTTAGGTCAGAGACAGCAGTCTGCTGCTACAAGTATATTAAATAACTAATAGAAACTACTTAGATAGCCTTCCATCACTACCCTGAATAGTTAAAGTCACCAGTGATGGTACAGGTAAATCAAGTCACTTTTTGTAAGGAATGGTTATTTTAAGAGCAGTGGATCTGATTTGAAGAAGCCACCCATTACTGAAGAGAAACCACACATTCATCTGTTTGTTTTTTAAATGGCCATGTTCTTTTTCTCTGGTTGCACTGAGAGAGCAAGACTATCTCCAGCACTTCCTAGGTGAAGATTGTGGCAAACATCTAAAGTATAATCATGGTAGTTACAGTCATGACCTTAGTAGCAGTGAATTCGCCTTGAAGAACAGATATAGAAATAGATGCTAGTGTATCATAATCACTCTTTCTTTCTTTTGACTCGCTCCACTTAAATATTTATTTTAATGTGGCCAGATACAGTTACAATCAGTAAATCAAGCAGAGTTCTTACCAACACCCTAACCACACAGTTAGAATAGCACAGGTTTAAGAGGGTGTGCTCTAGAACCAGCATACTGTGGTTCAAGTCACTTTCTTACAGTTTGATAGTATCTGAAACTTGAGCAAATTAATTTCATAGGGAGTTAAGATAGTACCTACCTCACTTCTCTTCTTCTAAGGATATAATAAAACATTTTATATAAAATCCTTGGTACTGTATCAGGTACATAAGCACTCTGAGAATGTGCATGTGCTCAGGTGTGTGGGAATCAAACCTTATGCTGTATGGATAATGCTTTCTTACTGGTAAAGTTAAAAAAAAATAATCTGTTGCCCTGGCTGGTTGGCTCAGCAGTAGAGTGTCAACCTGGCATTTAGAAGTCCAGGGTTCAATTCCCTGTCAGGGCACACAAGAGAAGTGACTATCTGCTTTTTCACCCTTCTCCTTTTTCTCTCTCTTCCCTTCCTGCAACCATGGCTCGAATGGTTTGAGCAACTCCAGGAACTGAGAGGCTCCATGGCCTTGCCTCTGATGCTTAAATAGCTTGGTTGTTGAACAACGGAGCAACAGCCCCAGATGGGCAGAGCATCGCCCCCTAGTGGGTTTGCTGGGTGGATCCTGGTTGGGGTGCATGCAGGAGTCTGTCTCTAAGGTTCCCCATCTCTCACTTAATAAAAAATAATAATCTTCTATGGACTGAAAGTTCAGGTCCTCCTAAAATTTATATGTTGAAACTCTACCTTCAATATGATATATTTGGAGGTAGAACCTGTGGTAAATAACTGGGTCATGAAATTGATGCCCTCATAAATAAGGTTCATTCCCTTATAAAAAGAAACTTGAGAGCAATGATCTCTCTTGGTGATATGAAGGTGCTGCAAGATGGCAGCCCAGAAAGAGGACCCTCACAAATGATGACATTCTGGTTTCAGTTTTCCAGACTATAGAACTGTGAGAAATAAATTTCTGTTGTTGTTTAAGCCACCCAGCCCTTTGTTATAACACCCTGAAATGACTAAGACATGATGTAATTGAAATGGTTAATTTATCTCAAAAGTCCCTTAAAACTCTAACATTGCATGATTTGTCTTTCTTTGCTCTCCTAAAATAAGAACTTTTCCCAACCCACTACTTTTCTAGGAGGAACACACCATCAACCCACCTGAGAAAAGTAGTGAGAATATTCTTGAAGCTTTAAAATCATTACAAAAAACTAAACTTTAACAATTCTGTCACCAAATAAAAATCAACTCTTTAAAATAGTTCATGATTTTTTAAATTTTAAATAGATTTCTAGACATCATCTTAATGGTCAAGATATGGAAAAAATGTAATGAAAAAGTTGATTGTCATTTTTATTAATAAGAAACACTGATTGAGACCTGTTGTATCTACATTTATAATATAGCTTGACAACTCACTGTGCTTTATAGTTTTATATGTGTCTGTTTCCCCACTAAACTTGTTAATAATTTTAAGGACAGGGACTTTATTTTTGTATACCAAGCACATAGCACTAAGCACTCAATAAATTATTAACTCCTTGGCCACTGTAGATTGAATAAATGAATGCAAGGCACATCACTAAGATTTTATGCTACAAAGTTTAATTTGGAAGACAAGCCAGAGCATCAGAGGCAAATAATGATACAAGTAAGGTTACCTTATAGGTGAAATAAAATGGACAAAAGGTGCAGCTTTATTTAAACAGAAGAAGCCATTTGAAGTGGGGTACAAAGCTTGTACAAAGAAAATGATACTTTTCCTGGATTAGATGAATGGAAAAATCTTTCCCAACAAAGGGGACAATGTGAGTAGTAATAGGTTAGTTTCCTAATGCTGCTGTAACAAATTATCAGTCTGAGTGGCTTTTTTATTTTTTATTTTTTACAGGGACAGAGAGAGAGCCAGAGAGAGGGATAGATAGGGACAGACAGACAGGAACAGAGAGAGGTGAGAAGCATCAATCATTAGTTTTTTGTTGCCGTTGTGACACTTTAGTTGTTCATTGATTGATTTCTCACATGTACCTTGACCACAGGTCTTCAGCAGACCGAGCAACCCCTTGCTGGAGCCAGTGACCTTGGGTCTAAGCTGGCGAGCTTTTGCTCAAGCCAGATGGGCCCACCCTCAAGCTGGCAACCTTGGGGTCTTGAACCTGGGTCTTCAGCATCCCAGTCCGACGCACTATCTACTGCGCCACTGCCTGGTCAGGCAGTCTGAGTGGCTTTTAAAACATGTTTATTGTCTTCCAGTTTTGCAACTCAGGAATCTGAAATGAGTCCTAGTGGGCCAAAATCAAGGTGTCTGAAGATCTGCATTTCTTTCTGGAGGCTCTAAGAGAAAATCTGGTTTTTGCTTTTTCTGTCTTTTAGAGGCTGACCTCATCCCTTGGCTTGAGGGCTCCTTTCTGTCCTTCATGGCCAATGAGTCTACCATCTCATTACTCTGACACCGACTCTCCTGCTTCCCTCTTTCACATTTAAGGATCCCTATGATTTCATTGGGCCCAGGAAGATATACCAGGAGGGTCTCCATACTTTAATGTCAGCTCATTAGCAACCTTAATGCTATCAGCAACCTTCACTCCTCTTTGCCATGTAACTGAACAGATTCACAATTTCCAGGAATTTGGACAGAGACTTCTTTGGGATGCCATTACTCTGCCTCTGACACAAAATACCGTAGTGCATCTATAGACTATGGACATGATAATTTCCATAGAAATTTTGTGTGTTAAATGTAAGTTTGAATGAGGTCACAGAAGTGGGGGAGTGGCAGCCTATTTTTGAAAGCACTGAATGCCCAACAAAGGGATTGGACTATTTTTATAAGTAATAATTCTGGGGAGAGGGACAAGATTGCGATGGAGTAAGCGGACGTACCAACTTCCAACTCCCAGAACCAAAGTGAATTATAACTTGATTTTAAGAACCATCATCTGGATAAACCAATGTTGAACTGGACTGAGAGGATTCTTCAACCAGGGAACACTGAAGAAGCAACATTGAAACTTATAGGAAAAGTGAAAACACGGAATGGGCTGCCCAGCTCCCCGAGCAAAAGGCATCCTGAAGAGACTCGTGTGGCTGGAAGAGAGGCCAGCAGAAGGGTAGGGACCTGGGTCCCAGGAACAAAGCCCAAGCCTACAGCCCCAGAGCCTAGAAGAGGTGTATGGACAGTATTTAACTGTGAAACAGGTTAGGATACTGTTTGTGAGAAAGAGACAGTTGTATCAGACCCAAGATTCTTCTTAAAGGGATGGCGCAGAAAACCTCTCTCACAACCACTTACCCAGGATTCCGGGAAACAGGGAGAGAGGAGAGGACTGGAGCAGCGGGAAGAGAGTGTGGTCTGGAAGGCACAGGGAGAAAAGCTTTAAGGGACAACCACCCTAAACCCTGGGCTGAGTCAATCCACAAATCTGAAACAATATTTCCCCTGGAACCAGAAAGGGGAAGCAGGACACCTGCCAAACAGGCTCCCCTGCGGCAATTAGAGCAGTTGCTTAAAAGGAAAGAGCTTTCAGGACTACAGTATGGAGTGTTAGGGTCTGAGCTGCAGCGCCCCCAATCACACTGCTGAGGGCTTGCTGGAGGACGAGGGCTGCGAGACACAAAAGCAGGGTTTCGTTGGCAGGGTCAGAGGCCAAGCCGGCTGGCGTGAGCTCGATCTAGCCCAGTGGGAGCGAAGGGGACATGCGAAAGTGGTCTGGCGGCTGCGGGCCCGCCTGAGACCCCACCTGTGGGGGAAAAACAGGAGCCTGATATGGGCAGAGATCGGCCGCTGGTCAAGGGTGAATGGGCACACAGCTTCACTTGGCCTCCAAGGCTTGAAGCCCTGCACAAACCAGCTTTGCCCCAAAGCCCACGGAGGTGGGGCGGAAGCCTGGGCTTGCAGTTGAGCGAGCACCAGCAGCCCGGCCAAGGGGCCATGTTGGCAGGGACGGGGTGTAAGCCCATAGCGTGGCTGAGAGCATAACAACAGCCCCTCCCAGCCAAGGAGCCGAGATTGGCGGGGGCGGGGTCAAAGCCCGGGCTAGCAGCTGAGTGCACCAGAAGCCCATCCTGGCCAGAGGAACTGGCTGCCACGGACCCCCAGCTGAGAAAAAGTGCTCACCCTGGCCCTTGGTGCCCAGGCTTGTGGCACAAGTGTGGTGCATGGTCCCACCTATGGGAGAGGGGCGAAGGCCGAGACTGGCTGGGTCTTATAGAGCCTGGCACGAAAACATAGCCCCTCCCACAAAGGTGAGATGGAGACCACAGCAAAAGCCAAAACTGCTGGCACCGGCAACACCCACACCCAACCCCGCCCTAGGCAGCTGCAGAGGGGGTGGCAGGCCTGCAGACAGACCACACCTAGGAAACACAGAGGCAACACCCATTGGACTCCAGTAGTCAAACCCTTCTTATACACAGACAAAATGGGAAGGCAGAGAAATGCAACCCAAATGAATCAAGAGAAATCCCCAGAGAAGAACCTGAATGAATCAGATATAACCAAACTACCTGATGCAGAATTTAAAATAATGTTAGTTAGGATGTTCAAAGAGCTTAGAGCAACAATCGATAGTCATTATGAAGACCTAAATAAAGAGATAGCAAGTATAAAAAAGGAAGTTGAAATAATAAAAATGAATCAGACAGAAATGACAAATACAGTATCAGAACTGAAGACCACAATGGAAGAAATTAAAAGCAGGATGGATGAAGCTGAGGATCAAAACAGCGAGTTAGAGGACAAAATAAACAGAAGCAGAGCAGAATAAAGAAAAGAGACTCAAAAAATCTGAGGAAACTCTAAGGGAGCTCTGTGACAACATGAAGAGAAATAACATCAGCATCATGGGGGTTCCTGAAGACAAAGAGAAAGAACAAGGGATAGAAACTTTGTTCAATCAAATCATAGCTGAAAACTTCCCTAAATTAAGACTGGAAAACATTTCACACGTTCAAGAAGCACAGAGAACTCTATTAAAGAGAAACCCAAAGATATCTACACCAAGACACATCATAGTTAAAATACCAAAGCTAAGTGATAAAGAGAAAATTTTAAAAGCTGCTAGAGAAATAAAGGCTATCACCTACAAAGGAGTCCTCATAAGGATGACATCCGACTTCTCAGAAGAAACACTTGAGGCCAGAAGGGAATATCAAGATATATTCAAAGTAATGCAGAACAAGAACCTACAACCAAGACTACTCTATCCAGCGAGGCTAACATTTAAAATTGAAGGAGAAATAAAGAGCTTCCCAGACAAAAAAACCCTCAAGGAATTCATTAAAACCAAACCTATTCTGCAAGAGATGCTAAAGGGCCTGTTGTGGACAGTTCAAAGGGGGAAAAGAATATAACAAAAGAAGAATACAGCTTTAAAGAATAAAATGGCAATAAAAAACTACATATCAATAATAAACTTAAATGTAAATGGATTAAGTGATCCAATCAAAAGACATAGGGTAGCTTGCGTGGATAAAGAAACAGGACCCATACCTATGCTGTCTACAAGAGACACACCTTAAAACAAAAGATGCACATAGACTGAAGTTTAGTAAAAGGATAGAAAAAAATATTTCATGCAAATGGAAATGAAAAAAAAGCTGGGGTAGCAATACTTATATCTGACAAGATGGACTTTAAAACAAAGGCTGTAGTAAGAGATAAAGAAGGACACTACGTAACGATAAAGGGAACAATTCAACAGGAAGATATAACCATTATAAATATCTACACACCAAACACAGGAGCCCCGACATACATAAAGCAGACTTTGATGGATATAAAGGGCGAGATTAACAACAATACTATAATAGTCAGGGATTTCAATAGCCCGTTAACATCACTGGATAGATCCTCAAGAAAGAAAAGTAACAAAGAAACAGCAGACTTAAAGGATACACTAGATCAACTTGATTTAATAGATATCTTCAGAACTTTTCACCCTAAAGCAGCAGAATATACATTCTTTTCAAGCGCTCATGGTACATTCTCTAGGATAGACCACATGTTAGGACACAAAAGTGGTCTCAACAAATTTAAAAAGATTGAAATCATATCAAGCATTTTCTCTGATCATAATAGCATGAAACTAGAAAGTAACCACAAAAGAAAAACTAAAAAATACTCAAACACTTGGAAACTAAATAGCATGTTATTAAATAACAAATGGATTAACAATGAGATCAAAGAAAAAATAAAAATGTATCTAGAAATGTATGTTAATGAGCATACATCAACTCAAAATTTATTGGACACAGCAAAAGCAGTACTGAGAGGGAAGTTCATAGCACTACAGGCATACTATGAGAAGCTAGAAAAAGCTCAAATAAGCAACTTGACCCTGCATCTAAAAGAACTAGAACAGTGGTTCTTAACCTGAGTTCTATTGAACCCTAGTAATTCAATGAGTTGGTCTCAGGGGTTCAGAGAAGCCTCTGCCACAGAGGCCAGAATAAAGTAATACCATAATTTGTTGTGAGTTCATGCACTTTGTTGGTTTTGTTCTTAGAGCAAGGTGATATTCATGCATGGCTCATTTTGTGCACCAGTAAAAAAACATATACCTATGTCTTGAATTTGGAAAAAGAAATCATATTTTATTTATCACTAAAGAAGGGTTCAGTGAATGCCCATATGAAACTGGTGAGTTTGGTACCTCAAAAAAGATTAAGAACCACTGAACTAGAAAAACTACCTATTGACCCAGCTATCCCACTTTTGGGAATATACCCTAAGAACACCATAGCACTGTTCGAAAAGATGAAATGCACCCCCATGTTCGTGGCAGCATTGTTCACTATAGCGAAGATCTGGAAATAACCCAAGTGTCCGTCATTGGACGAGTGGATTAAAAAGCTTTGGTACATATGTACCAAAGCTTTTTAATCCACTCGTCCAATATGGCTGGAATACTACTCAGCCATAAGAAATGATGACATCGGATCATTTACAACAAAATAGATGGACCTTGGAAACATTATACGGTGTGAAATAAGTAAAACAGAAAAAAACTGAGAACCACATGATTTCATACATAGGTGGGACATCAAAACGAGACTATGAGACATGGACAAGAGTGTGGTGTTTACGGGGTGGGGGGAGGGAAGAGAGGGTGGGAGAGGGAGGAGGGGAGAAGCATAAAGAAAACCAGATAGAAGGTGACAGAGGACAATTTGACTTTGGGTGACATGTATGCAACATAATTGAATGACAAAATAACCTGGAGATGTTTCTTTGAACATATGTACCCCGATTTATTAATGTCACCCCATTAAAATTAAAAATAGTGTTGCATTAGTATTAATATCCACCATTAGCTTTATTTTGTTACATATTTGAAAATGACTTGATTATAAAGTATGTCTGATTCACAATACCACAACTTTTAAAGATAAATAAGACTTCACTGAACTTTTTTTCTTTTTGGTATTTTTCCAAAGTGAGAAGTGGGGGCTGCAGACAGACAGACTCCCGCATGCGTCCGACAGGGGTCCACCCGACATGCCCACCATGGAGCAATGCTCGACCCCTCTAAGGAATTGCTCTGGAGCCATTCTAGTGCCTGAGGCGAAGGCCATGGAGCCGTCCTCAGCACCTGGGCCAACTCTGCTCCAGTGGAGCCTTGGCTGAGGGTTGGAATAGAGAGACAGAGAGAAAGAAGAGGAGGAAGGGTGGATTAGCAGATGGGCCCTTCTCCTGTGTGCCTGGCCGGGAATCAAACCCAAGACTTCCACATGCCGGGCTGACGCTCTACTGCAGAGTCAACCAGCCAGGGCATCTTCACTGAACTTTTAAAAATGGTTAATGCAAAACTTCAAAAACACATTTTTATAGCAGCTCAATCAACTCCTCAAAGTTTGACCACAGAAAAGGAAGTAACATCAGCATTAAAAAGGTATTGATTAAAAGAGTAGTTATAGATAAGAGCAACATATGTGAACAGATGCAAGTCAAAGGTTAATATATATTTCATTTTCACTTAAATAGGAAACAGAACATTAATGCATTAATGTCTAAAGCAAAAGCAGAGAATAAACAGTGCAAGATTTCTCCACATCAGACTGCAGAATGGATTTAGGAAGAAGGCCATGGAGAACACAAAGTAGGAATCAGGTCTAGACAGATAAAGGTAGAGCAGAAACAGTTAGTAACCAAATCCTATAGGCAGAAAAAGACACAACCATTTTAGGTCGTGTAAAGGAGCAAACTGTAGTTCGATTTTGAATGGGGATGGAAAAACAAAAATTACCAAAAGGAACCTCTTTCAAAATCTTTTTTGATGAAGATCTTATGCATGTATCGATGCTGTCAAATATTCTAACATCGCGGCTTCCTTTCCTTCGTGATGGTGCCTGTATTCCTCCCACAACAGTGCATATCAAAAAAATGGGGGGAGCCTCCAGTGGGGATCGCTAGGCCATACAATACAGGGTTGTATATTATTTATACACTATTCAATGGCCTCGCCTTTGCTTTTCTTTCTCAGTTCTCCCACCATGGCAGAAGAAAACAGGCTCGAAAATTATCTGAATAACCATGATCCATACCAGTTTTAAAGCAGATAGCTTCCAGATTTCCCATCTTTGTTTCTTCAGTTACTCTGGTGGATGACAGGAAATACAGGTGTCTGTAACCGTAGCAAAGCACTTAGCCTTGGAAAGAATCAGGAAAGACAACAACAACAAAAAAATTTTAAACCCAGCAAACTGTTTCCAATTACCAGCAGATGCTTCCATTTTTTCTAGGCGTTCCTGTTTAGTTCCCTGAACAAATTTTTAATCATATAAACGTGGTGGTGTTCTAGCCTCCTGCTCTTGATTATCCTCATCTTCCAGTCGATTTCCCATGCCTCTCACTTCCGGCGTCACTTTCCCACAAACTGTATCTGGAGCTGCCTGAATCCCAGGCTGTACCTGATCAAGAATGCAGCCTGTTGCAGCGTTTATTTTATTTATCTTTGGTGTATTATTTTGGGTTTCACAGAGGCGGTGACATTGTAATCCATTCCTCTGAGTCAGCAATAGTGCTATTGGCTGCTGGCTCTAGCATCGTGGGTGCCTACATTCTCTTTTTCCATCTTTGCTTTGTGGAATCATCTGGTCACCATTCATTAATGCCTGGAATAGTGCAGTGGGAAAGATTTCCAGGCGTCACCCAAAGAGTGCTTTACATAGAACTTTAATAAACCCAATGAAGGAGCCGGTCTGGATGAGAGTGCCGCTGATGAAGAAGATCAAGGCTCAGAGCCTTGCCTGTATTCAACTAAATGCTGGAAAGGAGAAATGGGAGGGAGGATTGGCTTAGGTAAATTTTGTTTAACGTAGTAAGAAAAGACTTTCAAAAATAGTCATTTAGTTTTGAAGTTAAGACTTCAGCATATATATTATTCATCACAGTGGCTTATATTTTATATTCAACCTTATCTTAAAGTGAATTCATAAAGGAAAAGAAATTAATGAAATAAAATTTAAAAAGCCAATGGTGGTTAAAAATCATAAATGTCCCTGGACACAGCCATTGCTCTTACGTTGTAGTCCTGGTTGATTCTTTCCGGTTTGTAGTATTTGACCTGAGCCAGTATTTATTGTTTTCTAGCATCCTAATATGGGTATTTATAAAGATTAGGACATTTGCTGCATTTTTCTTCATAAATAACTAATAAGGAAGAGGCAGAAAATATCTGCCACATGGTAGTCCTCTAGCTTTGCTACTTGGAGCATGGTCTACCACCAACAGCCTTGTCATCCCTAGGGAGCTTGATAGAAATGCAGAGTCTCAGGGCCCTACCCAGGCCTGCCCAGTCAGACTCTGCATTGTAATAGAATCTGCAAGTGACTTATATTCACACTAACATTTGAGAAACATTGCTCTGGAATAGCATCCAAAAGACACCTTTAGGCATAAATATTTCAGTGTGACTTGTAATCACCAGGAGGTAATAGGTGAAAGACAGAGGGCAAATAAAAAATACTGTGAAGAGGCAGCAGGATATACTCCATACACATGTAGCCGTTGAAATTTCCTTCTTCTGAATTGACTTTGAACTCCATAAACATCAATGGAGTAAATGCCCAGGGGAAGAATAGGTCCTGTTAGCAGGTTTCATTCCTTACCATCTTCTCAATGTTCTTTTATGTTGTTTATATCGATAATCTTTCTAGATCATATTAATTGTCCAATTTATTTTGATTATATTAAGAGGGAAAAAACTTTACTTAGACATTTCCCAGTACTTCTTGAAGATGTCTGGATAATCTCTCCAAACTTCTTGAGAATTTCTCGGCCCAGACTAATTCTTACAAGCTTCCAAAATTTATCCATGCCACTTGCAAAAAAGAAAAGGAGAAACATATTTCAGACTTGGTTGAAGCCACTTTTTAAACATTATAATTGGTTTTACACACTGCCCTTCTTTGAAAACCACATCAGTTAAATGGAAATCACCTAGTAGCACTCGAAATTATAAGAATGCCTGAGGACTATAGATGCCCCTCCAAGCAAAAAATTTGAGGCCACATAAGTTTGTCTAGGGAAATGAGCCCAGTGGGAAGCCTAAAGACTGACACGTGTTCTACCACGGCATCTGACACAAAGCTGTACAGCTCATGAACATCAGACATAACCCGTTAGTCATTGTGGACTGAAGCTGAAGTTCCTAGTCAAGAGAACCTATTCAGTATTAACCAAAGCACGAAATCCTCCATGGTAAAGATCATGCAGCCTTATACCCTAGACACAATTCATGGGCTGCTTCAACACTTCCAAGACACAGTTGCACTAAATATTCATCCTCTTGAGCCCCTTCTTTAACACATACTTTGTCCTTTATCTATTTCCATTTCCACTTCAATTATTCTTTTCTATCTTGCATACCCCACTTTTGCACCATCAAATCGCTCATTGACTTTCCCACTGGGCCACTTTCCAATACTCTCTCACTCTCTAATACCCCATTATTGATTTCTTCTACTCCTGCATCCTCTTGGGGATCACAAATTTCCAAAGTGGGATCTATTTCAAGAGTGGATGTGTTTGACTTTTCAGTTTTCTAATGGGTCCTAGGAAAGTATAGTCAAAATTTGAGTTTTGATAGGTTGTAAATTATGATTTCTATTTTATTTAATTTTTAGGTGAGAGGAAGGAAGATAGTGAGGCAGACTTCCTCATGTGCCCTGACCGGGATCCACTGGCAACCCCATCTAGGGCTGATGCTCAAGTACTGAGCTATTTTAAGTACCTGAGGCTGTCATGCTCCAGTGGAGCTCTCCTCAGCACCTGGAGCTATGCTTGGACCAATTGAACCACTGGCTGCAGGAGGAGAAGACAGAGAGAAGGGGGAAAGGGAGTGGAGGAAAAGCAGATGGTCATTTCTCCTGTGTGCCCTGACCAGGAACCAAACCTGGGATGTCCATATGCCAGGCCCACACTCTATCCACTGAGACACCAGCCAGGGCCAATTATGATTTTTTTTATAGTTTAATAAATAATCATTTAAAATTTTAAAGCACATTACTGTTTTATAAATAACTCATATTTTAATTTTATTTTATTCTTACTAGATCTCAGGGTGATGGAGAGGGTGATTATTGCCATCATAGCCACTTACAGACCAGTCACTTAGTTTGAGGCAAAGCTCAGTGTTGAATTTATACTTATTATAACCTTAAGATAGATTGTTTTAGAGGGCTACTTCAGAGATTTTATTGTTGTATCTATTTTTTCCAGAGGTTGACACGGCCAAATATGAAATTATGAAAAGTGTACTCTGCCACTATTTAAAGTCTTTCACAATCAGAAATAAGTTCTGAAATCTTACAAAAGTTTTAGCCAGAGAATGCCATCATCACACAGAAATGCATCAGGACTTCAGTAAGGGAGGGATCTAGCAAGGGCCGAGAGAGGAGCAGGTTGTTTGGTTGGTTAATTTTGTTTTGTTTTGTTTTACCATGCAACAATGTCTTTTTTATGTATAGGTTTTCATCATCAGGGAGAAGGAAGAAAGGGGGAAAATCCAGTCTTCCAGCCATTTTGTTCTCAACTGTATTATTGGACTTGTTTGCTGTGGGTTAACTGTCAGAGAGACAATAAACATAGCATTACAGTAGTTAAGATATGTGAGAGCCAGGATAGAGGTCTCGTGTCAACTAAAACCCTGCTTTTCAGATGTACAAAAAAAAATGTAAAACAAGAGGTGGTGACTCACAATGAAAACCAGAATCTAGGTGGGGGAGGCCGGACAGGTCCCAGCACCTGAAGAAGCACCCAAAGGCTGGCACAAGAGGTTCTCCCTTCTCCGGCTGTTCTCACTGTTAATGTATGTTTGCAGAGTGACTATGAGAATGATTGGTTATAGTTGAGACACCTGTTGTAAAATCAAACTATGAATCTGTCAGCTCAATCCCTTCTACTTCCCCCACCTCATCTTCCCTCATTGTGCGCCACCCACGCTCCTCCCTTTCCACATGATGGTGGAAATACGTGCTGCCTTGTATGGTCAATCTGAGGACCAAGGCCTTTTCCCTACTTGCTGGCGTGGTTCCCTGAGATTAGTTAAGGCCAAAGTTATTACATTTCTATTTCTCTTGAAGGTCACTGTAAATTGTTTGAGCTTCTTCTACACAGACTACATCAAACAAAGTTGAAAACCTATATTTCCTTTCTTGCTCATTTTGAATTTTACTTGTGCTATATTTGTGAAACTGAGTGATCATAAGTCTGTGTGTGTGTGTGTGTGTGTGTGTGTGTGTGTGTGTGTGTGTGTGTTTACACATCCATATTTGAACTGATGGAGAGGAAAGGCCAGGACAAAATGAACTAACTCCCTCAATAGTTTGAAATTTTTCTTTAAAGATAGAGAGGGGGCTCTGGCTGGGCAGCTTAGTTGGTTATTCTGTCGTCTTGTCCTCTTGATACGCCAAGGTTGCAGGTTTGATTCCTGAAGAGTGCACATGCAAAGAATTAACAATCAATGAATGCATGGATAAATAGAACAACAAATAGATATTTCTCCCCTCTTTCTCTTTCTCCCTTGCTCTCTCTTTTTAAAATCAATAAATAAAAAATTAAGAGATAAATAAGGGGTGGGAGTAAAAAGTACTTATAAATGTTTGTGAGAAGATTTTAATTAAAATGAACTTTTGTGAGAATCTACTGATAGACTTAAGATAATATGAAATTGAAATGAGCCTATGTTTCTATTTTTAAATGTATATTCTCCAGAATGATTAAGACATTTAACATTGCAAATATTTTGTTTTCTAAAATTATATATGACAGCCTGACCAGGCGGTGGCGCAGTGGATAGAGCATCGGACTGGGATGCAGAAGACCCAGGTTCGAGACCCTGAGCTCGCCAGCTTGAGCACGGGCCCATCTGGCTTGAGCAAAAGCTCGCCAGTCTGGATCTAAGGTCGCTGGCTCCAGCAGGGGGTTGCTCGGTCTGCTGAAGGCCCGCGGTCAAAGCACATATGAGAAAGCAATCAATGTCGCAACGGCAACGAAAACTAATAATTGGTGCTTCTCACCTCTCTCCGTTCCTGTCTGTCTGTCCCTATCTATCCCCCTCTCTGACTCTCTTTCTGTCCCTGTAAAAAAAAAATATATACATATATATGACAAAGGCTTATCTGCCTAGATGCCATAACACCAATAAGCCTGTATAACTTAGACATAGCCCCCAGAACACAAAAAATCTTCAAAATAATCCCGGTTCTAAATCAATTACAGGAAATCCTCATGCAATGTCAATATATTCTGCAACTTTAAGCAAAATCACATATGAAAAAATCAATTTTACCATATGCTAATTAATATAAACAAGAGTGAATTAAGATTTCATCAACATTACAAGGAACTAAATGACATCATTTGAGGAACTTCTGTATTTCTTTTAGTATTTTTTCCTTGGCCGTATACTTTTGTGCTTATCAACTCTTTCCTTTAGAGCTGCAAACACAGCAAAGCATTTTGATAGAATTAGGTGTCCATTGGAACACGCTGTTTTGACTTTGTTAGCTCTTATTACGTTTCTTTTACACAAGAACTAATGTATTTCCTCTAAATGAGATATTATGTTGACTCACAATGCCTGAAAAAAATGAGGTTATTTTGAAAGTCTACCTTAACATTTCTTATCTGTAGCACATTAATTGTGGATATTAAGATTTGTGGATATGTAGGAATTTTTACATGCCACATGGCTGTGTCCTGTTTGCTCCAGGACCCCTCTGTGTACAGAACCTCCCCTCCAGCCTCTTTTCCCCATTCCCCAGTGATTCAGACATCTGGCTGCAGATAGACACTGTCTCAAGGTGAATGATGCACTCAGCGTAAAGTTAAAAATCATAGGTTTACAGGCATGATCTTCTGCAGTAACTCTCTGAAAGACGCAGCCTGTGAGATGCTAGCTATGAAATGTAACAAGATCACCTTTACGAGAATTTGTGCAGTGTAGTGATTTTAGTCCAACAAATGCTAACATCTTGTCAGTTTGTCCCAGTCTCCTGAGCCTGCATTTGAGCCAAAAATCTCCTGAGCCAAGCTTTCTCGCAAGATTTCCTGTATTTCCTGTTTCTATGTGAGCCAAAAATACCATAAGAATGACCTTTCTTGTGGTATTTTTGCATTTCTACCGGCGATGAAGAGAATCCCATATTGGGGAGCAATTTTTTTTTAACTGGGCAAGATTTTTAATTTTCAAACCTTCATATGAAATAACTTCCTCTTTGGGAATGAAAATTTGAGATGTTGTTTGCTTGGCCCTAACTAATCTCCACTAGGAAGTACTCATATTCAATGATCAGACATTTTGTAACTTTTCTAAGATATTTTTACAAGGAAATACATAAAACAATATAAAGAATCCAGTGGAAACTTATATTCTTGGGTGTTTCTTAATGTCATTCTTTAATAAATGAAGAGCTGTATGCTTAATATGTTAGTGTATGTGACATATTATATCATATATTTGTTTTCTTTGTTCTTAACCCCCTTTGTTCCGAGGGTCAGGATATCCTGATGTTAAGTAGTATTGCAACAAAAAAAAAAAAAAGAAAAAAATAGAAAACTGAGCAAAAATAAAAATAGTAAAACACTTAGGGCACTCTTCAGTTGTTATGTTGTTATGTCAAGGAAGTTTGTGACTAAGGAGTAAGTTTAAGACATTATTCAGGAAATATGCTAATAAAGTACAACAGCCTACTTGTGCCTATTAAAACTGTCTCAATTCTAGAGAGGTTTAATGTCTTCACTCTGATGGAAAAGTAAGATAAAAACTGGAAGGGTTGTCAAAAGTGGTAGAAGTGTCAAGCAGATGCTTAAATCCTTTCATCTCTTAACAAAGAGGGAAATTTAAAAAGGCAAATCGTTCTCAAAAGTGGATCACTAATTATTTCCTAATTGGACAGTATGAATATCTGGTTGTCATAGGAAGAGTTTTCTGATTAATATTTTAATAAATAAATTTATAAGCAGTAGTGTCATCAATGTCCTTTATTATGTGTTTTTTTTTTTTACCCTCAAAGGATGTTGACCCTTCATCTGTTAAAAAAGAGAGTAGGTTTGCTGGTATACTTTTCCATTCAGAGAAAAAAAAGAAAAGCCACTTAATTCTGTGTGGAAAACTAAACTTATTAACCATGGAGTTAGAGGGATAATAATAACAACAGAATTACAGTAGCCTTTGCTGGTTTCAACTTTTAAAAAATGAAATGAGGGCAATGAAAACAAAAACACCCTACAGTGGTCTTTTCCCTCTCCCCCAAGTCACCTTTCCCCCCCCCCACTAAAGAAACATGAAATGATTTTGTGATAAACCAGCCCCACAGAAATATAGAGCTGAAGCGACAGATTGTACATCAGCAAAATGAAATGCCAAGCAAAATAAAGCACTTTGTGATGCAGAGAAAGACAGGATTGTTGCAATGGCCTCCAAGAAAACAGGAGCTATCTACGTGAATGTTCAGTTTCAAATTGTTCCCACAAACCCAATTTGCTGCAAAAGTGCCAAACACAATACCACCCCGCTTTCGTTTATGTCCAGGGCTTTTCACGCTAGCTCCAGGGGGTGTCCCGTTTGTTGTATGGATTCGGATTCCGAGGTTAGCGCCTTGGTCTCTGAGTGGTGGGACCCAAGACACGTGACCCAGTGATTGTCCTCAACTGAACCACTCTCAGTAGGGGCACAGCAATGAGTGGCCCAAATATTAAGTCCACCGCGCTCTGTCACTGGAAAGTGAATCTTCGACACTTTCCTTCCTTCTTTCCCTCCTTTTCACTGCCTTTTATGCCCTCTACAAACCTCCTTTAAGATGATTAGTGCTTTCCTATGGAATGGGTTTTTAACAATCCCAAATTATGTGTCCCAACTGTGCAACCCCACTGCACGTTTGCGTGAGGATCTCAAGGCTTTCCTAATTCACTTCTTTCGGAGTTAGCTTTGGAATGTGATTCAATGTTATTTCCCTTCCGACTGAGGGCAGCTGAGGTTACAAACGGATTTGACTAATAGGCCAAAACCCAGTTAGGTTTGCTGAGAACCAAATGACAGCAAAGGGGGAAGGGAGAGGCGGGGGAGGGCGGGGTGGGGGGATTTGTGAACAGTGGTGCTGAGGGATCAATCCAAGAGCCTTCTGTAAAACCCCATCCCAGGGCAGACGATGGTGGACAGGCAAGGTGGCCGCTGGCCAGACCTGCCAGGGGGAAGCAGCTGCAAATTGGTTCTGCGGGTGCTCAGCTTGCCCTGTCTTCCCAGAGCTCCTTGAAGCTGGCGGGGCTGCAGCCAGGGACGCTTTGATGCTTCCTGCACCGCAGGGGTGACTCCTTACCTGACACCTCCACCAAACCGGCCTCTGGGGGACCCCCTGAGAAGCTGGCAAAGGCTAACCCACTTCTTTGCTTGAAGTCCTTAATGGCTACACAAGCCACTCAACACACTTTGACAAGCACCAAAGGAGAATTGGGAAGAAGTACATCAGGAGAAGAGGAAAAGCAAATGCGAAAACCTCGATGGCTTTTTCCCCTGCTGTCGTTCCAACTGTAGCCTGGGATTAATTAAGTGCTGTGAAGTCAGTGCCTGGGAGAGAAGGAAAGAAATGCTTTCTCTCTCTAAGGAAGGAGTCCAGGGGCAGTTCTCACCAGTGAGAAAGCTTGAGAAGTGAATCGCTGCCGTCGTCAGTGTTTGTGGAGGGACTGGAGGGACAGGGAGGCTGTGCCAGGCTGGAGGAGGCTTGCCTTTCCAAAGCTGGAGAGGATTTCACGGGGCTTCTCCTTCCCGTGCCTGGGGAGAGTTTCCCCTCTGGTAGCAGCCGCCGCGGCAACAGCCCTACCTCCTCTTCTGGGGAACAAGGCAGAATGCCTGTGCTAGAGCGCTATTTCCACTCGGCAGAGCTAGGCAGAAGGTGGACAGCCCCAGAAGGTGTGCTGCCCTCCTCCCTGGGCAGCCGACCCGGGTGCCAGCAGGGGCCGCTGCCCTGGGACTTGCCAGAGATGATCAAGATGGTCAAGCTGGTTTGGAAATCCAAAAGCGAGCCGCAGGCGCCCAGACAGAGGGGCATTCTGGAGAATGAAGATGCTCTCCACAGCTTTCCAGGTAAACTGACTGTGAGGTGTGAAAGGGTAATCTGATTACTTTCAGTCCCTCCCTTGGAGAGCCCAAGTCATAAAAATGGGAAAAGGTAGGAAGACAGACTGTGCAGCAGAGGGTCCGAGGGCTGTAACTAGTGAGTATTTGCTCTATTGTAGAAATGCACCTTAAAATTAATAGTGATGTGGTAGGAGGAGCATTAACAGCCTGAAAATCAAGAAACCTGGGTCCTGGGTTTAGCTCACCACTTGCACGTGCTTGCCCGGTGGCTTAAACAAGGGAAATTTCCTGAGCTTCAGTCCCCAAAAGGAGGGGGTAGGGATGGGTGCTCTCTGATGTCCATTGCTGCCTCTGCAATCTTGTTGACAAGTCAGAGTTATCTCCCAGGAGACTTTTCTTCTTGGCTTGCTTTGCACAATGCTTTACATAAAGTAAAACATTTTTTCCACTGTTTATGAAACTGCAACATGTATGCATGATCCCAGGACTGAGGTGGGCCCGAAAGCTTCTTATGTGAT
The DNA here is from genome assembly GCA_037038555.1 of Rhynchonycteris naso. Lineage (NCBI taxonomy): Eukaryota > Metazoa > Chordata > Mammalia > Chiroptera > Emballonuridae > Rhynchonycteris > Rhynchonycteris naso. Next base: position 284,773,293 of record CM072997.1, read on the forward strand.
GGGAAAGTTGGTAAACTTCCCTGCCTCAGTTTCCCCTTTTGACAAATGGCAGTAATACAAATTCCCTTATTGGTGTCAGGAAGAATGAACTCACTCACAAATGTGGAAACGATTCATTGGGGATTTGTCATGTTATGAGAATGTGCTGTGTTTGGGACAGTCGTGGAGAACGTTGCTATGTTTCTAACAGTGAGCACTGCAACCCCCGAGGGACCCTGTGAAGGACCGTCAGGGGCTCTGACAGTGCCACAAGCATTGTGTGCAGGGTGCTGTCTTCCTTAGTGAATGTGTTGGTAGATATCTGGAAAGTGATGGTTGACTTTGGAAGAACGAATACGAGCATGTGTTTATGCGTTTGAAGCCCTGGCTAGCCGTGACATACCGTTGAGGGCGAGAGATGGGGGATTAGATGGGAAAGAGATACCAAAAATTACCTCTCTGTCTCATGGGAAGAGATGAGGAAGTGAAAACTCAGCTAATTTTGTTTTTTAATCATTTATGCAGAAATGTTTGTAAGTTTTCTAATCATCTAAAAAGAATGTTACTAAAAAATAATGCTCTGGAGAAAAAGAAAGATTTCAAAGGAAAACAACAGTGTTTGTCTTTAGTAAACAATGAATGCTTAAGAAAGAGAAGGAAACCAATCTGACTGAGGTTTGTGGGGCAGTTAGGAGATGGGTGTCCAGAGAAATGGGTCTTGATCAGAAGAAATGAGGTCTTGCTAAAGAAATCTCAAATTTCATGCAAACAGCACAAGAAAAATGGAAAAACCCACCTGGGCAGAAAAGTTAACTACGACACTTCAACTATTACCACTCTTGGTTTGTTTTAGTATATTAAGTGATTAAGATGCGTATTTCAAATTACACCTTAGATAAAACTGCCTAATGCAGCCCATATTAGTATGTCTGTGAGGATGGGTGCATATAATTATTTATGTTATATGTCAATGGGTGTCTAATTCCTACAAAAGCAATACTACAGAGGATAAACAGACCTCTTGTAACTTTTTATCACTTAAAAGGTACATTTTTTCTGGATGTTATGAAATTGAGTGAGTTGCGTTTTAATACGCCCCTGGACCACTGCCTCACTTTAACTGGTCTCAGAGGTCACTTTGGTTTCCACGCAGGCTGCATTTCAACACCTCCCCACAGGATGCGTGCTGGCCTCTTCCTCTTCCTCCCCTGTCCCCCCATCTCAAAGCTCAGACCTTCTGTCAAGAGCATAGAGCCACAGCGCCAGTACTAGCAGCATGGGGCCATGTGATGCAGCCTCAGAAGACTAGCTGCTTCACTTTCCAGACTGTCTCCTGTATCCTCTTTCATCTTGCTCCTGATGCTGCGTTTTCTGCTCCCATCAGATGCTCTGCAACTGAGCCATTTTCAACAAAACAGCCAGCCAGTGAGGAACATGGGAACACTTGTAAAATATTTCCAAAAGTTTGGTATTTTTCCATTTTTAGAAAGTGATGGTTTAAGTGGTTTTTTGTTCTTGTACAGGGGTTTATAGTAGAAAGCACCTCAGCAAACCACCAAACCAAATGGTAAACTCTCTCTCTCTCTCTCTCTCTCTCTCTCTCTTTCACTCTCTCTCTCTCTCTCTCATATCTGACCCTTGCCTCTGAACTCTCAAACAATTTCTTCTTCAACAATATTAAGAAACTTGCTCTTCCCCAAGTGCACCAAGTGGTGCCGTACCTGTGAGCCTTGCCTTGTACTTGGGATGTCTTTCTTTGACTCAGCCAGCTGAAAATGTTCTGTTCAAACAACAAAGTCCAGTTCAAGCATCCTTCTTTTTGTGGTGACTTTCCTGATCTCCACGCTTGCCCTCGCCTTCCCTGCAGTCATTTCTTCCCTCCTCTACCATCTTTATCTGTGGGAACATTACATATTACATTGTAGCAGATAATATTTTTTGCCATGTTAGTAACCAAAAATAGGAAAATTAAATCCTGTGACATTCTATGTACATGTTTGACTGCTGGATAAATAAGTTTGCATTTTTAAAAACCATAAAACTGCAGAAATTCTGAATAGAATCAACAGTCTAAAGGATTTGAGAGACAGATGTCACTGTTTCATAATAAGTTGGGTTTAACCTTCAATTTTTTTTCAGCTTTTCTTTTCCTTCATGAAGGGCATGGTTATGGTGCTTGTACTGCCTAAAGAAGCCTGCAACATTGTTTCTCATGAGTGGGAGAGAAAAGTATTCTGAGATTTTGCTTAGGTAATAAAGGGGAGAGCAGGAGGATTTGAAGAAAAAGAGATGCATAAAGATGTATTCCTGAGAGGTTTTTAAGATGAACTACCCTGAATTGTGAGTGATGGAAGGCAGAAGGGAGCAGTGTACCCTGAAGAGAACGAGAAAGTGCTAGAGAGCAAGTGGCACATGTGAACTATCCTACCATCTTCAGATGGGCAATCACTGGGGACTGTTGGTGACTCTTCAAAGCAAAAGGCAGAAGGAGGAAATGGGGTGGCAGAAGGAAGAGAGGCCTGTCATCTTTACGGGCTAGGGTGTGTGCATCAGGGTGTGCCCCCAGAGGTGGGCTTTGGCTGGGGCACTGTTCTCCCCAGAGAGAAACTCTGGAGGTTGTCAATCAGCATGCCCAAAATTGGAGCATCAAACCAGTTCATTGAATCATACCCAGTTACTTTAATTGTGTTAACGTCACATCATTTTCACTTTATGAAGACAACGAAGGATCATCTAATTATCTAGTTAATACTTGATCGAGCAAATAGTTCACAGTGATGGAGCAAATTGTCCAGGGTAATACATCGACATGGTGCCAGAACCAGACTCAGATCTCAATTGCCCATAACCAGTTCACAAAACTTACATGATAAGGGCACATTGTGGGTAGTTTAAATTTAAACCAAGCTATGGCTTTATTGATTATATATAGATAGGCAAACATGGAAACTCATATATTGGCCAAACCAGAAAAATAGTATTACCATGCAAAAGATGTACGAGCTTTACATTTTTCTACTTATTTTGTGGGTTTTGGTTATAGATCCAGGCTTCAGAAAAAGATCCCATTTATTATCAATAGAAAGTTAGCTCCTGACCAGGCAGTGGCGCAGTGGATAGAGCGTTGGACTGGGATGTGGAGGACCCAGGATCCAGACCCCGAGGTCGCCAGCTTGAGCGTAGGCTCATCTGGCTTGAGCAAAAAGCTCACCAGCTTGGACCCAAGGGTGCTGGCTCGAGCAAGGGGTTGCTCAGTTTGCTGAAGGCCCATGGTCAAGGCACATGTGAGAAAGCAATCAATGAACAACTAAGGTGTCACAATGAAAAACTGATGATTGATGCTTCTCATTTTTCTCCATTCCTGTCTGTCTGTTCCTATCTATCCCTCTCTCTGATTCTCTCTCTCTCTGTCTCTTTAAAAAATAAAATAAAATAAAAGTTAGCATTAGAGCCCGGTGGTAAGAGCTTATGCCCGAAAGTTGGGGAGTGGGAAGAGGGAAAAAGGCTGGGAAATAAATATTTGTTTTCTTAGATGCTATGAGTGCAAATATTATTCTAATTGTGATTCTAGTCAGCAATCTGTGTAAGAGTAGACATCCCTTAGCAGGTCTTGTTCTTAGTTGAATAAGTAATTTGATTTCGGAATTTAACCAAATAACTGCAAACTTTGCAGCTGTGGAACTGATCTTTCACTTTGGTGTCCCTGGTTTAAATTTTGCATTATACTTTACTTATTTATAAGCTTGTTCCCATTTCAATAGCCTTTGATTTCAGAAAAATATAAAAACACACAACTCTCTCAAAAAATAAATTTATATTCCCCATAGCCATTGTATTTGTCCTATCTTTCAAGGAGAATACAAATATCAGAAATTTGCTTTATACTCAGTTCTTAAAATCAAACAACTTCAGATGAGAAAATCTCCAAAAGAAGTCTTTGATTCCAGCACTCTACAATTCAAATTAACATTGAAAATAAGTGCTGTGTTAAAATATCTCAGGTATCATGTATGATATAAATTAAATATGTTGAAGACTGAACACTTTGATCATTATAATTCAAGGAGCACTTATTGGATGCTTAGTATATACCAGCAATTCAGAGATGAATCAAAGGCTTAAGGGAGAAGAACAATTATAAATTTATGAATCAGAATTCTGTCTACAACTTCAGCACGAAAACAAGAGCTTGTTAGTTTAAACCTCTATGTCAGCTGTAAGTATGGTGAAATACAAAAATACTTGTAAAAATTCAAATGCACTTTCAAATATTCATCAATATTAATGATTTTGTTCAAAGCAGAACAAATTGCTATGATCAAAGAATTAATTTTGTTAACCAGTGTCACCCCAATAAATTTAATAAAAAATGAATAAACAAAAAAGAAACAATTAGTCTTAACAGTAGATAATTTGACATTAATTCATAAAATTGTTCTAACACTACTTCTTATACATGTTAGCTTGCATTCCGTCTGTAGCTAAACTGGATAATAATAGTTGACTATTTAATCTGTCCTTAAAGTGCCAGAGCAAAATTGAGTCAAAACCATAACATGTCAGTCATCTCACCTTGAAACAAAACTGTCCCTTCACCTGACTTCCTTGTGTCCATAAGTGACATCACCCCTGCAGAAACCCCGGTTCACAGTTGCTCTCTCCAGCTCTCCAATTCCAATTGGTTCTAAGACCGGCTGAGAGTATCAGAGTGTTGTTGCAGTGTTGAGATTTAAATCTGCCTCTCCATTACTGACCCGTGTGAACCTGAGCAAATTACTTCATCTCTCTCTGCCTCAGTTTCCTCTTGTGTAAAAAGGAAATAAACAATAGCCCCTTCATAAATAGTAAGGATTAAGTGAGATAATAAAAGAAATAGGTGCCTAGAAAAGAGCCTAAGTCCTACTACATTCTCAGGCAATGTTAACTGGCATAATTATTGACACTGGTGCTATTTTTTCAACAGCCTGTTTCACACTTAGTGCCTTCTTTCTATTCAGTTATATAGCCCTTGTTCAAACTTCATGTTGTTTTTCTGTAATCTTGTGATAGCCTCCAACTATAGTACTGTCTCTGCCCCTTTTTTTCTACTCTGTGATTCAGATCAATAACATCAAAAGAAAAATCAGAATGCATCTCGCCCTTCTTCAAAATCTTTCTCTGTTCTTTACTGCCTGCAGAGAAAAATCTAATTCTTTTATCCTGCATTCAAAATTCTCCACTCTCTGTATGGAACAAGTTCACTTTTCCCATCTTATCTGTCATTGCTGCCCTCTAAGCATCTACAGCCCACCCACACAGGGTGAACATCCCAAAGCCTTCCTGTTACTGTCTGCTCGTCGTTCCTGATGCTTAAATGAACTTTCCTCCATGTCCCCAACTTCTGTCATTCCTTAAGGCACACTTGCTTTTCTGAGGGCTCACAGAACTGTCTTTGTATTTATTTCGCTGGTCAATCGCTTTGTTAGTATAACACTGGGGAACATTTTCTTTTTCCTTTTCTGTTGCATGAGGTTTTAGAATTTTTTCTATATATTTCTGCATCACTGATTCCAAATCTGAAATCCGTTTTTCAGTGCATGCTCGAGTTTTTATACAATTTTAATTTCTTTTGTTACAGTTAATGGCATGCATTGGTTTTTAAATTGGAGTTAAAGGGCAATGACTCTTGGACTGAACATAACCACAAGGCAATTAATGTTTTACAAACATCACTTGTACATAATTGTAGTTGTTTTTAAATGTAAAAAATTATTATCTGATAAAAACACCCTCTTATTTTGTTTTAAGATTGAATCATGGCTTCTTCGAGTAGGCGTAAATGTAATAGTCCTGACACTTTCTGTTATATATGTGGCTGTTACACACTTCAACATCAATGGTGCAATATTTCATCATTTGTGGCATGTGCATATATTGCCTATTTTCAAGTTCCCCTTGGCAATCAAGACAAGAATTGGGCTCCTCATATTGTGTGTCATAATTGTAAGGAAATGCTTCATGACTGGACAAAAGGAAAATGTAAAGAAATGCCTTTGGTATTCCCATGGTTTGGCATGAACCTAAGGACCACAGCAGTGACTGTTATTTCTGTCTGACCCATACAAAGGGCATTGGTAAGAAAAAACGGCATATGATCGCATATCCTAATATTCCCTCAGCAATAAAACCTATCTCACACTCTGAGACACTCCGAGTTCCAGTTATCAATGGTTATTTCTTCTAAGGATGAAGAAAGTGAAAATGGTGATCAAGTGTATTTTGACAAGATGCATGAGGAAATGGTTGTAGAATCTGAAGTGTCTTCTTCTGATGCCAAGCAGTCATTAACCCCTCAGCAGTTTAGCCAAGCTGAATTGAATGACTTAGTAAAAGATTTGGGCCTATCAAAGAAAGCAGCTGAGTTATTAGCCTTCAAGCTTCAAGAAAAGAATGTACTTCACTGGTCAGCTAAAGTATCTCATTTCAGGAAGCGTGAACAAATTTTTGTGGACTTTTTTTCCCAAGACTAACACTTTGTTTACTGTCATGATATCAGCAGTCTTCTCAGCCAGCTAGGTGTTATCACTTATAATCCAACAAAATGGCAGCTATTTCTTGACAGCTCTAAACAAAATCTGAAATGTGTTCTTCTACACAACGGTAATGTTTATGCAGCAGTTCCAATTGGTTATTCAACTGATCTGTGAGAAGATTATAATGACATAAAAATTGTCCTCAACTTTCTGAAGTATGAGGAGCATAACTGGATCATTTGTGTGGATCTTAAAATGGTCAATTTCCTGCTAGAACAACAGAGAGGTTTCATGAAGTATCCTTGCTTTCTGGTTTGTGGGACAGCCGAGCTCGAGAGAAACACTGGACACAGAAGGTGTGGCCAAAACATGAAGCTCTGGAAGTAGGGATGCAAAATATTGTGAATGAACCTGTATTTAATCGAGACAGGATCATTTTCGCCCCACTTCACATCTAACCTGGCTTAATGAAGCAGTTTGTTCAGACTTTGAATAGAGAAAGTGAATGCTTTCAACATATGATTTCTGCTTTTCTTGCCTTATCTTTCGAGAAGATAAAACAGGTGTATTTGATGGACCTCAAATTTGAACCCTTATACATGATGAAGAATTTGCCAGGAAGATGAATAAGGAGGAGAAAGCAGCATGGCAGTCTTTTGTGGCAGTTACAAAGAACTTCCTTGGTAACAAAAAAGCAGAAAACGATGAACTTCTGGTTCATCAACTTTCCACGACATTGAATATAACATGAGCGTTAAGATTCACTTCCTGAACAGTCACCTTGATAGGTTTCCTGTAAATCTTGAAGCTGTTAGTGATGAGCAGGGAGAAAGTTTTCATCAAAATCTGAAGACGTCCTGACCAGGCAGTCGCGCAGTGAATAGAGCATTGGACTGGGATGTGGAAGACCCAGGTTCGAGACCCCGAGCTCGCCAGCTTGAGCGCGGGCCCATCTGGCTTGAGCAAAAGCTTGTCATCTTGGACCCAAGGTCGCTGGTCCAGCAAGGGGTGGCTCAGTCTGCTGAAGGCCCACAGTCAAGGCACATATGAGAAAGCAATCAATGAACAACTATGGTGTCGCAACGGCAACAAAAAAACTAATGATTGATGCTTCTCACCTCGTTCCGTTCCTGTCTGTCTGTCCCTATCTATCCCTCTCTCTGACTCTCTCTCTGTCCCTGGAAAAATAAAAAAATAAAAAGAAAAGAATGATCTGAAGACGATGGAAGAGTGTTATCTGGGGTGATGGGACAGAAATATGATGGCAGACTACTGCTGGAACATCAAATGAGATTGTCCTCAACAAGTACTCAAACGCAAGAGCTACAAACGCAAATTTTTGCCTGAACAGAATTTAAATGAGTTTTGTGCAAATTTTTTGATTAAAATAAGTGTTTTAAAATGTTCTCTTTTGAAATTGTAGACTAATTCTGATGCAATCATATCTTTTAGTGTATTAGTGTATTTACTGCATTATATAAATTATTAGATTTTCACAAAGATGATGCCCAAGAAGACATTCTACTTCATTATGATAAACTAAATGTTGAAAATTTTACAATAAGATGAAAATCTGAAATCTTGAATCGCAAAAATAACTGTAGCTTTCAGAGAAAAACTAATGTCTGATTTGAGATCAGCACACTCGAATTAGGTAAGAACAAGTGTTTTTATGGATACAACAAAAATTTTGTTCCCCAGTGTAATTCATGTACATGCTCTTCCTCCCCTCCTAGATTTTCAGCTTTTTGAAAATAGGGAGAACATTCTATTCTCTCTGTGTTCTCTCTAGACTCTTTCACATGTCAGCTGCTCAATATACTTTGATAAGAAATAAAAGAGAATTATTCAAAAAATAATAAAATAGCTTTCAAGTTACCATGAAATGAATGAACATGTTTTTCAGGTTACTCAAGAAATATAAATTCTAGTTGTTACTTTTAATGGAATCATTTTAAAACTTATATTCTTCCATAACATCAGGATTAGTCAGTATAGCTATTCAAATAAAAGAAAAAAATCTGCATGAGTGAAGTTTAGAACTGTGAAAAATACCTAAAATATGTGCAAAACTAATAAGAGACAGTTCTCTCTTTATATAGGTAAGTTGCAATTTGCTGATAGTTATAAAATTTTCTAGCAAATTGCATAGAAATTATGCCTACTTTTATATACTTATAAAATAATTCCTCTGTTCATGTATCTTGAGACATTTTACATCAACTGAAGTTTCAAAAGTCACTTCTTTTACAGATAACAGTGTGTATATTTCTCAACGTGATTTCAAAAACAGAATGTGGAAGGTGTGAGTTTACCCTGTCCCATAAATGAGCTTTTGAGGGGATGGAGCTGAATGGAGGATGTTATTCCCACGTCCTTTGCTCTTTGCCTGGAAACAGTTTCTTTCTTTTTTTAAAAAAAACAAGACTTGTTTAACTGAACTGCAAAGCATTGACTTTTGCATCTGATTAATTTCTAAAGGGAAAACATTAAAGCTTTATTGTAAAAAGACCAAAAGCTCCAAGTTATTTTTTTAATTCATAGAAGCAACTAAAAGTGTGTGCTCTTCTCTATTATCTGATTATTTTCACTCTTTAATTATCAATATACTTCATAGTACATATTGGGTATGTGCACTCTATCAAAATAGTAAGCAAATAAAAAGTAGTACTTGTGATTTAAAACAGTGTCCAAGCCTAGATAACGTACACTTTAGACCTTATATTTTTCTTTTCTTTTTTTAATTCTGTCTGTCTTTCCATAATTTCTCTTTTAAATTGATTTCAATCTCTAAAATGTTAGTGATCACCTTAGCAGGTTAGTTTTACACCTTTACACTTGTCTTAAATTTCCTCAAATTAAAAATGATCAGATATCCTTCTTTCAGACTACTTCTCACATGAGAAACAAGACATGTTATTTTGTAGATTAGAAATCAAGCCCCTGTTCTGAGTATTTTGTTACTTCACCAGCTGTCCCACACACGCTCTGAGGGAGTTCGAAAGAAGAGTCTGAAGGTCATGGTCTTTATCCTTAGGAACACTATGAACCTTAAAAATTAGCCTTGTGTGCAATTAGAAGGCATTGGTGACGAAGAAAGTAGGGTCCAGCTGTGTATTACCTAAAAAGATGATGTATTATAAAAATTGTACAACTAAAACTATGTAATTTTATTAACCAATGTCACCCCAATAAATTCAATAAAAAACTTTAAAAAATAAATAAGTAAAAGGTGAGTCCAAGAGGCCAAGCATAAGGCAGAAAAATATAATCCCAAGAGTATAAAAGACAAATTTCAAGAGCGATTGAGTAGCAGTTGCGTGTACTTGGCCATAGAAATTTAAAAGTGAAAAGCCAGAAAATTGTAAAATAAAATCCAAATGAGAGATATAATGGGAATGAATGTAAACTTTAATCAAGGTACTGAAAAGGAAAATTAAATAACCAAGAATAACGTCATATGTAATGTAATAGCTACAACCTGCCCCATTGAATCCTCAGGTATTACCCAACCACGGGAATTAAAACCAAAGCCCAAGAGCCTCCTTTTTGCTACCTTCTTCACCTCTTTTTGGATGGCACCCAAATATCTCACATAAATCTACATATAGACTTAAACCCAAAGACATATTTGTTTAGAGGGTCTGTGATGGAAATTCATTCAAAAAACTAAATAAAATGTGCTAAAGAAAGTGATTGAGAAAGAGAAAAGAAAGGGACAGGGTGGGAGTCAAGCATAGAGCAGCTAGGGGAAGGAAGTAAGGTGAGGTCACTAAGAAACTGAATCAAGTGTAAAAAGTGTAATCAACAACTCATACAGAAATGAAAAGGAAGCAGTCATTGTTGAAAATATTTGTAGTAGACCACAAATTTACACATTCAGATGTGCAATAAAATGTAGCCTGTTTCTTGCCCTGCTGGTTAGAGCAATAGCTCAAGTTGGTTAGAGCATCGGCCTGAAGCACAGAGGTTGCTGGTTTGATTCCTGGTCAGGGCACAGACAGGAATAGACTCATGTTCCTCTCTCTCTCACACTCTCTTCGTCTCTGGCTAAAATCAATAAATAATTTTTTTAACCTAGCCTGTTTCTTTTCTTCAGCCAATTAAACCCTCCTTGAGACCACGCAAATGAGGGACATAAAAGTTTATATTGCTAATTAATAAGGTGGCAGTCAGTCTCCTCTTTAACAGATCTTTAATAAGTTAAATTGCTTCTTTTGGATAAATGCTTTCCCTCCCCCTGCTTCTCTCCAAGACGGCATCTGGGTGAATGTGTGTCTCGGGCTCCATGCATGTTTCTACTACACACAATACAAGGGCCAACCTGAAACTGGGAAGCAACAGCATGCTCATCTGCCATTGGGGTTTGCTTTAGGCTCTCTTCTCTGCAACTCCCCTGGGTGTCAGGAGTAGATGGCCTCACCCTGTGCCATATCCTTCTTCCCAGGAGAAGTAAACCTCAGTGTGGAAAAACTAAGAAGCCATATCTGTAGGCCTAATTCTCAAGGTTAATGAGACCTAAGAAAAAAAGTGTAGTTTTTTTATCTTTCCACTAAGACCAGTTCTCAAATTATTGTTCTGTTGCAAACTCACACACAAAAATCCAAGAAACAAACCAAACAAACAAAAAGACTTTTACTATGAAGATCAAAGGATGAATATTAACTCTCTCTCTCTTTCTTTTTCATTCTTGCTGTAGCATTTCTAATCATCTCTAACAAGCACCTCTTGTGGGGTAGAGTAAAAAATTAAAAAGCACATAAATATATTTCAAAAAGCATCATCTCCCTTACATCCTGGTTGAGCTACCAAGTGCAGGACCCTGTACTTGAGTATTGCATACTCGATAATGTTTATTTTAGCTACATTCTTATCCATATGCCGAACCCAATTGTTCTACCCTTTCTATTATTTCTCTCTTTCTTCAAATATACACGTGCATTTCAGCAACCATCTCAGCACTTTGGCACTAAGAAGTTCCACTGAATGGCTGCGTGAAACAGGATGTGAACAAGTTGCCTTTCTGGTCAGTTTCTACATTGAAATCTGAAGTTTTATATCTAATACAAATTGGAATGGTCAAAATCATGCAGTGCACTGTACTATGATCAGGTCTGATCCATTTTCATTTTTGGAATGTGCTAATTGAGAATTTTTGAGAATTCTTCTGCCCCATCTTCTTTGGTTTCTAAGGACAAGATGGGGTGTTAGACATTGGGAGAAGAAAGCCATCATTGTTGGCAAGAAGCTCATTTTCTTCTAGAGTTCTAATAGGAATCATTATTGCCTCTTTCATGGAAGCTGGTTCCGAGAAACTGCTTCCTCCCTCCCTGTCCTCTCTCTTCAACTCTTTCAAAGTTTAAGTACACCTATCTTTTTGCCCTCATTACGTTCTTTATATTAGTTGAGATCCATGTGGTTTTTCTTGGATCAGCCCCTAATTCTAATGAATAAAAGAAAAGATTTCCTTGTCAATTAAATTGGTATTCAAAAATTAAGAATTGTGAATTTACCATATTTGTAAACACTAAAGCAAATTATTTCTACCCTCTTTTATTCTAATTACTTTCTTGTTTGTTTTGGAGATAGCTGCACTGTGGAATATAAATAGACAAAATTGGACTATCACAAATTATGTTTTGAAAAAAATGTTTAATTCTCTCAAACACTGCAAAATTCATTAGAAACACTCTAGGAGATCACAGAATGAAAAATAATATTTTAATGTAACATACAAATAGCATCTGCTACTGTATAATATGTATTAATTGAATAGGCATTTATTCCCAACTTAACAATAGAAGAATTTGAGACCTGTATTTACTGGCTATTTATTCAAGATATTAAAAAAGAAAACTACATACTTCAAATTTTTAGGTTTCTCTTTCAAAACAATTAAATTGAATATTATATTTTGAGTGCCTATTAAGTGTATAGCATTATGCTATGTACCTGGGAGGAAAACAGAAAAGAAAGAGACTATGACCTTTTGAAAAAGACAAATTTATAAACAACTCACTGATATCAAAGCATAATGGCATAAGTTTAAGATACAATAGAAATAATACTCTGGGGAAACACTGAGGAAGGACCATAACTGCTTACTCATGTTTATTTAATGATTACCATGTGCCAGACACTGTCTGCTTCCTAAAAAACTAAAATTTATAAACCAAGAAAGTTGAGATAAACAAATAGACAGATGATGATGATGATGATAGATGATAGATAGATAGATAGATAGATAGATAGATAGATAGATAGATAGAGTGAGCTAGGCAGGTGAAATGTTACACTAGAGGTATATACACAAAGTCTGTGCCAACAGACAAGAGAATGGCTTATTCTTTCTGTATGATGAGTGGTAAAGGAGCTTCCAGAGAGAAGGTGGTTGGTTTTTTAGGCACATTTTAATGAAGTTACATTTCCCCAAATGAAAAAGAGATAGAGGACACTGCAAGGATAAGAGACAATGGGGCAAAAGTTCAAGAAATTCTAGGGAATGCTAAGTCATAGGATATGGAGTATACTAAGAGGAAGGCTATAGTTGAGATTAGAAAGGTAAGCTGAGACCACATTACCAAGTTCTTTATTTATTTTTGTTAGAAGTGTATCCTCCAAGAAATGAGAAAGCTTGAAATAATTTTAACGGGCAGTGACATGATACATATTACAGTTTAGAAAGATCATTCTCTAGCAAAAGTGGCTAGTGGAGAGTGGACTTGGAAGGATACTAATGGATTTTTCTTTTTTTCTGTGACAGAGACAGAGAGAGGAACAGATAGAGGCAGGAAGAGAGAGAGATGAGAAGCATCAATTCTTTGTTGCATCTTCTTAGTTGTTCATTGATTGCTTTCTCATATGTGCCTTGACCAGGGGACTACAGCAGAGTGAGCAACCCCTTGCTCAAACCAGTGACCTTGGGGTCATGTCTATGATCCCACACTCAAGCCATTGACCACTCTGAAGCCTGAGGAGACCACGCTCAAGCTGTTGACCTCAGGGTTTCGAACCTGGCTCCTCTGCATCCCAGTCTAATGCTCTATCCACTGTGCTATTGCCTGGTCAGGCTACTAATTTTTAACCATCAGTATGGTGTTTATTAACCATATTTAGCATATATTGAGAATTTTGAGATAATACATGTTTTTCCTTTAACTTACATACCAACTTTCCCAAGTCTTATAACATTTTACACAGAAACACAAGAAATAAAACACAAATCTTTAAGCCAAAGCACTTTACCAGTTGACACCACTCTGTCCTAAAGAATTTATATTCTGGATGTTCCACCCAGAGCTCCCATTCCAGCCATGCTCATCTCTTCCTCAGATTCAAGACCTGACACAGTTTATCTTCACAACCTCAGAAAAGTCTATCTTTGCCAAGTCATATTTCTTCCTTTCTTCAGGTTGCTGTGTCTCTTTAAGCAAACAAGTCTTTCAAGGCTAAGCACCACAGGATGGATGAGAAAATGTGTAAGAAAAACACAATTTTATTTATTTTATTATGTAAAGATTTAGATTAAACCACATACTCAGAGACAAACCAAATGTCATAGATACTCCATTAGGGCTGGATGCTAACTCACCCTTCTTTAGAGTAACCAAAGAGGGCTTTGTGTGGATTGGTCATGACAGCCTTGTCTTTAGAATGGTTAAGATATCAACAAGATGTGACAAGTTGACTTTGTTGGTGAAGAAATTAATATGAATGTAGATACAAAGGCAAAAAAGTACAAGAAATTATTGAGAAACAGAGATCAGTCAAGTTAGTTTGGTGTGATGCTTGGCTAAGATGACTGGATTTTAAAATTGGTAATGTGGGACACCATTGACTGGGGAAGGGGGATTCTTGATTAAAAATTTGGTCTATATGGAGCAAAAATATTTTCACAGAATGCAAAAATAGTATTGTAATATATATTTTTAAATTTCAACATAAGTACAATTTACAAATATAATACATTAAAAAAGTATGTATAGTATTATTTTATTCTTTGGCATATTTCTCATTTGAGTGAACTTTTTTAGTAGATTGCTGTCGTTGTTTAAAAGGTCATGAAATTTTTCACAAGAATTTTTAAAATTATATTTCACACATAAAATGGCTTTCAAAGTCTCGACACTTAATTGCGATTTTTCTGATTTCCACACTTTATTTACTGTCGAAAAAACACATTCAGTCGCAGCATTAGTTCCTGGTAAAGACAGTGCGTATTCCACAATTTTTAGTGCATTATTGTATGGAACATGGTTTGTTTCAAAATGCTGAAATATTTCTAACCATTTGTTCTCTATTGTGATTTTGCTGATGGCCAAGATTTAACCTTTTCCTTATCAGTATATTTTTTTAATAATGATACCTCATTAAAAAGATGATTTTTGGAAATATTACTATATGGGAATTTTTGAGTGAGTCAGAGGGATCGGGTTACACGGTCCCGAAACTGATGCTGGAGCTGCAGGAGCAGGTGGGCGCAGGCAGGGCAGCACCTCCGGCTTGCTCGCACATGAGCGGTCTCCTGGACTCGTCCTTGCGGCTGCCGTGCTCCTCACGTCCAGCCCCGCCACCTGCTGGAGACCAAGTGGCTTGTGCCTCACGGAGCCCGGAGCCGCAAGCTGGTGTCCAGAACACAGGCCTATGGGTAGTTAGGGAACTTGACAGCTGATGCCCCAGCAGGTACATCCCGCCTAAAGTTCTTTGTTTCGGGCCTGCTCGGGGCAGCCAGCTCTTGTGGTAGTGCGGGCACTTCCAGGTGGAGGCGGGGTCTCCCCACCAAAAACCGTATATTCCTTTCGCATTCTCCCACCGTTCCCTAGCTTTTTGTGCATTCTTTCCAAAAATTGGGACTTTTTAAAAACACCGCGGGGATGCGGGACAAATTGTTAAAAATCGGGACTGTCCCGCCAAAAGCGGGACGTCTGGTCACCTTATGTTTGGCGTAAAAAATAGTAGAAAATAGAAAGACATTAATGGCACTAAGTTGCATATGGACAATATATCTTAACTTCTGTAGAGCCATTAAAAAATTTTAAGTGGAGAAGTAGAGGTCTTAGAATTTTATATTAAAAAAGTGCTTCTAAGATCTAGTTGAACTAGTACATATTTTAGATGAGAAAACTGCGACCTCCCACAGAGGTGATTACTTGACACCACTAAGTCAATCAGAAGTCCCTTGTTGCCCAACCGTATTGCTGACTCAGCCATGCTGCCTACTGTGGTCAAGCCCTTAAGCTTCTCAACTCCAAAAATTTTTATCTGCACAATAATCTCTCCAAATCTAATTTTCTGTCTTTTTCACCCACAAACACTAAATCTCTAATTGTGTTATATTTGTGTGTGATATCCATCTATAGGAGCAAGAATTATGTATGTACCCACACATGCATGCACATATATGTGTACACTATTTCTTTTGTTTTCAAATTTAGATTAGAACTTGCTCTGGGCTAGTTCCAAGTCCTCCTTTTGTAAATTTCCCTGTCTAGAGTGTCTGCAATGCACTAGAAGGGTAGCATTCACCAGAAAAGAATACCACTGGTGACAATTTAAACGAGATTGTGAGCTTGAAGGAAGTTCTATATAAGGCAAATAGAGAAGATAGCTGCTGATTGCTATACCCATCATATATGAAATACTGCTACGATTCTGTTTGATAGTTCTGTTTCTATCTGCATTGTAGCTTGGAGGTGGAGTTTCAAGAGGATGGGCCAGACAGAGCCAGTCCATGTGCCTGTTGTAAGCTTGGGTCTGTAATACAATTGCCCATAAACCTTTAAGGATTAATTTCTCACTCCATCAGGCTCTCTTTGCAAACAAGACTGAGCTCAGAAAGCAAGTGTTAGATTTAACAACATTTAGGCAACATTTTATAAAGCTCATCCCCACCCACTTTCTTTTTAATATTCTGCTTCTATGAGGTTTTTGTTTCCCCAAGAAAAAATGTAACCTTGGTGGCCATTTTCCCCCTTTTTTCCTCCAAAACTCTCTCTCCCTCCTCCCAGAAACCTACTTGGCTGACTTGTGATACTATTCACAGCTTGACTGCTTATTATCAGCCAAATAAGGTAATAGTTAGAATACAATTGAAGTGACTTCTTCTTTTTAATGAACAATAGACCTTGCACCATTAAAAATAACACCCACCCCTGAACCACTACAGAAACATTTTTTGATGTTTAAAAAGAAACGTCAGCGACTGTGTGGGGAGATACGGTTGGACAGAGCTTTCTGATGTTGTTCTTAATTATTTTTACTTCTTGTTCCCTGTACCTCTGGCTCTAGCTGAGTCCGAAACAGTGAGAAGCCATGAAACAACCCTCCCTCGAAGTATATTTGGCCTGACAGGAAACAGGAAATACCAGAAAAGATCACAAGAAAAGCTGTAATCATAAGATTTCTAGCCTAATTCTTTTGACGTCAGCAGTTTAGATAAGTCAGATAAGCAATCACAAGCATCCGTGAGCTCCAGAGTGCCAATCCAAATACCCCTAAGTGCATCTTCAACCCTTTTGAACTCTCGCATTGTTGTTTTGCCCCTGCCCGCTTCTCTTCCCCCAAGAAGCATATCCTGAAATTGTGAATTATGGATTTCATGTCAACATTAAGGTATTCAAAGATATTACACAGAGCTTCTAAATTGGTCGTATAGCCAACTCAGCCTGCTTGCTGCATTATAAACCCTGGATGAAGCTGACAGTTCCTAAGACAAAGGAAATCAATTCTGGTTTGTCTCAAAAGGATTTTGCTTCCTAAAGTTTATTCCAATCTTGACAACTAAGCTATCATAATGAAATGTCTTTGACAATATACAAAGTTATATATTAACATATCAAAGTATGCCAAAGTCTTCAGTAACTCCGGTCATTATTATCACCTTTGCTTGACCACCGCTACCACCCACTACAACAAAATAGTTATGGGTTGGTTAAATATCAGTGACATGGGAAATACATTTTCATCTGAGAAATTTTCATAACTTCAGGAGCAGAACTCTGGAGCTCAACTGTAAGATAATGAGCAGATGCACATGTGTGGTTTGGTAAGAAGATGAGGTAAGAGTTTAAATCAAGATTTATATTGATGTTACATTACATGTAAATTTAAGTTTTTTAATTGTGGAAGTTAAAACTATACAACATCTACCTATTTCCAAAGCATTTGTAGGTTTATAAGGTTACAGTAAAACATAAAGACACAAAGACAATACCATTCTGTCAGAATGAAAGACAAAAACCATATATGTATATAGTAAAGGAGGAGGGATGGAGAATAATTATGAGAAGTAACTGAGCAAAACTGAGCTCTGACCTTCCTAGCCAACAGGCCAAAGGGGAAATAGAATGATTATAGCATTCGTTCTCTCCAGGAAGATTTGCTAGGTAGAAAAATGTTTTCCCTGGCTTTGGGTATGTGAAGCTTTGCTGAAGGCTCTCTGTATGCTATTGGAGGGTGTTCTTCTAAGGGGGTTAGGCAGCTATGCAGGGATCTGCCACCTGGGAGAGTTTTACAGAGTCTCTCAATGAAAGATGGCTCTGTAAAGACCATTCAATGAGCAGCCAAAGGTGAGATGGCCCCAGCTTGTGACTTTGGGTTGTTTGACATCATAAGAGGTCAAGAACATGGACATAACTGTGGGAAGTGAGAATGGAAGAGTGTGGCCTTTTGAGAGAAGTACAAGCCTCAGCAAAGTGTATAGCTCTTGTGCATGAATGTAGTGAATTACGGGCCCCCGGCACATCAAGCTCACACTGCTCCACTCATCTCGTCAAGGGCCATTATGATCTTTAACATGGAAAGAGAAAAATTAAGAAGCAAATGACTCCTCTTAGATGGTAGAAATGCTTGGATATTTGCCTTTGGTTGTGCCAGACAGACATCCGGCTCTAATTAAATGCACATTGGTAAGGTATCCTAATTACCCCATAGCTGACTCTTAAGTTTTTTCCTGGGTTTTTACTTGATGCTCTTTACTTTGAGTACCATGACTAAGCCCGTTACTTCATCGGTGTTCCCTCAGTGTATAAACACATGTAGGCACTCAAAAAATACATGTTGCATTAAAAGTTCAGAACAGATCAGATCTGAATGTATTCTCCATTTCATTTAAACCCATTTCCCCACTCCATCCAGCATTCTGCTCAGTGAAATACACTCTTAATATTTCCCAAGGATTCAGAAAATTAGAAATAACATATGTGTTTCGATTAAAAAATCAATATTATATTCAAGGAAGCATAGTAAGTATGAAAACAAGTGGATTGATTCCTATTCATTAAAAAGAAAATGAAGATCAGATGGGTTTAAGTGTACTGACAGCTGCAGGAAAGACATCATTTCTGAGACTGCTTTCAAATAAACTCACCAAGGAGGGTTACCAATGTGTGTGTGTTGGGGAGAGGGGAGAGATGGGTCTAAAGGAAGCAGATTAATGTCAAAAAGAGAACAGGTTCTTGCTTTGTCTAAGTATAATATACTGGACAATGATCTTGCAAAATAAGGAAGGAAAAGAGTGGAAGACTAAAAGATAAAAAGAAGCATAATTGGACAAAGTAACACCTGCTTTCTAAAAAGAACAATGGAGTTTAGAAAGGAAAAAGGGGGCTTGAGTTAGATAATGCCCAAAGTGGCACAGAGAGTAGAAGGGGGCACAGTCTGCATGCACCAGAGAGACTTGTGACATACTAGGTCTTCTAACTTTTTCAAGCTGAGTTGCTCTTCTTCACAGCTAACCAAGGTCAAGGTGAGTCCTTAACTCTCAACAGTTGCCATATCATCAGTCTTTGCCACATTAACCAAGTTGAATAGCCCTGCGCTTTAACTGGAAACCAAGCTTGAATTAAGGGCCAACCCCTATACATGCAGACAGAGGTGTGCTGTATACTCACTGCTATGAGATTACTCTGAATTGGATTAATGTACTTTAAAGGCTTCTGGGGCCACCTTAGAGGTTGTTGAGTTCTTTCTGTGGGCCCCATTATTTGCTGTTGCTGTGCAGAGCAGAAAACTTAAAGGATTTAAAGAGCTGCACTTCTCAGGAAACCTTCAATTCTAAACTCCATTGGAAATAGACTCCATCTTTATAGGGTTTATGGTTTTGGTTTACATTTTCTTTAATTTTTATAAAAAATTAATGATCTCCTTCATCCTTACACCCTCATCTCTTTTTAGCCTTACCACTGGGTTACTTCTCTTTAATTTATTATCATGGTTAAAAGATGGGCTCTGGGGCCAGACTGCTTTGCATCATTACTAAACTCTTTGAACCTCAGTTTTCTCACCTGTAAAATGGAAATAACAGTAGAAATTGTGTTATGATGCTGCTGTAAGGATTGTCAGATAATCCTCATAAAGAACTTAACATACTGCTAATACATAGTAAGCATTCTCTCAAGCATTCAGAAGTGCTAGTGATAATTATCTCACCTCTTCTTATGTTTAATAAGTACCCAGAAATATTAAGCTGTCTGTTTATCTTATCCATAAATAGCAGGAAATATTTACTCAACTCATACTTGCTCTTCCAAGGTTCATTGCTTTGAGTTATAAATAAAGTGGGGGGCAAAGGCACAAAATAGACTTTTGGCTTAATTATATTCATTATTTTGCAATTTCAGTGGTACCATCTTGAAAGTAGCCTTTCATCAAACTTTCACCCATTATACATCAGTGTGTACAATGAGAGCCTAATACTTCTAATCATGCAATTGCCAAAATGTTCTGATTGATTTGGGTGGATAGGGAGTTCAACTTTGGGTTGGGCCAAAGTTCATGTAAAAGTAATTTCTAAAAGCATGTTGAGTTTGCCAGTAGTATTTTGTTGTCAACTAAATCTTTAGCTAAAATAAGTTAAAATTTAAGAGGCTTGTGTTCCTGTGTTTGAGTAGTCAATCATTTATGGTATAAGTGGCCAATTAATGTCAAAAACCTATGTAATTACAAAGTATTTAATTTGAATCTAGTCTCTGGATTACCATTGTGTTGGGATAATATCTGCTTAAGACTTACTAATACAAAAAGCCAGTTTACCACATGTTGCCATTAGAATTCCAGCCACGGCTTTTTAGGAATCCAGGTTGATCACTCTTGACAAGCAGCAGAGCTTTCCAAAGCACCACAGAGCGAGAAACTTGTCAGAAAATCAGGGGTTTTGTAAGGAGATCAAATAACAGTTCATTTCTTAATGATGCTGGCAGTGGTTAATGTCTCCTAGTTTTGTTTCAGAAAACTCATTAGACTTCCTCATGAGATTTCTGAGTTCAGATAATCTTCATTTGGAGACAAAAGACACTCTGAAAATATATAACATCTTCTTACACCAAAATCTCCAAAGAAACCTGAAAATACTCAGAACAACCAGCATGTTTGTTAAACAAAGACTGTTCATCCCACCCACCCCTTACCTCCATCCACCTCCAAGGTCTATTTCCTGGGAATTCAGCAGAGAGGTAGGAATAACAATAAAAAATAATGAAGAAAAAGAATGGCTGGTTAATTAAATTTAAAGGAATAGGACTAGTAAAAATTATCCCACTTAGGGATGGGCTGGTTATTAGCAACCCTAGTAAATGGCATTTCAATGTTTTAAGCAATAGTAGATGCAGGAAGCTTACATAGTTCAAATCTTATCAACTCAAATGTGTTTGGTATCCTCTTATGCTGGAAAACATATATTTGGGAAAGATGACAGGGATGGCAGAGGGTGAGGAAATTTTCATAAGTAGTATTTCACAGAATTCAGAGGAAAACAACCATACCATGTTCATTTACCTGTGCTACTAGATCATTAAGGCAACTAATATGACAGAAGAAAATTAATTTGTATAAAAAATAGCCAAATATAGTATAAGGTTTTTAGGTTCTGCTATGAAAATATCAAAAATAGGTTGAAGTCAGCAACCTAAATACTCATAATCCACTTTTCAGATGCATGAATTATGAATGAGCCACTCTGAGCAGTAGTTGCTCAGCAGGAACAGAGCTGATATATATAAAGTTGACCCCTGCTTTGGACCAGGGTGATCTAATAGCAACTTCACAGGGTAAGGATTAAAAGGGATTCATTTCTTAGACTGAGACAGGTGGAAAATGAATACAGACTCCATCCCTGGCTCTGATCTCTCAATAGCTTCTCAATGCAATTACACAAAATTAATCAAATCCCTGGACACAGAATCAAAAGACACGTTCCTACTTGCTATGCAGATGTAAACTTTCCTCTCTCTGCACCAGCCAAAGTGCGAGCTATGGAACCAGGCCAGCAGGGCACAGTCACTTGAAACAGAGCCCACATTTGATTTAAGCTCAGAATGACAACTTTGGCAAGGGTGGGTGGTGGCTTTCCTGCATTTGAGCAGGAAAAGCCTAGTTGTCGGGCATGAGTTTCTAAGTTTTAATTATGCAGACTCCAGGAACATAGTGGCTGTTTGAATACTATCCTAAAATTCACTTGATTAATCTCCCCAAACTCACACCATTCAGTTTTCATAATTACTTCACATTTAATATTTTAGCTCTCACTTCTCCACAGTTGAAATAAATTGCTCTGATCAATAAAAATCCTACATTTTAGTTAAGAAGATGGTGATGATGGTTTGAGGAACATTGAACATCACTCTACACAAAGTACTTGCCATTCATTGATCATTCCCCTTCCACCAGAACTCAGGCCTCTGGCAAACTTGGAGAGAAATATGAGGAAATACAAATTCCACCCCTTCCTCTTGAGAATTTACAGCCCAGTTTGGAATCAAGATATCAAGCATAATACATTAAGTGAAAATTCAGACCCTTGTATTCTGATGTAAAATATTAGTCTGAAAAATTACGATACATCAGAATGAAAGCAGATCATTATTTTAAACCTAGTTGATAAAAATGAATATCTCTAATTTATCCCTTTCTCTTCCTTTTGCTAAACATCATTTTGCAGAGCTTTTTTTATGAGTAAGGATTATTTCTACATGTAAATCATAATCCCAGGCCCTACCCTGTCTCTGATTTTGAAGAAGGAGGGGACTGATTCTTTTTGCTTCTACTTGATATATGTCATATTTCCTCTCTGTGTTTTCTTCTCCAGCTCTGTTCCCTATACCTTCTTTTCTTTGCTGCCCACTTTAAGAAAACTTAACATATTAAAATTAATATTTATAAATAGCCAATACTATAGATATTGGCTTTATAGAAGGAGCATACAAACAAGAACCTAAAATCATTTCATTAGCAGAATTTATAAAAATGCAAAAAGTCAGAGAAAAAGTATAAATTACAAGAAAATCTAAATTGTGATAATAGAAACAAATTTATTATAAGGAGCTTTCACATTCCAATTACCTCCTTTAATCTTCATAACAACCCAGTGAGATAGATACAGAATTATTACCCTATTTCACAAATGGGAGACTGAGGTCCAGATTGCATAAAAGACTTCTCCCAGATAACATAGCTGATAAATGACTACATGAGAAGCCTTTGCATTGGGAAACAACCCCAAATGTTCTTTGACAAATGAGTGGATATATACATTCATGTACGTATACATGCGATGATTCAGCCTTAAAAAGGAAAGCCTACCATTCGTAACAACCAGAATGAAGCTGGAGGACATTGTGCTAAACAAAACAAGCAAGACACAAAAAGAGAAATACTGCATGATTCCATTTATATGTGGAATTTAAAATAGGCAAGTTCATAAAAGCAGGAAGTAGAATAGTGTTTATGAGGGGCTTGAGGAGGTGGGGAGGAAATGACTGATATTGGTCAGGACACAAATTTTCAGTTCTGGAGATCTAATATACAGCACAATGATGATAGAGATACAATAATAACTATGTAGAGGCAATAGATAAGATAGGTTAATTAATGTGACTGTGATAGTCGTTTTACAATGTATACCAATATCAAAACATCATATTGTACATATTAAATATAGACAATTTTTATGTCAGTGGAATCTTAATAAACATTTTATAGTTTTTATAATAATAATAATAAATGAGAAGGTTTTGTATACCTGCCACTGAGTATGTAGTCAGTAAACTCCAGGAGCTTTTACTACGTGAGAGCTTAGGTTGTAATCCTGGCTTCTGATTTCAAGTCTAGGGTTCTTTACACTTTATACACATCCTTTGATACATTGTTCTTCTTTAAAAATATTTTAAAGTTCTTTGAGTTATTTGGTTGCTGTTCCAAAGCAAAGCCCAGCAGAAAGACCATCATACTATTTCCCAGAACACCGGGCTGTCCGTGGTGGCTACTGTGTAATTTCTTGAATGCATGAATGTAAATCAATGATAAAAATGCTATGAAACTAACAGACTGCCACCCTGTTTTACTTTACACTTAAATTCAGTTATTGGGTAGTAACATAACAAACAGCTTCATTTTTTTAATGAGTCATATAACAGCATTCATTGTTTACGGAGGAGTCTAATAAAAAATTTTAAGAAGTTTCGTCCCAATTCAAGGGTAGTTATTTTAGGTAAAGAGGTCTAAGAACTAGTCTGGAATAAGGAATTCATGGGCAATTAACTCAACCCTTACCAGCTCATTTTTCCCTTTCTCTCCCCCATATAAGGACAAAGGGTAGCATTACTTGCCAACTCTAAAAGCCAAAGAGAGGTTATGAAAATTGGGACAACAAAATCTCTAAATGCTTTCAGTTACCTAACACTACACCACACAGGTTATATGAGATACATTCAAACTCAACCACGCATAGGGTAAAATCCACCACACTCATTCAGCAAGCATTAAATGAGCATGTAATCCATGCTGGGCATTGCATGAGGCTTAGAGGAATACAATGAGGACAGACAGCCTCTTTCCATGGAGCTTTTTCAGAAGATCAGAGTTGCCAAGTAAACAAAATGGGAGAAGAACACGTTGGGTCTGAGAATAGCAGCTCTGGGTCCTTACGTTTTCCTTCCCTCCTGCCATCACATCCTCTCTACCTCCAATGACCAAGTAGTCTCTGGCCCAACCTAAACATCAAAATCCTTCTCTAGAATGAATCTAAAGTCCTTCCCAAGGACCCAGATCAAAATAAAGGAAACCTGAGATTGTCCTAGGAACATACTAGAATCTACTAGTTGAATTTAGGCCCCTGATGGTGAACCTATGACACGCATAACCATTTTAGATGACACGTGGCCGCATGCAGCTGCATACCAGACAAGTATGGCCCTGCATGCCGAGAAGGACATTTCACCCTCGGCTCCTTCAGGGCCAGGTGCAATAGCCGAGGATAAAATATTTGCTGTAGTGTAGACACTCTGTGCCGGAGGTCTGTAGGCCAAAACAACAGAACACCAGCAAAGAGCATCTAGTTCTGGGACTTCCGGTTAGGCCATTTTTCTCGAAGTGACACACCACCCGAGTTATGCTCAGTTTTTTGGTGAATTTTGACACACCAAGCTCAAAAGATTGCCCATCACTGCTCTAGGCCATTGTGAATTTTTGTGGGGTAGGAAGGGTGGGGAGGAGAAACAAGGGGAGCGGAAACTGATCACACTGACCTCAGTTTGGGTTATATTTTTTCTTACTGTTCTGCATTATTAAGACCTAAGCATGGGCTTGCACCTTTAAAATTGAGGTAAATTGAGAGATCATAAAAAATAGTGAAAAAACCTATCATCAAATATTTGTTATGATCTTGGACAGGTTGCAGTAAAGTGGAATTAACATGAATTACCCTGCCTACAAGAACAAAGTTCTGTAGAGGGCAACATATCTGAAAGTGAATTTCAAGTAGATTTGGGGACATAATGCAAGCAAGAACTTGCAGATTTGTATGTAGCCAGTGGTCTGGAAGAATAAACAGTTTGTGTTACCAGCATATGATTAACCTGGGCCCGCGGAGAATCTAGCTCAGCCACTGATAAATCTCACAGATACCACTTTACAAACATAATTGGATACCTTGAGATTAAAAATAAACCAGAAATATCTCACAAAATCAAAAGAACTCTATATGCCCATTAATATGCTTCCCATCCACATTGCTCTGCCCGTTTCTCCCCCCACCTTCAGAAGTCAGGCCCTCTCGCTGCACACCTGGACTATTCCAGTAGTCCCCTGACTTCCCTGCTTTCAACACGTCCTGAAGACAAATCCATCCTAAGCACAGGTTACTCTTTCCAAAGCATAGCTCTGTTTATGTCCTTCTCCTCAAAATCTTCGAGGCGCTCCCCACTGACCCAGCATCCAGGACAAACCATGAGCTGACCCCACTCGTTACTTTCCACTCCTCTGTCACACTTTTTATGGGTGCCAACAAAACATGACCGCTCATGTTTCACTTACTGTTATTTTCTGCCTCTGAACATTTATCCATGTCTTGCCTGGACATTCATGCCTTATCTCCAACCCTCTAATTTCCAAATTCCCTTATCCTTCAAGAATCACCCTAGTCACCACCTTTAGGGAGCCTTCCCTAATGTCAGAAAAAACACTTGCACAGCTGTCACCCATGGGATCTTTTTTATTTTCTAGTTATTATGATATGTATGTGCTCTAGTTATTGTTATATATTTCATATCTCCCTGGATACATAATAAATTTCCCACCAACACACACCCATTAGCCCAGAGCAGGGAGGATAGTCATTAAAGTTCATTTAGTTAATTAATAATGCTGAGTGAAGAACATAATTTTTAATACCATGTGCGGAATAGAATCTGGTTTAGGATTCTATTAACATGTGATAAAACTGTCAATATATTCACAACTTCTTAATTGTACATCTTTTTACTCTGGGATTCATTTTAGTTTGAAAGAGAAGATGATTAGTAGCTAAAATTTTTCTGCACGTACAGCTGTATTAACATTGCAGCTGTAAAGAGAAAGCACAAACAGGTTGAACAAATGCTTTAAAAGAAGAAAAACAAACTAAATTACTTAAAATTATTTTCTGTCTGTGCACAAGAAGCCAAAAATTACCAGACAGCAGGCAAATAAAAACTTCAGCTTTCTAGCTCATAAACACAAAAGATACTCAACTACTTCTCTGTTGGTGGCAAGTTCATTGACTACTAGGCTGGGGACAAGAGACTCAACAGAAGGAATCAACAACAGAAAACCTGTTCCCTCTACCATGGGTCCTTATAGAGACCATTCTCCTCCTCACGTTCTGAGCACCTCCAGTTGAGTTCCACTCCGTTCCCTTGCCTGGACTTACCCCTTTCTCAGCAATCTCATCCGGTTATCCCCACCTTCACATCTGGAACGAAAAGCTTTATAATGAAGATAGGACAACCATCTCCATTTATTTTCTTTCTTTCTGAAAGGGTGTCAGTCTCAGGGCCCATAAAGCATTGTTTTCATTGCCTCTTTAGTTTTCCCATTGATGAGAGAGAGAGAGAGAAGCATCAACTCGCTGTTGCACTTAGTTGTTCCATTTAGTTGTGTGCTCATGGATTGCTTCTCATATGTACCCTAATCCTAACCATAACTGGCGGCCTTGGTGCACTGGGATGATGCTTTATCCACTGAGCTGCCCAGCCAGGGCTTGTTTACATGGTCTTTAGCTTAATTGTCACTCTTTCAGGGAGGCCTTTCCCAATGCCTTTGGTAGTTAGGCCCCTAGCACATGTTCCTATTGCCTCTTTCACTCTCCTTTTATGACATTTGTAATTATCTGTTTAATTTCTATTTTTCCCCAAAACACTGTAAGCCCCTTAAGAACAGAAACAGTATTTGTCACTGCTTTATACCTGGCACATGGTAGATGCTCAATAAATAGTTGCCGTAAATAAATGTATAAACAGATGCAAATAACAGACTCCAACAACGTGCAGGCTTATAAGGGTGGCATGTTGTTGTGTGTAGGCAGCTACATTTATACCTTGCCTTTATAGACAACTTGTAGCCCAACTACCAGAGAACACACATGTGCCTAAAACTCAATGGAGGAAACACCTACTTGGACTTATCTGGAGACAGAAGACTTTGACAGCAGCTACCTGGGAATGCTGCTAAAACCTGGGCTGGCAGGGTTTTCTCAGTTTACGCTGAAGATGTCATGCAATCATTTTACTAATCACTTCTCCTACACAATTATTCACAAATAAGCTTATCAAAGTAAACGTTTGTTTTACAAAATTACCTTTGAGGTTAAGTCATCTTTTCCTCTCATATGAGAAATCATGCTCATGCTTGGAGTGTCATGTTAATGTAAAAAGAGATCTTGGGCCTGATTTGATGATTCTGTAAGTCCGCTGTTCCTGCTGTCGTCAATGGTGTAGCTCCTAACTCATGCCCAGGGTGCCAGGAACGTTACTCCTTTCACCCCAGTGGGGGAAGCATTGCAGGATTCTGTTCAGATTCTTCCCACCCTTTCCACATACCCTGAGGCCATAGGTGTTGCCTTCCAAAAGGAAACCAAACCCAAACAGCAAACAATGAGTGCAGGGTGTACATTTGTATATTCAATCATATTATTAAATTATAAAGTTCAGTATATCTGATTAGGAATGGTGGTTACGTGATGTTTTCATCTAAATATTGTGTTCTGGATTTTAAAAATATCTGATTAGTTATAGATTTCAGAAAGATCAGTTTTCTAGGATAGCAGCTGTCATTGAACATTAATTCAGATTGTAAGGACTAAGTGATGCTTTTTATTTTATCACTTCTCAGTAATAATATGAAAGTAGTAGTTCCCTCTATGGTTTTCAGAGTTCTAACCAGTGGTTTACAGTCAGGTCATCAACTCACCACTACCACAGGACTTCCTCAAAAGTTCTCACATTCCAATGGTTTCCATAAAAGTTTTTTGTTTTTAAGTTTTATCCAGTTGTGTCTACGTGTGTCTCTCTCCATGTTTCTAGTCAGTCTTAGTTGCAATCCAGAAGGCAATACCTGCAAGGCGGTGCAGTCATTCTCTGTCCCCGCTGCACCGCAGGGTGAGGAGTAGTGCCCACGAGGCAGGGACATTGGCTGGCTCACCCAGGATGATGCGGTGAGTCCTGAGAGCAAGGGTGTACCTGGATTTCTTGTTTGCTGTTTGGGTTGGGTTTGGTCCTTCTAGAGGGCAGCTCTGTGGTCAGAGCATGGTGGGATGATTTTGAACTCAATCCTGAATAGAAATGAAACCTTGTTGACGCTCACTTACAAAGCCATCATTCATTATTAAAGCATCCATAAACTAGGAGACACTCAAAGCCCTTAGCGGATGTGACTCTCTGGACAGATCAGTGGAATAGGCATGGCCTGGCCAGCAGAATAGAGCCGTACAGCTCTCTCACTAGGCAGAGGCAAAGCAATTTCCAGAACAGATATCTAAAGTAAAAGAAGGAGTTGTTTTTAACTGTCAGATAAACAGTATATTTTGTTTCATAAAGTGCCATGATAAATATACTTTTTTAAAAAGTTGGACAACATCACTAAGCCACTGATGTAGGAGAGATGGGGCAATAGGACACAAATCTGAAGGTACAGGAATACAAATTCTGGTCACATCTTTGCCAGTGACTCCCTGAGTAGTCCTCTGAGCAACTTCCTATCTCCGTAGGAATTCCTTCACAAGGTGAAAATACACAATTTGTCTTTCTCCCTCATTCACACAAACATGTGAGCTAACACGGGGAATGCATATAAAAAATGGTCAGCTTCAAATGTGTTCACGGTAACAGTTTACCCATTTTTCTCCAGACTAAGTAACCCCAACCCAAAGTGAGACTGCATTAAGTTTATTTTTATGTCTCAGCTCAACCATCTCCACATGTTTTCTGCCGTCAACCTTCACCGCCACCCACAGAAGGCTACATGCTCTGCAGAGAACTCTGCACCCAAGGCTCAGCAGAAATATTTTTATCAAAGTGAATGAATGAAAAGTAAACAGTATTTACATTATAAAAACTAAAACTATACAGGGCATTCTAATTACGACTTGAATAGCAAGATGTAAGAACTATGCACAAAGCATAATTTGAATTATAGTGCTGTTCTTTTCCTTTTTGTTCTCGGTTTGGTTTTGTTTTCCATTTCAACTATTGTAGATGTGACTTGGACCAGCCTTTCATGTTGATATAGAAGTGGCTTCACATCTAAGCAAGGAAGGTGTTTTGCAAGTTGCTGGAAATGAGCCGTCCAGCCTTTCCCACACATTGGGCCTTGTTTTTCCAACACCTTGTGGATCACTAATTGGAGCTTGCAGAATCTACCGCCAAATTGCACGCATTCCTCTGAAGTGAGTGGAACACACATTTCCCTTCTAGAGGCAATGAAAGGAGAAGGTCAGGAAGAGGAAAAGCAGCAAACAATGGCCTTCCAATCAATTTAGAAGGAACTGAATTTCTGCTTCTTGATTTTCTTCAGGAGAAGAAAATAAAAAAACAGAAATGCAATCTAAAAGGAGAATTTGTGCTTTGTGTATTAATCCTAAAAACAGTTCAAAAGTTAGCTGCCCACATTGCATTAATCTGCAGAGCAAAGAAAAAACTATTTTGAAATAACTTGAAAATGTCTTCT
Source organism: Rhynchonycteris naso (assembly GCA_037038555.1). Lineage (NCBI taxonomy): Eukaryota > Metazoa > Chordata > Mammalia > Chiroptera > Emballonuridae > Rhynchonycteris > Rhynchonycteris naso. The sequence goes on from CM072997.1 coordinate 284,803,256, forward strand.
CTATGAAACTTCAAAGGCAGAGGAGCTGGAAGCAGTGAGCAGGCAGGAGCAAATCATGAGAGAGAAAATGATCTGTGCATGCAGCGATTCAGTTCTTAACCCTCTTGGAGACTGTGTGTGACTGCATTCGCATGTGTGAATATGGATGTGTGAGGTCACAGTGAATATGGATGTGTGAGGTCACATTCGATGGCACGCATAGAGGAATTAGAAAATAATCAGCAGTGACCACATCCTCTGAAAGTCATGATGTTTGTCCCTCAGCTTTAGTCTTTGAAATGACACAGTTTAAAACTGTCACAGAAAGGCACGACAGAGATTTGGAAAGGCATTTGATCATATAAATGTGCAGAGTTTTGAAGGCATTAAAGAATGCAATTAGTAATAGACTATCTGAAATGTTTTAAATTGGTAGCTAGCCAATTAAAACCAACTGGATCTTTTCAATGAATCATTTTCAGCGTTTTGGAAAATTTAACTCTATGGTGTACAATTATAAAATAAGAAAGGATCGTAAATTTTCCTTTTTTTGTTTTTATTATTGTGTTAAAATCACAATATCTTCATTAGTAATAACTCAGAGGTGACTTGCCTTATAAAAATATAACAAAACTAACTTTTTCTTAGATCTTTTTTTATTAACTTTCTTTTTTAGATTTTATTTATTCATTTTAGAGAAAGGGAAGAGAGAGAGAGAGAGAAAGGAGGAGGAGCAGAAAGCATCAATTCCCATATGTGCTTTGACCAGGCAAGCTGGGGTTTTGAACCGGCAACCTCAGCATTCCAGGTCGATGCTTTACCCACTGTACCACCATAGGTCAGGCACTAAACTAAATTTTAAAAATAAATATTTAGAACAGTAAATATAAATGCTTTAAGATTATCACTTTATCTATCTATTGCTCTCTACTCTGTTGCCATTAAAAAAAGATGTTATTTAAACAGCAAATCTGAGCTATAATAAGCACAAAACAATTTCAAAATTTAAAGAATATTGAACTGATAAATCTCAAAAATTAAAAATCCCCCATTGGTCGACTCTTTTTCAGCATTCATATTAAGTTGCAGGCAATGGAGCTATCAGTTGAATATGTTGCACTGCATTTTAAAGAATCAAAGCCTTAAAAAAACAGAACTAAGATCTAAAACCAATCTTAAGAAACAGAGATTTAAACTCAAAAATAGCTGATAGCATATCATTTTGATGTAACATCCAGAAGAATTTAATTAGAAATGAACTGAGTCTCAATTCCAATTGAATGGGAAGAAAGTCAATCACATTTCAATTTGGATTAGAAGCAATGAATTAAGACAAATGTTTATAATGTCACAATGGTATCCAGATAGAATATATAAATACACACACACACACACACACACACACACACACACACACACACACTATTCAGTAAGAGGAGAGAAGGCAGAGACAGACTCCTGCATGCACCCCAAAGAGGATCCACATGGCAAGCCCACTAGGGGGCGATGTTCTTCCCCTCTAGGGTGTTGCTCTGTTGCTCAGGAACCAAGCTCTTAGCACCTGAGGCTGAGGCCATGGAGACATCCTTAGCACCGGGGGGCTAACTCACTCCAATCAATCCATGGCTTCAGGAGAGAAAGAGAAAGAGAGGGGGAGAGATGGAGAAGCAGATGGGTGCTTCTCTTGTGTGCTCTGATTGATAATCAAACCCAAGACATCCACATGCCAAAGCCAATGCTCTACCACTGAGCCAACCAACAAAGGCCCAGATAAAATATTTATTAAGCTCTATGAATACACACTCAATTTGCTTTCAGACCTATATTTTTCACAATTTATGTGATTGTATTAATATGTGGCTCACAAATCATTAATATTGGCATATTCAGACCTCATACATGACAATATGGTTCAAAAAATGTATACTCTGAATTTACTATATTTTAAAAAAACAGTAGCTGATTCAGATGGGATAGCATTCTGAACATTCATTTATGCCATAATTCATTTAATTTAAAAAACACTGTATTTTCTGTATACTTTAGAATACTGAGAAAAAAAATCCACTCTGATTAGTTAGAATGGCACTCCTTCACTATTTTTTTAAATTTGCAACACATTGACTTTTTATTATCGACAAACTAAAGTGCTGTAAATAGATTGATTTTCCTACATGTTTATATTGGTTGAACACCTACAATTTGAATCAAAAAGCTAAAGTCAATAGAAAACAAGTTATTGGGGCTTCCAGAGGACCCAAACCCAAACTCTTGCCCAAAAAGAACAATTGAAATTCTTGCTGAGGTTTGAAAAAGTCTCCACAACTCCACAACCCTCTCAAACGTACTGCTTTTTTGTGCAACTCAGCACTTCGCAGCTGAGCCAGCATGAGGAGTGCTGAGATCCCTGTGGTCGACTGTTTCCCAAGTATTTCAAACCCACGCCTGGACCAAAAAGCTCCAGGAATCTCATCAGACGCCTTGACCCCGGGAGGTTTCTACTTAGATTTCCAAACCAGAGAGGTTTGGAAAAGATCACATTGAACCTTCGACCCACTCGTAACTTGCCCATCAGTATTTCGATTTTAGGCACTCACCTCATAGTACTGACTCCTTTCACTATAGCTCCATAGTTAATGTGCCATTTGCACTAGAAGAATCTTGGCTGGAGACAGTCAACATGGTTCAGTTTAACAACCTAATAAATATATTGAAAATAACCAATGAAAACAAAATTACAGAGACTGTCTTGTAACTGAGCTGCCATAGTCTCTGCAGCCAACCTCAGCCTTCACCTCAGCCTTGATCCAAGTCTGGGATCGCTAAAGCATCAGAAAGGTTGGACGCGAGGGAAAGTAAAATATATAAAAGACGAATTTCAAAATACTGGGAATGTTATTTTCAAACTGCTAAAGAAGAGAAGAGAGAGATAATTCATCCCACAATAATTACAGAAACACCAAGAAGTAATACTTCTCTGGGCTTCAGTTTCCTCATTTAAAAAGTGGTGTTCATAGTACATCAATTAATATTTTAAGGATTAAATTAGATGAGATGATCACAGTGCCTTATAAGGTGCACAACACAATAAGAGCTATATATCAATAGATGTTAGCTTATTTCTTTGGTTCCCATTGACACTTTTCATTACTTTAGTCATTCAATAAATACTTACTGAACATCTATTATGTAGCAAGCATTATAATTGGTGCTGAATATACCCTGGTGAATCTTACAAATACAGTCCCTGCCCTCGTGGAGGCTACAGTCTAATGAGAAAAACAAAATAAATAAAGAGGGTGGGGAGGGGGGTGAAAGGAAAGCAGGGAGAGAGACAGACAGACAGATAGACAGATATTGTCATCATTGCTGTGAAGAAATTGACCAAGATGCATTGACAAGAAAGAATCGGGGAGAGAGCCCTTGATTAGATAGATGCTTGAATTTTGTTTCCTCATTTTCTATTGATCCTAGGAAAAAAAATTTGTCTTCTGATGACTGGATTTTACCTTAGTTGGTTTTATCATAAGTTTCACAATGCCACATTACCCTTTGAAAAGACCGAGACCCCTGTGTCAGACACAGTATTTCACATAGATAGACGTTATACCACTGAAGACTTTTCTGAACACGGATAGTCTGGCTAAGTTTTATTCTGTCATTCTATTTCCTTTTCCGAGAAAGGTCACAAGAGAGGTTTTGACAGTGATGCTGTTGATATTTAGAATCCTGACTCTCTTGACCCTTTTCAATCGAGCTGTAGACCAGCATGTATAATGTAAACTGACCTGGTTGCCATGGTGGGTAATGTCTTGACAACAGACATGGGTCAGGTGTCCATTTTGGATCTTTCAGGCTTGTCAGCAGCTCTGGATAAAGTGGATCATGTGGTTTTTATTGGCTCACCTGTACATTCTGGTGGGAACAGCTAAGAGCCACTTTGCACGCCCTTCTCATTTTTGGAGATGCCCCAGCCAGTAGTGTTGCTTGAGGCTGATCTGCTCTGAGAACGTGGCTGGTTCTTACAGCATTTGGCCCACTGTCCTGGTTAAAGTGTGTTGGTGGAATATCTGAGGTGGCAACGCGCACAGGGGTGGCTGCGCTTAAATCTTCCTTCTACTTCACAGTCCAAGTCACTGTTGCCTCATTTCCACACCACAATATCACACAACCAGGGCCACAGCCAAGGCCCTCCCTCTGAATGACATTTAAGACAAGTACACATAACTCAACACATTACTGAGCCCTCTATATGCCAGACATTAAGCTAGGTTTTGGGGAACAAGTATTAAAGACACCCTTTATTTTGTGCAGAAAATGGGATTGGATTAAATAAAGGTGAAAATTTTCTTTTCCAAGTCACAAAATCAAGGGCAACTGTATAAATTTGCTATAGCTGCCATAACAAAGGACCACAGATTGGGTGGCTTAAGCCACAGGTGTTTATTTTCTCACAGTTCTGCAGGCTAAAATTCCAAGAATAAGGTGTCATTAGAGTTGGTTTCTCCTGAGGCCTCTCTCTTTGGCTAGTAGATGGCCATCTTCTCCTTGTGGCTTCATGTGGTCTTTCTTTTGTGCCTATCTGTGTTCAAATTTTCTCATCTTATAAGGACACCAATAATATTAAATAAGGGTCTACCCTAATGTCCTCACTTTAACTTAATTACCTTTATAAAGACCCTATCTCCAAATACAGTTACAGGTTGAGATTCTAGGGGTTAGAACTTTAACTTGTGGGTTTAAGGGTTGGGTGGGATATAATTCAGCCTGTGGAACATCTTGATAGCCCCAGATAGTATAAATTTAGAACCATATCATAAAGTGGATCAGAGAATAGGTGGCCATGGATGATGATAATTTATACCTTACCAGCTGAGAATCTCAACATACTTTATAAAACTTGTTATGAGGATAAAATACAAGTACAAAAAGAATAAGAAATTTCACCAAATTCCCATATCTGAATCAAATGAAAAATTTTAGTTCCAGTAGCTACCCAAGAGATCTAATTCCTTGTTGGAGAATTCATTTCCACCCCATTCCTATGACAAGAAGGAATTTGGGGTAACTAATATTTTTTCCTTTATGTGAGATCATTTGGTTGTTAACTCTGATAAAGGAAATGTTCTGAAACAATCTCACAAAATCAGAGACTGGTCAACAGTTTTGTTAGTGAATAAAATAATTTCAAGCCACAATCTCACTCTGCGTCTCTAACTCTTTTTCTCCTGAGTATTTCTCTTTAGCCATAAGAGAAGCATATTTCAGAATCAGAAAAGTGTCTTGGTGTTCTCAGAAAACTGTAATATTATATAAATTGTTACTAATGTACTAGGATTACAGTGTCAGGAAGCTTTAAGAGGATGAATATAAAAAGAGAGAGAGATAAAAAAATTAATCTTGGATTTTTTATTTTTTTGAATGTCTGACATACTTTCTTTTGTTGTAAAGTTGAGCTCCTTGATCATGTACATGAATGTGTTTGGAGGTCTAGTCTAGTTCACATAGGTACACACAGATTTCTGTGATTGTTTGAGATCCTATGGAGTCATCTTGGCCAGAATTCCTGATTCTAATCTCATTCCAGGGTGAATTGAGGTTAACTACTGGATAGAATGTTCGGTTCAGTTGAATGGGAGCTTACTGCCAAGGAACATATGAGCTGAGTACTCCTGGGTACAGGTGATAAATTGAGGAAAGAGAGATCACATGAGAATGTTGTTTTTGTGCAAGCACATGGTCTTCTTCTGCAAGAATATTGACCAGAGTTGTTGTTCAGGTACAAAGAGAATATGGTTTGAAGCTGTAAAAGGCAGTCTTCAAAGGGCTAACTCATCTGAAAGGATAAAAAGAATACCTATGTCAGTGAGGGCTGAATGTGAGCTACTCACTTTTGGATAGGTGTTTGATGGTTAATAACTGTATTCTTGAAGTGCCTTTCTAACATTGAGCTAAGCACTTATCCTTTATAACATATCTGACTTAAGAAAAATGATGTGTGCCCACCTGACCACTTTGATGAGCAGACATTGCCCCTTCCCCACTTACCCCTACAGGATTCATTCTAGTCCATACTCAATGGATTCCTTGAAAAACATCAATGGTAAAGTAACCTTGAATATCTGAGCATCCTAGTTCTAGATGAGTGATGATAACACAAGGCTACCTCAGAATGCCACTGGTGATAAAACACTAAATATCCTGGGGAAAACAATGCTGGTATCTGAAGAAGATTTAAAAAAATTTTTTTGGATACTTCGTTAAGAAAAGATATACACAACTTTGTGGGCAACTTCTAAATATTCTTCTTTAAGGCAGTGTAGATTACCTAATAAGAGGTAGCTGAATTTCTGTTTAAAATATACATATACATTAAGACTAAATAATGTTGAAAGATGTACAATGTATACTCTCATAAACAGCCTCATAATTTTTAAAAAACTTTGTATGCTTATTGCAAATTTAAAATAAACAAAAAAGCACAAGGTAAAAACTAGCCTGAATCCTATTTCCCAGCGAAAACTTATTTTGCTAATACCTTTCCAGATATCTCTGTATGGACACACATGCAGTTTTATATAAATGGGAACATGTCCTTCAAACTATCGTCTTACCTGGAGAACTATGTACTTTTAATGAGTAGATAAACTTTCATTAGACATACAGTATCTCAGCTTTGTTCTCCATTTTAAAAAACATCAAGTGTTTGTTTTAGACACTAAGACCCAATCTTGAAACTATGCTGTCCAATGAAGTAGCTGCTAATGATGTGTGACTATTTAAATTTAAATTCATGAAACCTGAGCAAAATTAAAAATTTAGTTTCTGAATTTCACTATGTATATTTCAAAGACTCAGTAGCCCCTTATGGCTGGTAGCTACACTATTGAACAGGACAGAATAGTTTCACCATTGCAGAAAGTTCCATTGGAAGCAAATATTTTTCAGACACAGATCGCTTCAGGGCTGGAATTCTATTTATACACCTGAATTTCTCAAACATTTTAACTTTTGACTCTTGACACCATAATTTAGGGTTAAATTCCAACTTTAGATGCAAGAAGTCACAACTCAGAAACCAGCTCTTTGGATGATGGCAAAGAGAAAGGCTTTTCCACTATTTCCAATGATGTCTCAAAGATTATGGCTTCCAGTTGTTCTGGTGACATTCTTCAAAACACTCTGTTCCATTGAGACATAATGGCTCTTGCTCACTCAGAATAAATGTGAGAGTTTGAGGGTAGGTGCTCCCTGGTAGATTGGGTACCATCCTACTTTAGCGTGGGAAATCACTCTAAACATCAGAATATAAATAAAACAAGAATAATTAATGAGAAGTAGGGTCTGGGAACTGGATTCAAACCAACCATCCACCTGCAGTTCCTCTAGATCATATGCTGTAATGATGAGAAAAAAAATATTTTTAATTGTGTTCTGTATCATGTTCTCAAGCTGAACAAATAACCCTACCCCCCCTTTTTGGTCCCCATGTCTCCAGAGAACATAATACAAAATTAAATTCCCGGCTTGTTCCAATAATTTGAGATCATCCTTCTAGTTTTTAGAATTTATGTTCAGCCTGAATAAGCACCTAAATTAAAGTTACATGCTCTCAAATCTCACACAGACCCCCCTGCCCCCCCCATCCTCTTAAGTCTCTGGAGGCTGAAAGTTAGGCAGTCAGAATAAATATTCTCACAGACAATTTCTTGTCTTTCTTCCTTCCACTTAAAATTTTAACTTCTTTAGAATGGCCTTTAGGGTTTCATGTCAACATGTCTTCCCCTAGCCCTAGTCGAAGTATAGAAATGTGAGAAGAAAATAACAGCATAAAAAGAAATTTCCAATTTCTATAAGTTTGCAAAATGGTTAAGTTTGAGATCTTGTAAGAAGACTTGCCACCATTTTTCATTTGATATGAACAGTCTTATCTCTGCTTACAAGCCATTTTTGTTCAAAGGAGACACATGTGATGTGAGCTTTCTCGAATCTCTAGACTAAGGAACAGCCTTTGGAAGTACTATTGTCTTTACTTATCAATTCATTCATTCCTTTGTTTGGTAAACATTTATTGAGACACTTCCATGTACTAGGGAAAGAGCCAAGTGTTGATCTTACAAACATTCATCACAAATGGCTTCACTCCTTCAGAAGCTTTATGAGGCACCCATTGCAAAATGTGTGAGCGAAATGTGGTCTGAGAAAGCTTCCTCCAGGAGATGATACTTGATCTGAGTCTGAAAGGTTAGCTGCCGATTAGCCACATGATAAAGGTAGGTGGGACTACGCCAGCACAAGGGAAGGGGTGAATTCCTCCACGTCTGTACAGGAAAAGTCAGTTGGTGAGCTTAGTACAGTAAATCAGGCAGGCAATAAGGCTGGAGAACTATGCAGGGTCAGATGATGAGAGACCCTCTATTTCACTCTGAAGGGGATAGAAAGCCACTAAAAGGTTATCAACATGGCAATGACAAGAAAGAGTCACAGCTCCAGAGAGATTAGTGTGGCATGTTTGGAGGGGGTTAACTAAAGGGTGACATGCACGAAAGAAAAGAGTCACCAAATAGAATGCTGACTGCAGTGCCTCAGATGAGAAACTAATGCTTAATCTAAGGGAATATTGAAGCTCTGGAAAGTACTCAATGAGATTAATTTAATTAATATTGTGAAGTAATATTTTGAGGATCTCATAACCAGTTGGATAAATGGAAAGGAGCCAGAATGGTTTAAAAGGCAGTTGAGCAATTAAAAATAAACTAGTCTTTTAAGATTTGCTTTGAGAAAGGGGTTGTTATTATCAGAGCATCTATCCTGGCCTCTGAAATATGAAATATATGAAACAACCTAAGACAGGAGAAGAACAAAAAGCACCTTTGGGCTCTCCTGTGCACCTTACAGGTCATTTTCAGTATCCTGGGAAACCTTGCTTCTCAGACTAGTGTTCTCTTTTCTAGACTTCAGTGACTCTCTAGAAAACAAACCCGCAAAAACATCATTTGTTATGTAAAATATTTTTAATTTGGATATCAACTTATGTAAGAACCTTTGGTCATTCAGTCAATAATGTTTATTCTGTGTTAAGCATTTGCAAGTACAGGAAGAACTAAACCCTCTATTCAAATTGCTCTTTATCCCATTTTTATTTACATGTTTATGTACTTTTTGATTACTTGCTTATATCTAGTTATCATCGTCATACATTAGAGTGGTGGTCCTCAAACTTCTATGTGAACAAGAATCATGTGGAAAGCTTGTAAAACTCATTTCCAGGGCCTTTGTCACAGAGACAATGATTCAGTAAGTCAGTTCCTGTAGGGCCCGGGAATTTGCATTTCTGGCAACAGTATAGTTGGTTCCAATATTTCTGGTCTGAGGGCCACCCTCTGAGAACTGTTAGTTTACAGCTTTACATGAGAGTAACTGACCTGTGAAGCAATGTAAGGTTCTTTCCTGTGGCAGTCAAGTAGCCATAACATGGAATTGACGTCAATGGGAATTATGCAGGCAACAAAGGTGTCACACTGAGGCCTTAAGTGTTTATGACCAAGCCCTAACTACCCAACTCTTGCCTCCTGTTTCCCAGCTGTATTTCCCATTGGGCATTGCTGTTGCTATTGGCCTGTATGTTGCTGAGGTTACGGCTCTTGATGAGGTCAAATAGTCCCAGAGGGAGAGACTTGAGAAATGGGAACAAAGTTTCCTCTGTCTGAATTTCGTTTCTCCTATCTGAACTTAAAAGTCAAAGATTAAGAGACTGATCGCCTCATCACCTTGAGAAGGTGGAGAGATTTGCCAAATACTACCAGCCACTGGAAGGGCTATGATGGTCAGCTCAGCGCTAGTCATGAGGTTAGCCTGGACTGCAAGAAACATAAATGGGTAAGAACCTTTATCTCGTGGTGAATGTAACGGCTTGTCAGTTACCTTGGCTATAAATTTGTTTTCTTGCAAAATGATTTCAAATTGTGGATCCTTTCTTTTTAGGTGGAGTTAAGTCTCTTCTGTTTATTTGTAGTATTCAGGAGTTGTCCAGTCTTTGCTTTTAGGTATATAATTTCAACCTTACATACAGGAAAATCAAGCAAGAAACTACTGAGTAGGTATCAAGTGACAAGAGCAACAGGAGTGAAAAGGAGAGACAAATCTAAAGAATATTATAAAGTAAATGATAAAAGACTTGGCTCTCCAGCAGAGAGGAGAAGAGGTAGTTGAAAGCAACTCCAAGGTTTCCAACTCTTTGGAGGAGAAGGATGGAATCAATTACATAAACGTGGAGAATGAAGAGGGATTGCTTTAAGTAAAATGTTGGGTTTTGTTTGTTTGTTTGTTTGTTTTTGCATATCCAGGTGATAATGGAGGGGACAAAGGGGCAGAGTTGTGGAATAGTTGGAAATCCATGGCTGCCAATCAGATGACAAGAGTGTCTGGAGGGAGGCATTGGGACTCTCCTATTTAGGAGTGAAAACTGCAGCCCTGTCAATAATGAGCTCATGGAGAGAGGGTCCGTGAAGGAACAGTCAGAAGACTGAGGACTGAACCCTCACAGTCCTTCCAGTGGGGTTCCAAATAAGTTCTTGGATTTGATACTTCTGTGTATTTTCAGTTAGTGTTCTGGTTGAAGTGTAAATAGTATTTCTGGAACACGGTATAGAGTTTCCAATGAAAAGATACCCTGTGTGCCGGAGGCAGTGCACCTATCTATCCACTTGCTTATATGCCCGCCCGTATAGAAGCTATGGCTTCATTTACATGGCACAGAAGTTGAACTGGGGGCGTTTTCAGTTCTCTCAGAAAAGCATAATAAAATAGTCTGAAATGGCAAGCTAATGACTATGAACATGTCTGTAACTCTTCTTTTTCTCCATATCATTCATGCCATGCGATACTGAGGTGGGAGACTTTCCAGCCACATTTGAAAAGCGTCCCCTGAAGTCGCAAACCCAATGGTTTGGAAGAGAGATTTCAAATAACTCAAAATATACAGTGTAAACAAACTGTCCTTTTAGTATGAAGTGTACTAAATTAAAGAAACCAGATGCTTTGGTTGGCTTGGAACAGCTGGATTATGATTGGCGCTCCTTCACTAACTGTTTTCTTTGGAGCCTCCTCACCTCCTTCTCCTTTCTTCTTCCTTACCCTCTTCCTCTCTCCTCCTCCCCCGCCCCCTTCTCTTGTTTCTGGTTCTTGTTTCCAGACAGCCATACGCTCATCAGATACAACAAACATCAAATGATTTCTGAAAATAGAGTTGTTAATTTAAATTGTTTGCCTGTGCTCACAAAAATGCGTTTTCTGGAAACCTGGTGTGAGAATCTGAATCACACCTTCAACCATAGTTCTTAATGTGAAGGACTTTTTTTATGTAATAATTTTATTTGACTTAAAAATTAAATATTAATATATTCCTCTTTCAATACCACTAACTGGGACACTAGTTTAAGGGGTCTTAGAAAATCACTTAGATCCATAAATTTCCAGGTTATTTATTCATCTAAACTCCTGAAGCCTCACAACCCTCTGAGAAAGGGGTCCAAACCCAAATGTCCAAATTCAATAAAAGTTTGATAGAAACCTCAATGAAATTGCGAGGTTTTCCCTGACACAGAAGTTTTACTGGCAAAATCAACGCTCTTTCAAATCAATTGATACTGTGAGAAATTATTTAATGTGGATTAAAATCTACTTTTATCTAAAGTGCCTAGACGACTGTATCAGAAATGTAGTTTCAGCTTGAACTCTACGGTTAAGCTTTCTAGAAGGGACGGAAAGAAGGAAAAGGGAAAAAAGAAATTTGACACAGGCTGCAACCAGTTAGGACAGATCGATGATATTTATTACCTCAATGATTCTCAATGATTAATATGCCATATATTGGGGGCAACTTCATGTGTCTGTGATTTAAAGTAAACACCAGAAGACTAACAGAAGGCTTAAATATGGGTTAGTTAATAAATGTTTTGTAAGTATAAGGTGTTCTGTAAGTATTAGGTGTAAAAAGTAATTGCCAGACACCCCCCTCACAACTATGAAATACTCTTGTATTTCAACCGGATAAGGGAACCTTGTTGCAGGCCAGGTCATCTAAAACGTACAAGTATTTATGTTCTCCCTTTAGGGAGACATTTTTGTTGTGCTTTAGTAAATCAAAGCTTAGCAGGGGCACCAGTTCCAAATAAGTGTATATTTGGGAGGGGAGGGACAATTTTTTTTTCTTTTCATTTTAAGAAGATGGAAAAAGCACTCCACACATTCTCAATGGCTTTTTTTTTTTTTTTTTTTTTTGCCTCCAAAACACCCATCACCATCACCCGTTCTCTCCACCCTCCCTCCAGTCCTGGGTTTCAGCTCCAGGCGATGTCTGGCCCTATGGCTTGCTTCTGGCGCTTGCGGTAAAGCCGACTGGAATGGGCAGGGTACATCCTGGAGATGAACGTTCCTGTATTTTTCCCACCCCAGTTGAGTCCAACAATAAATCTTTTTCTAAAACGTCCTCTTATATTAGATATGTTTTAGAGAGTCTTAAAGCTGTAACTGACGTACCAAAGATAGAGGACTTTTTTGGTGGTCTGTCTTTCATTCCACAGTCTGCCATAGCTTCCCCAGTTCTGCAACAGGAGAAGAAAACTCGGGTTAGCACTCTTTTCTGGTGCATACTCACTTCCCCGAAACAGGAGATAAAAGAGTTTTTCTTTCCATAGAAAATGCACATACAGTCAGGAAATTATTGGGGGGTGTATGTGCGCGCGCGCACGCGCGCGTGTGTTTTGACTTAAAATACTTATGCCAAAGATGCTGTCCGGGTACTAGTTTATTTTAAAATTTATAGGGATTTGTAAAACGCAAGGACAAAAGTTTCTGAGCTGGTAGCTCAGTTCGTCTTGCCTTTGTAATAATGCACTGGGAGGCTGGGTGTTCCCGGAAACAGCTCTTGGCCTGGCTGGCTGTGGGCTGACTGAATCAGTTAACATCTCTAGGCAAATATGGAAATCTTGACTTGCATCAGTAGGATGCAGGCGATCCAGGGGATGCAGAGGTAAAGGCAAAGAGTTAAGTGAAAATAACAGAAAAGAAAGTCAATATGAAAAAGTCAAAGGAATTTATGAAGTTCTCAGCCTTTTCCGAGAACAGCTTCACGTGTAATACTGGGAAGTAAATGTTAAGTGTTGTATTTACAGTGTGTCCTTTCCCCACTTTAATCCTTGGCTTCATGGAACTCCATCTTGTTGGGCAACATTGAGATGACAGAGGGTGATTGAGTGGGGCGGGGGCGGGGGGGCACACTGCAGACTCAGTGCCATTTCCTACTTCATGCCGTCTTTAGCTGATTATTAAACTCTCAGCTTTGTGAATTTTTAGGATTACTCATGCTCAGAATGTGTGCTCATAGTAGCCTTACGGTTCTGCTTTATCGGCCCAGTTTTACACTCCCCTGCCAGGTTGTGCTTGCTTCCTTCTTACATAGGTATTTTTAACATTTGTCCAACAGATAGTTGTTCTGCTGCACTTAATAATAACAATCCCCACCGAAATACATCTTTGTCAAAAAAACATGTTGCCATTATTTTATTTTCTATGTTCGGTTTATGAATCTGGGTGACAAGTAATAAGCTCTCACGCTTGGGGAATATTCTAGCACACCATGCCAGTCTGGATACCATTCTGTACCTTGCTTTGGCATCTACTCTTATGTTAGGGTTCCTTTCCACGTTTCATATGAGACTGCTAATGCTTTCAGCATTCTAGTTCATTTCTTAATGTCTTTTAAATAATCCTATATGCTATCTTCATTTTTCCCCTTCACTTTCCTTCTTTTATTCCACATTGTCCCCATTTTGAAACTTTTCAAAAAAGCACATATTACAGTCTTGGTATATGCAAGAATTCAGTTTCTCTTTTTCCAGACCAACAACACATCTACAGTAATTTACAAAACCTTGACACCAATCTATGACTGTGCATTTCATCCAGGACTGAATTTTCACTGCATCTCCTTTGACAAAGGATTAAAGATGCTAAAAAACATAATAAAATTTTTTTAATGTAAAAAGGAAAGCACTGTTATTAGAGACACTCAGCAACAGCTTGAGAATGTCAGCAACTAAAGCTGCGAGCTAACAGCGCCAAGGTGGATGGAACAGCTCCTTTGGAAGAATATTGAGAAGCCAGTTGTTATTCCCATTGGCACAGGAATGTACCAATCACCACCCAAACTGCACAGAGCCTGGGCCAGATTCTGGGGGAAAGAGCACCTTCATGTGCCAACTAGAAAAGGGCCTCTTGTTTCTATGTCAAAATTACATCCGTGGTTCCTTATGTATTTTTCTCTCTTTAGCCACCCATTTTCTTCTCTCTTCAGGGGTTGGAATGGGAAAGAAAGAATGTTGAGGAGGAAACATATTTCTCTTTCATTTTACATTGCTATAATAAGTAATTTTATTATTTAAATGTAGATTATATCATGGTTGGGCATCTTACATTGGTTAAGATACAGACATAAATATAAGTGAATTTCAGAGGTGAATAACGTATTGACCCATATGGATCAGTGCATTTTCACATGCTCCCAAACTGGGAACTCAAAATTATGGCTTACAAAGAGCAGGACTTCAAAATTTCCTTGAGAGCCTTTTTTTACTTCCAAGCAGAGAGAGAAAATACATTTTCCTCTAAATTTGTTTACCACAAAATAGGAAGAGCAAAAGACATTTCCCCCCCCAAAATTTATTCTGACTTGGAATTTAAGTCAATTTTGGAAAAAAAAAAATGAGACCTGGTTCACTTTCACTCTGGCTGAATGTAAACAATTTTTTGAGATCCTCAAGCCTAAGCTTAGGAAAGCTTTCGTTTTATGTCCCTATTTTTCAATGTCTAAGGCATGCAATGCTTCCTAATTAAACAGCATAGTCTTCTCCAAAAGGGAGTATAAAAGAATCCTCCTCTAGAATACCTATTCCTAGCTTGAGGGTAATTCTTTCTCATATGATTGTTTAGAGATTATAATGCAGTGTAGATGTGTCACAAGCAGAATGATGTTTTGCTTGTAAAATTATTAAATCTTTTCCTCTCAGACCTCTCCTAGAAACTTTAATAAATAAGTAAGTAAAATAATTAGACTTCCCATACTTTCAACAAGTCAACCCTGGTGGGAGAAAGTCTATTCTCCATCGCTTAAGGAAGAGCAGACAACCAGTGGCAATTTTGGGGACAATCCATCCCATTGTCAGGACACCAGCGCCCATGAAGGGATATAGCTTTGATTTCTTTCACCAGGAAGCAAGGAGGCTGCTAAGGAGCATTTCTGATAATTGGACAAGTGGAGATAAGTGTAGTCAAGACTAAGTGCAAGAAATGAAGACCTGAGATTGTAATGTGTTATAACACATGCTATTCATGTGCCATGTATGTTATAATATGTTGTTATACTGGTGGGGAGAGAAAGAGAAAAGGCTGCTTCATAATATGGCTGTGAAGCCATGTGAGCTTATTTGGAGAAACTTGACAGACAACTTCTGTTGGTATTAGAAAAGAAAACCAAAAATTAGTTCAAAACCTCACAGACACTAATGAAAGGTATGCCGTGTGTCCATGATTAGGGAGAGATAGGACATGTGAGGAAAAAAGACAAGGACACGTTAAAAGTCATTGAAGCACAATGCAAGACAGTCTTACCAAAAATGTCTCAAGGCAAAGTGAGATTAAAATCCAAGTGAGCAAAAGTTCATGTATTATATGATTCTATTTATATGAAATGTCCAAAATACAGAAATCTTTGGAGACAGAATGTAGATTAGTGGCTGCGTAGAATCCAGGAGAGTAGGAATGGGAGCCTAGAAGGATTATAAATAAAGGGTAGTGGCTTTCTTTCTGAGATGATGAAAATATCTTAAAATTGACTGTGGTGATGGTCACACATGCCTATGTATATACTAAACATTATTGAGTTACACATTGTAAATAGGTGTATTGTGTGGTATGTAAATTCTATCTCAAAACTTCGAGATAATCAAAAATTTATTTGGAAAAAAGAAAAGCCTAGTAAGTGGAAGGAGTAATGAATACTCCAAGAGCCATGACCAGATAGCTCAGTCAGTTAGAGCATTGTCCTGATACACCAAGGTTGCAGGTTTGATCCCTGGTCAGACCACATATAAGAATCAACCAATGAATGCATAAATAAATGGAACAACAAATTGTTGTTTCTCTCTGTTTTTATGTCTCTCCCTCTCTCCTTTCATTTCTCTCTAAAAAATAATTAATAAATAAATTTTAAAATAAATATATAAAGACTCCAAGAATGGGGTCTTCTTCCTTGGCCCCTCACTCCTCAGCCTCTACTCCCTTCCCACCTACTCACAGGACAAGCAGAGGAAGCTGTAAAGTATTCTTACTAACCCAGAAACAGTGAAACTGAAGTAAGATACTTCAGAGAACACAGGTGCCTCATTTTCTACCACATTTCAAGCCCAGTTAAATGTGAGACTTGACAAGATACCAATTTGGTCTTAAGAAAATCGTGAGTGTGTGAGTTATTGTTCAGCATGTTTTTCCAGACAAAGGGGCTTTAGCTCACAACAAACAAACTTTTGGATAAAAAAGAGTAGACATTCAGGCTGTCTGAGACACTCTCATAAATAACAAAAAAGATTGGCACCAGGTAGGTCTTACCGGAGACTACAGCATTTACAAAGTTCTTCTATTTGAATTTATTTCAAGCAGTCAATAAATAAATGGTTCCATGCTATTAAAAATGGAGAAAAGAGAAGACTACAAACATGTGCTTCTACCTCCTGCAATTTGGTCCATTTCCCCGCCTCCCGTCTCAGAGAAAGATGCAATTGTTCACTTGATGACCCCAGTACCCAGCATATTTTCTTTGGGGCCATCTTTTGAATATTATTTTTGTATAAAGCCAAGTAAATGAATGGAGAAGTTGAAAAACATAATCAGAATGTTATATGGACACCGTTGTAGATTTTCCGAATGCCGAATAACAAGAAATGAATAGAAATCAGTTTGCCAAAGTGAACATTTTGTGCATCTTTATGTAGGGCATATTCCCAAGTGGGAAAAAAATACACTTGGACAAAATAAAATAACAAAATATTTATTGAACATTTTTGACTTATGACATATATTTGTCACATTTAGGTAGAACTCTTACGCTCAAGAATTTACATTCTAAACATTTATTTCTTAGTTTGTATCTTTTTCTCTCTTCCTTATTTTCTATCTCTAGTGCTTAGAGGACACTTTTAGCTATTTGGTAGGAACTATAGATATTCTGCATAACCACGGGCATATAATTCCATTGAGATCCTTTTTCTTTCCAAACTGTCTTTCTTAGTGATGTACACAGTGAGTGATTGTTAGCAATTTTGCAGGCTCTCTAAGATACTTTAAGACATCAAATGAGATTTTAAAACTAACCCAAAGAATACTATTATTAACGTTAAGTTTGAGTGACCCAGCAATGGCTGTTCATTTTGTACCATCAGAGATAGTATCCTTCCATTGACAAGGCAGCGTGGGTCTCTTCATATAGCTATGATGAAGTCTAAACATGTATGAAGCATTAAGGTTTGGAGAACAAAGCTATGCTGAAAATTCTAGGAAAGACCCAGAAATAAGTCCTCAGTAATATTGGTGGTGAGTTATTGCTAAAGGTATGTTACAAACTTAATGGTCCTTGTTTAGGAATTTGGAGAATTGTGCTTCTAGTTGAAGGGGTTAGTTATAGGGACAGGAGATGCCCTCATAAATGTCATATCATAAGATAGGTTTTGTATAACTGTCTCTATTATTCTTCAGAATTTGAATTGTGAGTTCCATATAGTACATAATATGAAGTGTACCTGTATCTTGTTGTGCTCTTAGCCTTATCAGTAGAAAGTTTTCAATAATACTCCACTGTATTATTTTTGTTATAATTTTTCTTGGAAGTGGGAGTACAGATTGTTGTTAACAAAGTCCTTCCTCAGCTCTTGATTGCCCAAACCAATATATATATATGCCAGTTACCCTGCTAAGTGTGAGCCAGGCCTTGTGCAGAGTGCCCTGATTTTTGCTCAGTGACCGAGTTTCTCTCTAGGCCAAGATTCTTTATCTGCTTTTCCCCTGCTTCCCCTGCCCAATTCTCTTTCCCCAAACAAACCACTCTTCCATTGCTTTCTTCACTTCAAGCTCTAGCCTTTCTCTTTTTTGCCAATCTATGATTTCACACTCTACATATTTTACTACCTTTTCTCCTCAAAATGTTGTACAAGTTGATTTGGTTCCACAAGGCTTCTTCTAGGTTACCAGAGCAGTAACAATTCATTTCCCCAACCGAAGTGTCCAAATCCCAACAAGACACACTCAGAAATGCTCCAAAATGAGGCATATGATAAATATTTACTCTCTGTACTATTTGCTTTTACCTCCTGTCTCCTCTTTGCTGAACAACTGTGTTTTGGGGTATGTCCTTTTACATGTGCTCAGTGACAAAATTCCCATTATCCCATCAGTACCCATAAGTGGTCCTCAACAATATCTCTCCTCCAAAGTCACTGGGAACCTTTGTAAAAATAAGCACAGAATCACTCCAGACACATTAAATCAGAATATCTGATTGAAAATAACCAGTCATAGTTATAAAACAGAGTAGAATGCTAACCTAATTTTGTTTTCCTTCCCATCCTTTGATGAAGAGAGAAAATCTTGACCAGTCTGGAAATGTAGTGGAAAAAGTAAAAAGGAAGATGTTGTGCTGAATCATAACTAGAAGGTTAAAGGGGAGCGAGAGCTTATCTTTTTCCAGCACATCGCTATGTCAGTCCAGAGAAATAAAAACATTTGCTTTAAATGATATACTCCAAGTTTCCATGACCTATGCTGCACCCTACCCAACCCCTGCTGATGAGTAGTAAGATTCTTTGAAGGTTGATTCTATTGATTCTATGACCTCAAACATATGATAAGCCACGTTTGAGGGTTGTTTTCAGGTTGTGTCATGTTCATTTGTATTGATAAAGAGTTTCCCAACCAATGTGCTATAAATGAGTTTTCAATGTGCTGAAACATTGGTCACCTTCAACCCCAGGGGTGGCCAGGCAAGCAAGCCTGAGACACCAAGATCCCAGTTCAAAATTCTCACCTGGAACAACCAGATTCATTTAACACAACAGGAATCAAATATTATTTTCTCTGTGTTTTACAAAGTGAAAAGTCGGGGAAGTCCTGGAAATACACAGATGGTAGAGTCTTGAGGGTCTGAAATGATAAATAATACATAACACTCGGTATAGAAGAAATTATATAGTACACATAAATTCAACCCTTAGTTACAAAATACTTAAAGGAATAAAGTCATAAGCAGCATACTAGATGTGAAAATCTGAAATGATAAACAATACAAAGCACTCAGTATAAAAGAAATTATATAGTACACATAAATTCAACCCTTAGTTACAAAATACTTAGAGGAATAAAGTCTTAAGGAATAAAACTTGTACTAAAGAATTAGTCCCTCTGATGGCATCTAGTAGCATAAAAATTGTTGTCATTTTGTTATAATGCTCACAGCCATAGTAGTACTTGATATAATAAATAATACATGAGTATAATAGACTTATAATAGGTACTCAGTGAACACTGATTGAAAAGGAAGATTGCAGTTTACTTATCATCTGCAAAAAAAAATCTATTTCAATACATTTGGATCAGTTTTTCAGTCCCAATTCTCAGATTAAAATCATGTCGTTGGGTTTGGACATGAAGAACTACTTCTCTGGGTTTAATTATCACAGAGAAAAGTGGTATAGTACAATTCACAAAAAAAGTAATTCTGGACTAGTTAGACTTTAATTTCAAATAGTGAGATATTTATGTTGCCATCGAAATAGATTCTAAAAGGCTGTAAGAACTTGATAAAGACAGAAAAGTCATAAAAGAAAGAAAACAAATTTATTTTAAGGTATAAGTTAATTCAGGCATTGTTTCTCCAATGGCTAAGATATATTCTCAGACTTTGGAGTTGTTAGATAAGGAACATAGAAATTGCATTATATTGAAGAATCTCAAAATATTTCAGTAATAAAGAATAAGAAGGCTTACCTAAAGAAGCCAACGAAAGCACACAGAAAGTTCTCTGATAGATTCAAATATTTAAAAAATAATTACTAGCATGAACAAAAGACAGAGGAGGGTTCATCTAACCAAACACAAAGGTGTGACACAAGCCAATAATAAGCAGCATTTTAAAAGGATGCATTAAAATGCTCCTCAAAGAAAAACGATGGAAGTAGGACCAGCTCACGGTCTAGGAAAAACATTAAGAACAGCAGCAGACTAAGAGTAGGCCGGGAAAGCTCAGTATCCCTCGTTTTTCTTTCTTCTTGTCAAAAGGAATGAATTCAAAAGAAGAGGTGCTGCTTTATTTCTAAAAAGGGTCAGTGTGGGGGATTAGAATGGAAGCCAGAGAAAGTGAAAAAAAAAAAATGGACAAAGTAAAAAAAAAAAACAAGGTTAATTTTGCAAAAATTCAAGTTTCTGGATCTAGTTAGTTATAATACCAACTATTTGCAGATATATTTGCTAAACTCCTGTCAATAATCCTGGTGGAATTGTGGAGAACAGGAAAAATGTCAGAAAACTAGAAAAAGGCAAAGGTTGTCAGAATTTTCTTTGGTTAAAAAAAAAACAAAACAACAAATGACCTCTGTTTATAAAGTAGCTCCTCTTCAGTTGAGTCCTCAAGTTTAGCCATGGTGAATTTGTGAACACTCAGGGATGAGTGTGTTCAGAGCAGAGCAGAGTTTTGATTGGGCAAATTAATGTATAGGCTGGTCAATCCTATCATGAGTAAGGTCCAGTTCACAGAAGTGTGGTTTCAGGGACTGTTCCTGCAGTAATCAATGCATTTGCTTTAGGTGCTGTTCCACGTCAATATCCTGCAAGGCCTTCCCTCTAAGTACATATTCTGCAAAAACCAGTTTAATTAATTTTACAGATAAAATTAAATGCTCCAAAAATGTACCTCTCCCCAAAAGACATGTATTTGTATCTTATATGCTTACAAAATTGATGTTAACTTAGTGAGTGAAGTAGCCATATGGTCGTGTGCCGTGATCCATTTTCTGTCTTTTCTGTGAAGCCAGGAGCATATTTATGGTGGCTTAGCACCCTTTGCTAGAGAGGGGCCTGCACACTCAGGCCCTAAGACGCTGCCTAGCCTGCTGAGGTATAAAACCACCTGTGGGGCAGTGAGGAAAGGAGGCCACATAGTAACAGGCCTTGATGACTTACCATAACAACACCTGGGCTATAGGAAAAGATAGCACATTCATTTGAGGATCTGTTAAATGTATAAAGTTCCCCTACACTCTATTCTTAACACAGAAGCCAGCAAGACCCTTAAAAAAAAAAAAAAACATTACTCAGATCATGTCACTCTCATTTAAAACCTTCTTATGATTGCCTATTTCTCTCTGAGACCCTAAGCTATCCACTACTTCCTTTCTTATCCACCATTTGTCATCTCTTTACCTTTATCTCTTCCCACTTGCCCCACACTCTCTCCGCTCCAACATGCTGGCCTCCCTGCAGTTTCTAGAAAATATGTGCATGTTCCTTGTGGTCTTGTGCTTGCTATTCTCTAAACCTGAAAGGCTCCTCCCAGATGGTCTCATGGCAGCCACATTTCATTCAAGTCTGTTCCATCCCACTGGAGAGCACTCTATAAATAAATAGAGTCTTTGTTATTTTCACGGCAGTCCCAGCCTCATCCAGCCCCTCCCTAACCCCTTCCCTAATTGATTCTCCCCATAGCACCCATGTCATGTTCCTACAGGCAATTTATTTATTGATTTTATTGTCTGTCTTTCCCTACTAGAATCTTAGCATCATGACAGCAGTCACATCTTGTCTGTTTTGTCCACTGCTATATTCCCAGGACCAATAATAGGGCCTGGCACATAGTAGGTATTCAAACACATATCTGAGGAATAAATGAATAAATAAATATCCAGTAGGTCTGTAGCCCAAAAATGAAATTCAAACCAGAGCTGTGACTTAGTCATATGGGACTAGAATGCAAAAAGTAATGGTACCAAAGAAGAGAAGGTAGAGGACCTCTAAACTCCCTCCAGTGCTAAGAGTTTAACCTATTGTATCTCTCTCTCTCTCTCTCTCTCTCTCTCTCTCTCTCTCTCTCTTTCACACACACACACACACACACACACACACACACACACACACAACACAAATGTCCATGTAGAGCGGTATATATTTAACTGTTTCCCCAAAAACAGCCATCTTTGAAAATACTTAAAAAACATGTTTTGTAGACAACCATGTTTGGAAAAAGCTAGATAACCTCACTTTCTTGGATATTCTCAGTGAGCGTCAATATATTGAAGGACCTGAACAATATCACATGTATTAGTCAGGGTCCTCCAAATAAACAGCTGACTAATACAGATTTGGGCTCCAAGAGTAGTTCTAGAGGAACAGAATCTTAAGGATGAGTTTTCTGAATTGGTTTCGGGTTTTCTAGAATTGACTCCATAACCTGATTAAATTTAAAGATGCTAATTACTCTATTTCCCATACTAAAGATAGTGTTGATAGTTCATGGTGCGAGATGGCAATAGAGATAGGCAAAAGATCAACACTTGTATGAAGCAAGTTTCTGGGTAACCAGGTACATGAGTCTTTGAATATTTTTTATCAAACTAATAAGAATAATGGGACTGGCTGATGGCTCCTAATATTGCTGAAGAAAGTAGGGAAAGGATAGGATGAGTTAAGGGATTCAAATGTCTACCTCAAGTGCTGTATGAATGACCTGAGAGCTTCCATGTCTGCCCTGGAAGAGATTCATTTCCTATTGCTGCAGAGCTGATTCCTGAAAACCAAGCCCAGAATACCATCCCTCTAGTGGATGAGTACCAACACAAATTAAATTTTCATCATGGCATGGTACCTACTGTTAAAGTAAGAGCATCAATTGGAATAAATGGAATCCTGAAAATAGAATGAGGGCATATAGGAAGCCCCTGATGAAGCTGGGTATTGAAACCTCAGTTCTGATGAGCCTTCTTTGCCAGTAGAAGCAGCCTCTTCACTTAACATAAGAAAATACCATAGACTGGCGGTGTCTTAAACATCAGAAATTTGTTTTCTCACAGTTTTAGAGCTTAGAAGTCCAGTATTAAGGTATCAATATATTTGGTTTCTCTGAGGCAGCTCTCCTGGGCTTGCAGATGGCCACATTCTTACTCGTCTTCATATGGTCCTTTCCTTCTGCTTGTGCAGCCCTGGCATTTCCTCATGTGTCCAAATTTTCTCTTCTTATAAAAACACCAGTTGGACTGGATTAAGACCCATTCCAGCAGCCTCATTTTAGCTTAATTACTTCTTTAGAGGACCTACCTCTAAATAGAGTCACATTCTAATGTACTCAGGGTCAGGTCTTAAAATATGAATTTGAGCGGGGAGGGGAGACTGAGAAAACACAATTTAGCCACTAACTTGAAATTTTTTTAACATTTAATTTTGTTAAACCTCTATGTTTTCCAAGAACATTTGACTACAGCACCTTTAATACACATGTTTAATTACAATAGATTCAATTTTAAAAAACATGTTTAATTACATATCAAAAAATAATGTTCCTCACTTTGAATACACTTTAACTCTGACCTAGATTTATAGCAATATCAATAGTATTTATACACTGTATAAAGGATCATACAGTGTAGAATTTACATAATATATAATATATGTGCTTAATATTTATATAGCAATATCAATAAGAATATTCTTAATAATAAAACTTTACTACAAAGTGATTGGCAAAGCACTTTTATTCATGTGATTTTATTTGATTTCTACTTTCTATGAGGGATATAGGGCAAATATTATTATCCCTACTTAGCAAAACAGAAGATCAAATAAAGCCCAGAATGCTTAAGACTTACCAAGTTTATAGAGGTAGTAAATGGCTTCTCATGCTATTGATGTCTTTACTTGGTAAAACAGTTTTTAAATACTATATAATACCTACTCTCCCTTAACAATGTACAAGGGCTCTCACTTCAAACCAAGATATTGTGTCAGGGGCTGTATATTAGTTAAGAGCACAGTCTGTAGAGCCACGCACCCTGGTTTCAAACCTGCTTTCATGCTCACCTGCCATGTCATCCTGAAAAGGTCATTTAACACTTCTGTCTCTCAGGTATGATGTTGACAACAGTACTTATATCTGCAGGAGTTATTGAGAAGACTAAATGAGTTAAATCATAAAAAGTATTTCCAACAATACCTAGCACATACTAAATGCTCAATAAATCTTAGCTATTATTACAGAAATATGAGTAACTGGTTTTAACAGCAAATAACATCCTATAACACAGATATACTATAGTCAATTATACCATTTCCCTCCTGAGTCCAGTTTTTGCCATCTGTTTCCTTTCTGAAAAACAAACAAAAAAAATGAACAACACTTATAGCTTAAAAGAATCCCAAGTGCCATGTTGACACAAACTTTTGGAACGAAGAACTCCCAAATACCTCCTGGTTCTGAGCAGGCTCCAGCAGCAACTGCAGTGGCCTGATGCTCCTTCTGAGGTCAGCAGACTTGGTGTGGAAGCCTCCTAAGTACAGGCTATCTCGTGGGACTTTGAGTATTTCCTGCCCGTGATCAGCAACATATTTTCTTGCAGTATTTTGGCAGGTTTGTCCTTGTTCCCAGCCAGAATCAGGAAGTTCAGAAGCACATAAAAACAAACAATACATTAAAACACTTCTCTCAAATTATTCAAAGTTCAAAAAACACAAAAAATTATTTAACGATATTGGGACTTGGTCTGTATATTATCGTATTAATGATATTTATTCTCACTGACGTGTCCATCCTTATTTCACAAACAAATACTTTTCTTGGCAGTGATTTTTACTTTTTTTGTTGAAGTATATTTAAGTATAAGAAGTGATTAGACAAGTTATCACCATATTTTGCAAAAATGTATAAGTATTTTCATGATCTGGACTATTCCATCCTCTGCAATTTTCTAATTATGTTTTATTATTAATATCATTCTTAGGGACTACTACTGAACTTAAGGTCCTCATGGTTTTTCCTTAAATATTTCTTCCTTTTATTTCAATGACCATAGCTGGATCAATTGGAAGCCAACGCTATCAAGTGCTACTTTTCAAAAATGTACCTATTACTTAAGATCCACCTAAATATCAGCTCCTTAATAAACCTTTCCCAATTTCCCAGCTCTACGTGATGTCCAAAGTAATCTGCTTCTCTTTCTCTCTATAGTTGCTCAACTAAATCAGAAAAACTTTGTTCAATTATCATTTCACTTACCCTTTCAGCAAGCTCTGTGTGAAAACCATTCCCTCCCTCTTGAATTACTCTTCCACGACATAATGAGCTCTGGATTTACTCCTACCTCCATGGCTGCGCTTTCTCCTTTTATAGATGTAAAGCCAGTAGTCGCGGTCAGGATCACAGCCGCCTGACCAATGCAGGTTTGCATTTGATTCAAACAGTCGGTAATGAAACAACAGAGCCAAAAACTGGTGAGCCATCAGCATTAATTCTAGCTTGCACCCAGCGGGCAAGCAAAAACACACACTGGGCTCCAAAACCCACACATTCAGTGCTCACAAAGCTACTGACTTATCTGAGTTTCCTAGAATCAAAGGTTTCTAGCTCACCAGACTTATTCACCTCTGTTCCCCATCTCCTCCAGCACAAACTCTTAACAAACTGGCTTCTCCCTCAGCATTCAGCCATTTTGACTGCTTCTCCTGGCCTCCATGTGGCCTTAAT
This sequence comes from Rhynchonycteris naso, assembly GCA_037038555.1. Classification (NCBI taxonomy): domain Eukaryota; kingdom Metazoa; phylum Chordata; class Mammalia; order Chiroptera; family Emballonuridae; genus Rhynchonycteris; species Rhynchonycteris naso. Next base: position 284,829,063 of record CM072997.1, read on the forward strand.
CTGCTCTCCTCTCTTCTACCTCAGGAACCAAGCGAGAACTGGCTACTGGTCTGCCCACTTTATACCATAGATCCAAAACCTTTAATCCAATTATACAAACAAGAAAGTCTCTGATACAAAGCCACTCATCTGAGGCACAATGGGATTCATCATGAGAGTGCACCACCCTACATCATCCAATCAGTCAAGGGTGTGGAGAAGAGCTTACTCTTAAAACTAAGCCTTAGGCTATAATGACCCGGCCTGCCAACAGCCTGTCCCAGAACACACATTAATATCAACGAACTTCCATGTGGGCAGCGCCATCTTTAACAAAGTGAGCATAATATATTTTCTCTGCCCAACAATCCACCCCTATGTTCACTTTACTACCCACAATCTACACCACTGGCATCCCTGTACAAGGAAATTAAGTACATTACACAAATTACAGCAATAGCACAAATCATACAATTTCAACAATTACAAAGATACATTTCACCAGTCTCTGAGCACTTTGCCAAAAGCGCAAAATGTCCTCGGCCTTTTCTCTAGCCATGGGAAAAGCTTCCTGGGGCAGGAGGGCCTCCATCAAAGCCATCCCCATCCCCATCAGGGTATTTCACATTGTCTAAGATCCGTAAGTCCATTCAACAAAGGAGCTTGTGCCCATCCGGTCATATTCCAGGAAATCAGTCCACACACATAGGGCTTTAGCCTCCCCCCTCATTTCTGCCATCATGGCAAGTCTCACACTGTCCTAAAGAAAAGCATGTGGCAATGGCAGTCAGCATTTCCATCTCTGCTCTGGGGAGCATGATGGCATCCACCGCTATGTCCCAAAATCGCAGACCTATCGGCAGCATAGCTACTCCTTGCTGCTAGGCTCTCACCTTCTGGAGGCTGCGGATCACAATCCCAGACCAATTCTCCTCATCCTCCAAAGAGAAACTGAAAACATCAGCTCCTGCTGCTGGGCTCGAGTCCCGGGCTGCCATCGCCTTCTGCTCAGCAGGTCTTGCTGCTCCAACCCCGGCCTCAGGCCTGGCCTCATGCCACTGGTGGCTCTCCACAACATCCAGAGCAATCTCCAACTCACGAACCTGTGATTCCTTCTCCAGCATCTGCTCCATTTCCAGGCAAATCTCACAAACCTGGTCAGCCTCCTCTGGTGCTTCCTCCAACTCCAGGGTCGGCATCTCTTTCTCCCACGTTTCCTCCAGCTCCTTCCACTGCTCGGTTTGCAGGTCCTGGGCAGCCTCTTTCATAGAGCTCTCAGTTTCCTCACACATGGCTGTAAAAGTCAGCCAGCCTACAGTCCCCCAAAAAACAGCTATGGAAAACCAAAACAGCAACCAGTCCTCTACTCCACCACTCAAAGGTGGTGGTAGCTCCATGCCAATCTGTATCTAATCCTGCCACAGACTACGCCAAATGTAAAGCCAGTAGTCGCGGTCAGGATCACAGCCGCCTGACCAATGCAGGTTTGCATTTGATTCAAACAGTCGGTAATGAAACAACGGAGCCAAAAACTGGTGAGCTATCAGCTTTAATTCTAGTTTGCACCCGGCGGGCAAGCAAAAACACACACTGGGCTCCAAAACCCACACATTCAGTGCTCACAAAGCTACTGACTTATCTGAGTTTCCTAGAATCAAAGGTTTCTAGCTCACCAGACTTATTCACCTCTGTTCCCCATCCCTCCAGCACAAACTGTTAACAAACTGGCTTCTCCCTCAGCATTCAGTCATTTTGACTGCTTCTCCTGGCCTCCATGTGGCCTTAATCTGCTCTCCTCTCTTCTACCTCAGGAACCAAGCGAGAACTGGCTACTGGTCTGCCCACTTTATAGCATAGATTCAAAACCTTTAATCCAATTATACAAACAAGAAAGTCTCTGATACAAAGCCACTCATCTGAGGCACAATGGGATTCATCATGAGAGTGCACCACCCTACATCATCCAATCAGTCAAGGGTGTGGAGAAGAGCTTACTCTTAAAACTAAGCCTTAGGCTATAATGACCCGGCCTGCCAACAGCCTGTCCCAGAACACACATTAATATCAATGAACTTCCATGTGGGCAGCGCCATCTTTAACAAAGTGAGCATAATATATTTTATCTGCCCAACAATAGACTTCTCCTCCAGCAAGACATTAAATGTTTCAGCTACTCAAGGCTGATGTTGGGCCCTATTCACTTCTTCATTTTCTAAGCCACTTCATACATGCTTATAGTTTTATTTGATTTATAAATTTATATCTCCATCTCAGACATTCCCTCTGGGTCTCAGACCCCTATGTCTAATTGCCTACTTGACATTTTTTGCTTGGAAATCTCAGTAACACTTAAACTCAGTGTAGTCAAAATTGAGTGCCATAAACTATTCTCCAAAACATGGTTCATCTAGATTTCTTTTCCTGTGATTAGTAGAATCAGTTATCCAGTTATACAAGTCAGAAATATAGAAATTATCCTTGATACTTCCCTCTCCCTCAGCCCTGATGTGCAATTCCTTACCATATGTCAATTCCACTTACTACATATCTCTAAAATCTATTCACCTCTCTCCCAGTACATCACCCTTTCCAAGCTTCCATCCTTGCTCACCTACTATTAGAGTGATCTCCTAACTACTATTCTTGCCCCACTCCAATCCATTCTCCATACTACATCTAAAGTTGTTTTTCAATAGCAAATCTGATAACATCATCTTGCCCTTAAAATCATCCAATGGCTTCCTAATTCTCTGGGAATAAAATCAGACTCCTCAGCCAGTCTTACAAAACCCTGATAGCTCTCCAACTGTATTTTACCTATGCCCTGCCACATCCAATTTGTTCTCTTTGCTATGATGCACTTGGCCTTGTTGCAGGGCCTTACATGTGCCATCTTCCTACCACAGGACCTTTGGCCTTGCATTCCTGCTGCCTGGATTGCTGCACTCAGGGTGATCATATAATGTATGACCCAACTAAAATTCTTTTGAGTGTGAAAGGGACACTATTGCTAATTATACTAGGCATGACAACAGGCATAAGTCAAGACTTTTCAGGGAAAATTGAGACTTATGTTCACTTTAAGTTAACTCCTGTTCATTCACCAAATGTCATCTCCTCAAAAAAGTTTAAAATAACCTCCCTGGCAAGGTGAAGTTCATTATAAACTTAATTAATACAATATACGTATTTTTTGTTCCAATATCCAAAGCTGCAACTTTACTTTTATACTTATAATTGTTCCGTCCAGTAGACTCTAAGCTCCATGAGGCCAAAATTCTTCCAAAGGCTTCTCACAATTGAATCACCTACTAAAAATATTATGTGTCATAAATATAATTTATATTAAATATCATTTATCAAATGGATGACATGAAATAACTTCTATTTGAGATTAGCTTTTGTCTTGATTGTCACAACCCACCACCCAGTTATAAAAGACAGAAATCTAAAAATTATCCTTGATAGAGCATCAGACTGGGATGCAGAGGACCCAGGTTTGAAACCCGAGGTTGTCGACTTAAGCAGGGGCTCATCTGGCTTGAGCAGAAGTTCACCAGCTTGAGTGCGGAGTCACTGGCTTGAGTGTGGGATCATAGACATGACATTATGGTCACTGGTTTGAGCCCAAAGGTCACTGGCTTGAAACCCAAGGTTGCTGACTTGAGCCCAAGGTTACTGGCTTGAGCAAGGGGTCACTTGCTCTGCTGTAGCCCCTCTGTCAAAGCACATATTAGAAAGCAATCAATGAACAACTAAGGTGCCGCAATGAAGAATTAATGCTTCTCATCTCTCTCCATCCTATCTGTCTGTCTCTATCTGTCCCTCTCTCTGTTCTCTCTCTGTCTCTGTCACACACACAAAAATAAATAAATAAAATAAAAATTATCCTTGACACCTTCCTCTTGCTCAGCCCAGTATTCAATTTTTTCCTAAGTTTATTTTCTTTCTTGCCTTCTCTCTCCTCTCCCTACATCTTTCTTCCCTTCTCTCTCTTTGCCCTCTTCCACTCTCTTTCTCCTCCCCTACCTCTCCTGCTGTATCTACAGTGTGTCCGTAAAGTTATGGTGCACGTTTGACCTGTGACCGGTCAAACGTGCACCATGACTTTATGGATACACTTTATATTATTTTTCCAGAAGACTAACGCACTCATCAGGTACAAGGGGCATCTTTTCCTAGTAGAAAGTGGTTTCTGAAATAAGCTTTGTTAATTTAAATTCTTTGCCTGTAACCACAGAAATTTGCTTACTAGAGACCTGATGTGAGAGTCTGAATCTCACTCTCAGCCATAGTTCTAAAATGTAAAGGCCTTTTAAATGTCAAATTATATTAAACTTTTAAATTGAAATTCAAAATTTCACTAAGTGAAATATTTTATTTTTTTAATTTATTTTATTAGGGTGACATTTATTAATAAAATTATGTAGATTTCAGATGTACATTACCAAGTGAAGCATTTTAAAAGATTGTTAGGAAGCCACTTGAGATCCAGAAATCTGCTAGTTACTTATCCACATAAAATTATAAAGCCTCACAATGCTTCTGAGAGAGGGACTCAAACCCAAATATCTCAGTATCATTAAAACTTAGACTCCTTCCAGCTTATAGCATATTTACTTATTTCTATGAGTCTCTTCTAGATCATTAACTGAGTGAGTGTCAAGACACTTCATGGAGCTTATATTTCTCTTTTTCCCATCTACTTTACACAACTTTGCATAATGTTTTACATGAGCATTGTTTAAATGAACTGAATTAATCTAGGGTCCCCTCTGAGCCAGCCCTAGAATTGGACCCTTCACTTACCCAAAAGTTCTACTGACCTGCAAGATATCTAGATCTCTAGGGGCATCCAGACTCCCTGTGGTCTAACTTGCACCACCAGGAACTCATTCACCCCTGAGTTGTGGTCCACTGCCTCCCTGTTCACTGGGCTTATAACACTGCTGTGAAGAAGCCCTTGGTTACCCATCCAGTTTTCTTCGGGACACAGCTTTGGTTCTCACTTTTAATAACACAGACAGAGAGAGGAGAAACACTGCATGGGATGATTGAGAAAATGATGAATACTATCATGGGTGATCAGTTCTCTCCGCTGTTGTGGAGAATGGAGACTGTGGCCCAGTAGAACAATGGTTTGGAGAGCAAGGGTTCCCTGAGGCCACGTGGCTTCTGATTCCAAGTCAGTCATTTATAAGCTCTGTGTGGTCCTCAGAGCAATGATCCGCACACCTGCCTCAGGGGGATTGTGATGAGGACTACACCAGCTTCTACATATACAGTCGTTAAAACAGTTCCTGACTTAGAAATCCTCCTAAATAATAGTGTCATGGGGGAGAGAGGTGGAGGAAGGGCACAAATCTCAGAACAGTAACAAACTATGAATATTAGTTACTGTTTTTTGAGTGCCGACAATGTGCCAGGCAGTGTGTGTGTGTGTGTGTGTGTGTGTGTGTGTGTGTGTGTGTGTGTGTGATGCCTTTATTAAAAAGAAAATAAAAACCTTGCTTTGATGAGATTTTGCTGATTAAAAGCATTATCGCAGAAATAAGTGAAAAATGTACATGCTTACACTGGTATTTTCATTACTTACGGCGACCCAGATCACATATGCCTTAAAATAATTCCCCAAATTATTCTCCTTCTTCTCAGTCTTTGTAAAAAGACATGTTCTTTGTGTTCTTTTAAGTTCTTTTACAGCTTCGTAGAATTCTCCTTAGGCATTCCTGCTGCTGCTTGTTCAATATCATTTTTTATTAGACTCCTGTTTTTCTGGTGATTAAAACGTTTTTCTCTCATTTTTCCTCTGTAAAACCATCAAGCTGAAGAATGTCTAGTCTGAGTCAAAACTTTCCTTACCTGCTTTAAAAAATAAAGGCACTGCGATCTAATATTCACTTTTACAGCATCCAAGTCCCAAAATGCCGATTTGTCACAAGTACTGAATAATTCTAACCTAAAGCTGCAACATAGTATAGCGTTGTTTAGAGGCCCTAACTTGATGAAACTTCCTTTTTCTCTGACTTTGATATAAAGAACAAGGTTTTTACGAAGAGAAGAAAGAAATAACTTTCTTTCACATGCACGGAAAACTTTATTTTGTCTCTTTGGCCAAAAGTGTGGTTTTTGGACAACTAATTCCTGGCTTCTCTCTTTCCTACACGCAAGGCTCTCTCAGGGACAGCCCAGGAATACACAATTAGTGCAAGAGATCAATGGACAGGAAGCCTCCTACGGAGCCAGGTCAGCACGTAGCCCTTAGTGTCCAGAGAGGTTCAGACTCACTCAAGAAAGTAATGCAGAATTGAACCTCCACATGAGAAATTTGGTTCTAATCAGCCATCCTGGATCTCCTGCAAGCTCACTGCACTCCTAACAGTCATCTCTGCCTGAGTTATCTCAACTGGCTGCCTGTACTATCCCATAAATCTATGGCATGATTAAATTGCACAAACTTCCTCCTCTTTGTTGGGCTAGATAAACATCTTTGGAGAAATAATTCACTTTGCTAATTGAGAGTAGTCATCTGAAATATTCAGAGCTGCCAGATGAGGCAGTGCAGCGTGGCGAAAGTTCTTGTCTGCGATCTGGGGATGGGCGTTCTCTCTGCCTTTATTCTGCAAGCTTGCAGCAGTGACATGAATGAGGACTGCCTAAGAGAGGTCAAAGGGATGCCTTTGGTGAGAGCGGCTTCTCTCCCACTAGGCTTGGGCTGCTCCAGGACTGCATCTTGGTCCTACCACCAGCATCTGTGAGTCTCTGTGCCGTTACTATTATCCTCTTCGTTTGTCTCAGATGCAGCAGGAGCACAGAAGCCACTGCTTCTGTCCCTTTCTTACCTCCTTCCCCACCCTGGAGTGACCTTGACACCACGATGGGGGCCAGAGTCTGGTTCTTGTCACGGGGCCTGTGTTTCAGCCACTGTAAGTTGTCATCACCATCAGAGTTTCTGCTCTCTTTGCCAGTTACATAAGAGGCCACATAACGTCTGCTCCCTGCACAAGCTTTTATTAAACAGAGACAGCCCGCGAGGCCAAGTGGGCAAGAGGTCCATCCCAGAACCGCGTCCCCTGGGAGGGTGAGTGGCTGTCTCCAGGTCTTGGCTCCTGGAATCAAACAGCTTAGCTCTCTGCCTGTGTTTGCAGCCTTAAATACTCAAGGACGACATGTTATGTTTTCAGCCCAAAGGGGCAAACGAGAAGCAGCCCTTTCAAAATAAGAATTCCCCTGCTGTTTGTTTCATTCTGGCACACAATATGAACAGACTGAGGACAGGACCAAGCTGTCAACGCTTCCTACCCCGCTTCCACTGCACCTTTCATTTGCCAGAAAGAAAGTTGCTTAAGTTAAACAAGGGCCCAATGAATAGTCAAAATAATTGTTTAGCTTGGATATAAGGCCTTAGGTAAATAGATGATTGCCTGAGACCTCGGCCAGTGAAAGCAGTGCAGCAGGACGCCACTTGTTCTGTTCATAGGACATCAGCCAGTAGCCTCTGCTCCTCCGGGGACTGTTGTTACTGAATTATTTCTCTCTTCCCACAAGCATATTGAAGCAATTTAGTGTCAGAAGCGTTTCATGAAAGCAAGGAGAAGGAGCAAGATCTTTCTATATTATAAATAGATACTTAAAACCCTAATTTTACCAGAGTAGAGCTTCAATTAAATAGCATGCTCGAGATATGAAATGTCCGGTTCATTGGGAAATTTCTAATCTGCATTGTTAGCCTGCTTAAAACTGTCCGGCCTCCTGCTTTACTATTTCTTTTTACCATGATTTAATCCTTTTCTAAAACAACTATTTACTACCTCCAAAGGCCCTTATTAGGTTTATGAGTAATTTGCTTCAAGACTATAATTGTAGTTATAGACAACACCAGCATGAAAGGAAGCATTTGGGTGCATGGGTTTTTATCATTGTTGCTGCTATTTATTTGTTTTGTTCTGTTTGTTTAGCTAGCTTTGCTAGCAGCTTATTTCGTGGTTATTGGTCTCTTTTTCCCAAAAGTGAGGTTGCATCATAAAAAGTCTACTTCATTAAGAATTTGAGTGAATTAGTTGCCAGGGTATTTCAGTTTTGCTGAATAATATTTTTAATAATTGCTTTCCATTTATTTTTTGAAAATGATAGATGCTCTGTTCATCCAGATCAGGATCTGGTGGTCTTATTTACAGCCCATTTCTTGTAGACTGTTATTTAAATAAGTTCCTATCTGATTGACTTTAGCATTCATCAAGGTGGTAGATTCCTCCAGTATTCAGTTTCCAGAAATCATGATAAATATATATTTGGTTTACTGGCAAATAGCAATCAAAGATACATTTGGGTAATAAAAAGTTAATGCTTAACTGATTATATAATTTTTTATTCCAATAATATAAGAGAGTGGGTTAAAATATGAAATTTCGAGCCAATTTTCAGTTTGAGCTCAAGCTCCACATTTATTAGCCCTATCTCAGACAAAATATCAATTTTCCATTGACTTCACTTTCCTCATCTGTAAATAGTCTAATAATAATAATACCTACTTCATTGGGTTGTTGTGTAGATGATATGAGAAAACACATGTAAAATGCTAAGCACAGTGTAAATATTCAATAAATGTTAGTTATCGTGTTATTTTCATGCACCTTATAATTTCCTTACAACGACCCTTTGGAGAAGGCAAAACTGCTACAATTATGCTAATTTAAATATTAGAAAACTGGACCTCAAAATGGTTATTAATTTTCCCGAGGCCACCCAAGATGGTGAAATACTAATCCTCTCAGCAACGAGAGTTCCCTATTCTTAGCATCTCACTCTCTTTTTATCCATCCTGCCATGTAATGCTGTCTCCTCTCGGTTTCTTCAGATCTAAAGTCTCACCTGATAGTGGGCCTCCTCTGCTTTATACTCTCAGATGGATAAATGGAATAAATTCAGGCAGAGGTTTTAAAACCTGCCTTGATATTTTACAGAAGTTTTCTTGGAACATAGTGCCCTCAGGACTACACAACCAGTATGAACTCTTTCGTAATACTGAGAAAAAAAATACTAGTAGAGAAATGACTTCCAATTGGTGAGTCTGAAACCCCTAGGAGAAGCCCAAAAGTATGACGCACCAGGTCAACAAATCCACAAGCCCAGCAGGCTTTGTAAACCAAGTTAGCATAGTCTCATCTATGCGTAGTTCTTTAAGTATATGTCTAGTTTACTGCCATTCATGAAATATAAATTCATCTGAAGGCAGTATTTGTTATATTATTTTAACATACTGTATTATATCATTGGCTATTAAAAGCACTTTTATCATGTGCAGTCTGTGATTTTTCTTAAACCAGCTGTGCACAGTCTATAAGGTTAGAAACCAATGGTATTATGGAGAGAGCTCTTCCTATGAAGTTTGACAACCTAGATTTAAGGACTAGCTCTGCTAATTATAAATTTAAAGCACCATAAAGTCAGGCAGTCAATTAAAGTCAATAGACATCTACTGAGTGTCTTTAAGGGACTGAACCCTGAGCTAGGAAGATGGGTAGCAGTCCTACACTTTCTTCTCTGAGCCTTTCTTTTCTCACCTATCAAATAAGGAGAATAATAGTGGCGCTCTTCATAGGGCTGTGGTGAGGATCTAATGAGATCAACAAGAAAATAAATAGACTGTGAGGTTTGTGAATGTGCTCTGTAAACTCTTTAGAGTTTTATAAACAGAGGTTACCCAAGACAGCTGCTGAGGAGAGGTAACCCCTTCAACTCTTCCCTGTGGCTTTCCTCTCACTATTGACCATCCACTAATTTATCAAATGCTAACAGCATTTTCTTTGGATGTCAGATTATATTTGTATTTTAAATATACTTTTCCATCTCCCTCCTCCTCCCACTTCACTATACTCACAAATTGTAACATTCTTTAATATCAATATGTCATGCCTGCCCTGTGGTGGTGCAGTGGATAAAGCATCAACCTGGAACACTGAGATTGCTGATCAAAACCCTGGGCTTACCTGGTCAAGGCACTTATGGGAGTTGGTGCTTTCTGCTCCTTCCCACTTTCTCTCTCTCTCTCTCTCTCTCTTTCTCTTTCTTCTTTCTAAAATGAATAAATTAAAAAAATCTAGAACTATCAATATGTCACTACAGCAGTGGCTCTTAACCTGGGTTCTATCAAACCTTAGGGGTTTGATGAGTCGGTCTAGGGGTTTGGAAAAGCCTCTGCCGCGGAGGCCAGAATAAAGTAATACCGTAATTTGTTGTGAGTTCATGCACTTTGTTGGTTTTGTTCTTTGAGCAAGGTGATGTTCATGCATGGCTCATTTTGTGCACCAGTAAAGAAAACATATACCTATGTCTTGAATTTGGAAAAACATCATATTTTATTTTTCACTAAAGAAGGGGTCGGTGAATGCACATATGAAACTGGTGGGTTCGGTACCTCAAAAACAGTTAAGAATCACTGCACTACAGTATCAGATTATACAAAGCACTAAACAAGGCACAAATATAAAATTCAAAGTAGAGAATAGCTTGAGGGCTCAGAGCTTGCAGTTTATAAGCCCAAGTATACATAAGGGCCAAGGCCCATCTAAGAGGGACGTCTTAAACACTTCAGTTGCACGTGTTATCGCCCCTAAGGATCTTACCCAGGCCCTGGGTTGGGAAGAAGGCTTGTTCCTCCTCTCCACTCTCGGCCTGAGGTCCCGTGTCACCTCGCGTCTGGAAAAGAGCGGTTTGCGGAACAGACCCATGAATGGTGGAGGAAACCTTTCCTGGTTCAGATGTTCCAGAACTGTATCAGGTCTTACATATTTGTACCTCTCGTCTGATTTCATGCTGTAGGTACTAACTGGGAAATTGGTCTTACTAATTTTTATTTTGTCCATGGAGGACATTCACTTAGAATCTGCTCAGTACCAGACCACACACAAAGCACGATGGAGAAATGCCGAATATGTACTATGCATCATCCCTGCTTTGCAGCAGTGGAGAAGGAAGTGAATTCAGCGTTTATTGCCAGGAAGCAAGTGTTGTATTATAGTCTCCAACCAATGACACCTTAAAGTGAGGCGATTGAGGCTCAGAGCCTGCTTTCTCCAAAGTCTACATTATTCTCAAGTCCAGGCTCTCTCCGTTCCACTTCATTTCCTCCCTTGATTTAGAAGGCAAGACACAAACCAAACAGGAAAGTGAAGACAGACATTGAAAGAAATTTGCTAATAAGTAGTAGAGACTCTGCAGACCATTCTGTGTCCAAGGGAGACAAAGTCTGTGAAGTACCTGGAGCTAGGCAGGCCTTCCTCTGCACAGATTCTGAAGCAGATGAATGATCCCAGCCGGGGAACAAGGCAAGTGGACATCAGTCAGAGCACAACTGTGCTAGGTCCACAAGAAATGACACTGTGGGTGATTAAACTTCTAATAAGAATAAAAGATATAATCCCAGCACACCATTTGTCCTTTCAGATTAAGATGCTTCATCTTTATGGGCCCGTGGAAGTATAAAAATGCCATAGAAACTTTGTAGATTGCTAAAATGTTCACAGACCCATCTTCCAGGCAAATATAAAAGAGAACGCGGCTTCCTTTCTCAGAACTTTGCCAAGTTCATTATGCTTAGCATTCATTAAATATCCCTCCCTACCTGGCACTCTCTTATGCAAGGTGATATTTGGTGTTGGTTCCAGTGACATGAGTGGGTAAGAGGATTTACAGTGGAAAAGTGAATACATTTGGCAACATTTTCAAACGTTTGTTTGGATCTTCTGTTTTCTAGGAGATGTACGACTGAGGGGTCAGACAGGGGTTCCTGCTGAACGCCGCGGCTCCTACCCATTCATTGACTTCCGCCTTCTTAACAGTGAGTAATCAAGTGTACCTGGAAAGGAACAAACATTTCCCTTTAAAAAAAAAATCTCGCTTCCTTCTGAACTTCAAAACCCTCCAAGGTCTGCCTTCCTTCCTCCCTCTCTCCCCTCCTAAGTGGAACTTAACCCTTTTTCTTTAGATTTCCTCACTAGTGAAGTAATTCTGACCCTGCCCTCTCAAAGGTTTGAGAGGGTAAGGGTGGCAAATGAGATCATGTCAGTTTTACAAATGTAAAACCTAAAACTGAAGCCCTGTGCAAAAAAAACAACAACAACATTGTTTTCATTAGCTGGCACATCAATTCCACCTTCAGCCGTTAGACTGGATAAAATTCTATTTTATTTTTAAAACCCTACAAGGAAACCTGTTCGAGAGCTGCCCTTAGTAACCTATCCATTATTGAATTCTTCCTCCTCTATCTAATCTAAATCCCTGAGGTTCATTCTTGCATTTCTGGTATAAAAAATATATACACTCTTCAGCATGGTGAGCTCCCTTCGTCTGCACTTGCTAAATGTGAAAAAGAAAGAAAAAACCAGGGTTACAGAAACTATAATGTAGAAGTAAAATATTCCATATTGAAAAGAGGCTCTCCATTTACTACCTTAAAAGTTCATTTATTTCTGCCTTTCCCCTTCATATATCATTCCTCATTTGATGTTTTGCTCAACCTCTGGTTCATAATTCTTTCCATTTCAAATTCCTTTAGAAATCCAAACCAGTGACCAGTTAGGAGATTTCATATCTCCTAATGATCAGAATCCTCCTTCACTTTACTCAGGCGTGGGGGGCAGAAATTGTATAAATCTCACAATGAACTCCAAGGTTTTCAGTGTTTGGTTCTTACATCATTTCCAATCTATAAATTACCAAGTGCTGGGTTGCACCTACAGAGTATTAGTTTTCTCTGGCATAAATAAGTTCAGCTAAAGGGGTAATCTGATTTACCTAGACCCCCTGGAAAGTACTAGGACAGTGGTTCTTAACCTGGGTTCTATCGAACCCTAGGGGTTCGACGAGTCGATCTCAGGGGTTCGGAGAAGCCTCTGACATGGAGGCCAGAATAAAGTAATACTGTAATTTGTTGTGAGTTCATGCACTTTGTTGGTTTCGTTCTTTGAGCAAGGTGATGTTCATGCACGGCTCGTTTTGTGCACCAGTAAATAAACATATACCTATGTCTTGAATTTGGGAAAAAAACATATACCTATGTCTTGAATTTGGGGAAAAAAATCATATTTTATTTATCACTAAAGAAGGGTTCGGTGAATGCACATATGGAACTGGTGGATTCGGTACCTCAAAAAAGGTTAAGAACCACTCTACTAGGAGAAGTTCAAACTGGCTATGTCTGACCCTTAGATCCTTGAAAGGCCAACCAGAGATGGACATGTTTGTATGTCTAGATTGTTAACCTCCTGTATCAATGTGCAATATCTGTTTCCTCAGCTCTTTCAGGGACACAGGGACTTGGAGTAACTCTTTCCATGCTCAAGAAAACCTCTACCACCCAGACCCTCCTTTTAGAAGAACTGAGTCACTGATCAATGCAATGTTAAATGCAGCCTGTGGTAAGGTCTGACAGTTCCTCCTTGCATTTCCCATGACTCCGAGTGGGCTGTTCCAAATACCCCTTTGGCAGTCTCTAGACTATATGAATTTGCAGGTACTAGGCATGCAGTTCCAACAAGTCGGATGGGAATGAACAAGGAGTCCAGACCAGAGCTCCCCATAGCATCACATATTGAGTGAGAGAGAGAAATGAAGCAAAAAGTCTCTTTTCAATACAGAATATTTCACCTCTGCATCGTAGGTTTCTGTAACCTTGAATTTTTTTAATTAGCTTGTTTAGGTTTTGTAAGCTGAAAGAAAAAGTGGGAAGACATAGAAAAATGTGAACAGAAACTTGATGCTGATAATACTTTACTGTTATTCACCATGTAACACATAGCATACAAGCAGATGCCATCTGGTCACCTCTCTGCTGTCGATCCGTGAGGAACTGCCTAGTGAGTGCCTGGACTCAACTCCTACCTCCTTCCCCTGGCCCAGGACACTCTCTGTCCCCCCACCCCCACTTTACCCCACCTGTTGTTCATGCCCCTCTACCCATTGAGTGACTGTGTTGTCTATTCATCCTGAAATTTTCTTTCTCCTCTGCTCAGCATTCCACTCAGAATAACTCTTTCACTCTTGTCTCTTTACCAGTTACACATGCAAAAGAATATTAATTTACCTTTACTGTATTTTGCTTTATAAATAGTATCAATTTTTTCTCCCTCAGTGTATAAAACACAACCCAAAATAGACTTTAAGATCCTAAAGGACCTTCTCTTTACAGTTACTGAGTGTCCAATATACATTATTAATTTACCAATTAGATTAAAGGGTGCTCTCAGAAAGTTATATTAAGTAATTATAAATGTCAATCAGCTCTTACATTAAGCTGAACAGCTTAGATAGGACAGAAGCCCTCTGAGCTATTTCTTTTCCATGGCATTATCCATTTCATTGTCTAAGACACCAAATACCTTGTTAGTGAGACTAGAACCAATAGTATTACTGTGGTTACTCTTCGCAATTTCCTAACTTAGTCTGCAATCAAACAGCTTGTCACCAGGTCGCAGAGGTATGTGGGTATCTGTAGTACATACAGTCACATAGGGACATATAGTATATGTCATATCTCCTGATATTTAATGTACACTCTATTTAATACTTATTCATGTTCTTGTGGTTTGCCTGAGTTACTGCCATGTGCTTTCTGCCTAAAGGGAAACATTTTAAACATAACTTTATAAAAATAAATTTTTAAGAAACATTTTCTTATAAATTTTTTATGTGCAAAACATGATTCCAATTCTACACAGTTAGTACCAAACTAGTTTAAAGTGAGTTTTTGAATATCATTCACCATAATTTTGAGTCATTTTTCCCCCAAGTATAGGCAGAGACCCAAGACTTTATTTTCCTCGGGTGCTTACAGTTTTGCTAACATTTGCTGGACTTGTATGTATGTAGGTAGGTAGGTAGGTATTTATTTATTTATTTATTTATTTATTTATTTATTTATTTATTTTGAGAGAGAGAGGAAGAGAAGAGACGAGAAACATCAACTCGTAGTTGTGTCACTTTAGTTGTTCATTGATTGCTCCTCATATGTGTATTGATGGGGAAGTTCCAGCTGATCCAGCAACCTCTTGCTCAAGCCAACAATCTTGGGCTTCAATCCAGTGACCTTTGGGCTCAAGCCAGTGACTATGGGATCATATAAATGATCCCATACTCAAGCCAGTTGCCTCTGGGTTTCAAACCTGGGTCCTCAGCATCCCGGGTCGACTCTGTATTCACTGTACAACCACTGGTAAGACTGTTAAACTTATTTTTTTAACCATTTATAAGAAAAACTAAATCACCATGGCCTTTACTTTCAGTGTCTGTATCCCTGCCGCCTGCCTTCCAAAATGCTTAGTGAAACCCACATGGCTGCCATTTTCTCTCCAGAGTGCTCCCGGGAGCTTACCCCCTATCATCTACCTCACCATATGGCTTGAATGGCTGGGACACACAACAAAAATGTACATTAAATAGTAAGGCTCATTGCATGTTTCCATTGGTCCCAATAGCCATGACTCCAGCTTGTCACAGCAGATCAGGAGATGTCAGAATTACTATCTAAAAAAAAAAAAAATTCCTTCTATCAGAACAAAGTTTCTAAATACTAAAACAGACAACTAGATCAGGGTTGGGCAAACAACAGCTAATGTACCAAATCTGTACCCCACTCCTGCCAGTTTTATAAATAAGATTTTTCATTGCAATGTTATTTACGATAGCCAAGATTTGGAAGCAGCCCAAATGCCCATCAGTGGATGAGTGGATAAAAAGGTTGTAATATATTTACACAATGGAATACTACTCAGCCATTAAAAAGGAAAGAAACCTTACCTTTTGTGATGGCATGGATGGACCTGGAGATTATTATGCAAAGTGAGATTAGCCAGTCAGAGAAAGACAAGTACCATATGATTCCACTTATATGTGTAATCTATTGAACAAAATAAATTAACAAACAAAATAGAAACAGATTCATAGATATAGGAAAACAGACTGACAGCTGTCAGAGAAGACGGATAAGGGCTGGGTGAGAAAGGTAAAGAGATTAAGCAAAAAACAAAACAAAACAGACAACATGGTGATTATGAGATGAAAAGGGGACTGGGAGAGGAAGGGGAGAGGAAAGGAAGGGTAAATGGGTGACTGCAGGACACTTGACTTTGAGTGGTGAACAGACAGTGCAGTATACAGGTGGTGTACTATAGAACTGTACGCCTGCAATCTTCATAAAAGTATGTCACCCCAATAAATTCAATAAATTATTTTAAACTGAGGGGAAAAGGATTCCTTTGAAACACAGCCATGCCCACTCATTTATATATTATCTACAGCTGCTTTCACCCTGCAATGACAGAGTGCTTACAACAAAAACCAAAAATACAGCCCACAAAGCCAAAAATATTTGCCATACGACCCTTTAAAAAAAGTACCATTACTTTACTTTTAAGAATAACTCACACTGCCTGACCTGTGGTGGCGCAGTGGATAAAGCATCGACCTGGGAACACTGAGGTCGCCAGTTCAAAACCCTGCACTGGTCTGGTCAAGGCACATATGGGAGTTGATGCTTCCAGCTCCTCCCCCTTTCTCTCTCTCTCTCTCTCTCTCTCTCTCTCTCTGTCTCCTCTCTAAAATGAATAAAATAAAAATAAAGAATAACTCACACTGATTAAATTTAAATAAGACAGAAGTATATACAGAAAGGGCACTTCTCTTACTCATCCAGGCTTTAGATTCCACAATTATAATTTCTAATTTCACAAATGTTTTTCTGAAGATTTTCCCTTTTCTGTATTTTTGAAGGCACAGTACTACCGTGACCATGTACTTATTGTTTACATAATAAGTGACAATATACGTCTGGTTTGCCTGGCATAGTCCTAGCTTGCATCTGTTGTCCAGGCATACTTCTAAATGATGCTACCTTTCACTCTCAAAATACCCTGGTTTGAACAATAAATTACATGGCCAGTGGGATATATAGTTTTTTCTAAGAAAAAGAGTACTTTGAGACAACTCTCTAATGTCACCTGCATTCTAGAAATGAAGATGAAGAAAATCTTCCTAATAAGAGATCTCTCCATATCCACCCATTTGTCTATTAATCAATACATAGCATAAAGTTACTTGTTAACAGCCAGCTGCATTTCCTATTTATATTTCAAACAATCTAGAAAGGGGGCATCTCTATGAATTTGTAGAAGCTTCTCTGCATCATTAGCAGGAAACTATGGCCTCAGCTTCATTGTGTGGCACACAGGAATCATAGACCTCTAAGAGAACAGTTATCACTACACCTAAGCATGCAGCGGCAGAACAGAGTGAGAAAATAAGGGTGACA